>CAUDMG010002599.1:42500-352415 GCA_958450375.1 Homarus gammarus
AATTACTTCTAATTTTCACGATTAGGGACAACAGCTGGGGCTTTAACTTATAAGCCTGAGTCAGGCATGAGTGAACGATGTCAAGAGACTATCTGCCACGAACGATATTTTTTGACACTGGTGAGCTATAGGACGACCGCCAGACACTGAACGGTGATATATGAACTGCGACCAGGCTCCCTGTAATCAGCCAGTGTTGGCAGATTACATAGAAAGCAGATACTCGTTCATTTGACCAAATCTAGGACTCGGGCTAAGCCCGAGGAGCCCGAGTGCCGGAGTCGCCACTGATATATATATATATATTATATATATATATATATATCTATATATATATATATATATATATATCTATATATATATATATCTATATATATATATATCTATATATATATATATATATATATCTATATATATATATATATATATATATATATATATATAAATAACACGCGGACTTTGGACATATAATCAACGACCTCACCAGCAAGGAATCGAACCCTCGCCCTACTGGGTGTGACTAGGGAGCGCTTACCGGCTAGGCCACAAGGACACTAAAAGCAGTTCTAGACTCTGTTATATTTCACACAAAGCCTGTTCATCGAGCTGATGGCGCCGTGAACCTCATTGGGAAACTGCCCGTGCCTCTTATGTGGTGTCAGTAGCATTTTACCGAATCCAGCTGGTATGAAACGCGAGGTACATATATATACTTCATTTTTAGTCCATTTAACACGCGGACTTTGGACATATAATCAACGACCTCACCAGCAAGGAATCGAACCCTCGCCCTACTGGGTGTGACTAGGGAGCGCTTACCGGCTAGGCCACAAGGACACTAAAAGCAAATACGCGGATTGTCCCGCCAGAGGAATATTCTGTACATTGAAGTGAATGAAGTACATTCAAATTGCTCAGGGCACCGAACACTGCACACCGCCTGCTCCCTACCTCACACACACATGCATAGCTCTCCCTCACTCAGTCAGTCTTGCTGTAACCACGCTTGTGTTGACATCAGCATTGTACTTGCAAAAATATTACATTTCCGTGAATGTATTACATCAAGCACAGTATGAATAGCATATCACTAATATAACACTATTTTAACCGAAAACTATTAAAAAAACGAGTAACATATCTTGAACATCTGAAGGTAAGGTAAAGTCTTTTGTTTTCATGTAGATTATCCTAATTTACATTGAAATGCATTACATTTCAGCAAAACTACTATTTATTTCTGAGAATATGGAAAAGTAATATTTTTGCTGAAATGACGTACATATTACAGTGGAAAGTGACAAAAACAATGACTATCGCTTTCTTTTTTTCAAAAGATGTTACAGTAATCGCTTTTCGAATGGTTTTCAGTTAAAAAAACTGTTGTATTACAATAATATTATCCTAATTCACTTGTGATGCAACAGTTTTTTAACTGAAAACCATTCGAAAAGCGATTACGGTAACATCTTTGAACGAAAGAAAGCGATAGTCATTGTTTTTGTCACTTTCCACTGTAATATGTACGTCATTTCAGCAAAAATATTACATTTCCATGAATGCAGTATATCAAGCACAGTATGACTAGAATATCATTGTAGTATAACAGTATTTTAACCGAAAACTATTAAAAAAACGAGTAACTTCTCTTGAACATCGGAACGTTAGGTAAAGTCTTTTGTTTTCGTAATGCATTTTATTCTATTTTACATTGAAATACATCACGTTTTAGCAAAACTACTATTTATTTCTGAGAATATATTCATTCAGGCGCAGTTTAGGTAAAATATACATGTGATGTAACAGTTTTTTAACTGAACACGATTCGAAAAACACGTACTCTCTAGCCCTGTTCAAGGAGAAGACTGGGAGGAGCTGTTTGGTGCTGAAGACGATGAAAAGGAAAATGATTTTGATGGATTTTAATGAAAATATTCAGAAATATGGTATCGTAGTATTTTTTCAAGTGAATTAGGATAGAATATTATTGTAATACAACAGTAATGACGATGTGGAGGAGGCGGAGAGGTAGAGCGGGGAGGAGTGGTGACTGGTGGGAGCAGGGACGAATGGTTATGCCAGCTAGTACATTAAGGGTGTACAGTATTAATTGCTTTTACGACTCTTTTTGCATTTTAATATTAAATGCTGTACATTACGTGTCAACAAAACTACTACAGTAGTACCCCGATTTACGCGGTCAATTGAACCCACAGGGTACCACGGAAAGTGAAATCCGCGTAAAGTGAACAACAGAACATATGGGATTAATTCCAATAGAGACTGGCCCGACCCCCAAACTCCACATTTTGACGACACACAACTATGTTGTAAAAATTTCATCTCAACTTTATGATGGTATGCACAAACAAGTAATATAGAAGAGGTTAGGTTCGGAAAAATAAAGGTTAAGTTAGGAAAAATAAAGGTTAGGTTAGGAAAACTAAAAGTTAGGTGTAACACTTACGTTAGTAGAAGAGATGGGTCGGCATACAGAGATGGAGGCTGGTTCCGACGCAGAGGGCAGATTACTGGCCCTCAGGTGAATCACCATTACTAGGTGCATCACCATCATTATCAGTTACAGTTGTCAGGGCTTCCCTGACAAATCCCTCAAAGTCACCTTCACTGTCACTATCACTGGCTCTGGCTGGCTGTGGTGGGTTGCGGGCGAAGAACTCGGTAATGCTTTTTTGACAGCTAGTGTTGATGTTGTCTTGATACACCTTGATGTACGGCTCCATAGCCTGCACCAGCCGGGTATGGAAGACTTCATAGCGGTCGTCGTCATTGTTGCGGGAAAGGAAGAACTTCAATTTTTCTGCACACTCGATGGCACCCTTAATATGACTATGCGTTAACTTGTGTCCTTCGGAGATTGACGCACCATCTTCCCCTTCACTGACGTGATCATCTTCCAACATCTCGTCGGCAGTCATTTCAGGATCTCTGATCACCTCCAGGATGTCTTCGTTGGTGGTCTCTGAGAAGCCTTCAGCTGTAATACTGCGAGCAGCATCTCTTGCAAGATCCAATGCCACTGTCACAGACTGAACCTCACCAGTCACGGGTTGACTCCTCCTCTCACCTGGTATGCCATGCAACACATGTCTCCATGCGTGATGAATCGTAGCAATAGACAGCTGATCCCATGCCTCCACCAAGAAATCTACAGCTTGCTCGACGTTAAATTTCTTCCAAAACTGTTTGACGAGAACTTCTTGAGTCACCACCTCTTGTTCCTTGTCCTCGTCGCTTTTACTCTCGCTGTCGGTGTCACCCAGCTTAAGCAACTCATCCTTGGTGTTGGTAGAGTCGTTCAGGAGCTTGAATTTCTTTGCCGAGTATGCAGCTTTAGCATTGCAGATCAACTCCTGGTCCATGGGCTGGATTAATGACGTAGTGTTGGGCGGAAGGAAGACCACTTTTACGTTGGGGTGACGATCCATAAGTAGGGGCGAGTGTCCTGGTGCGTTGTCAAAGAGCAACAAAATGTTAAATGGAACATTCTGTTGCTCGCAGAATTTCTTGACGTCTGGAACGAAACAGTCGTCAAACCAGGAGAGGGACAGAGCAGAGAACATCCACGCCTTATGTGCGGTTAGCCAGTGGACATTAAGCTTGTTCATGTCCATATTCTTGTAGGCATGTGGCTTGCGGGTTGTGTGAATCACCGATAACTTTGGTTTACAGGTACCGGAGGCATTGGTGGTAAAGAGGACGGTGATGCGCTCCTTCTGCAACTTCCGACCCCGAACCTTGCTGGCAGACTGGACAGCGAAGGTCTTGGTAGGCAGTTTTTTCCAAAAAAGGCAGGATTCGTCCATGTTGAACACCTGGTCGTCAGTGAACTGCCCTTCCTCCCTAACCTCACGTAAGAATGGAGGAAAATCTCTAGCCACCACACGGTCAGCACTCGCTTCTTCACCGCCAATGTTGATGTTGGTGATATTGTTCCTCTTCTTAAACCTATGCAGCCAACCAGAGGAAGCATTGAAGGGTTTGGGCTCTGCAATTCCCATCTTACGTGACACTGCTGCATACAGTTCACGTGCGTACTCTTGAACGGATCGAGTGTCCACCGCCATGTTGCGTCGCGCCTGACAAATCAAGTAACTCACCAGCAAATTTTCCACCTTTAGCAGCACCTTGTTCTGGCAATACTTGATCATTGAAGCACCTGCAGACTTTGTGATTTTCATGGGCTCTTTGATCTTGGCTGCATCCTTCTTAATAGTACGAATTGTAGATTCGTTGACTCCATGCTGGCACGCGAGATGAGCTTGACGTGTTCCTTTCTCCAAATCTTGAATGATCTGGTATTTCACTTCATAGCTTAGGGAACGGCGTATCTTCTTTGACTTAGGGCGGCTGGGTCCAGGTAAGGAAAGGTTTCTCTCTGGTGGCGGTGGTCCGGCGGAAGCCATTTCACAGAACAATGGATGCACGTATACACGGTGTGGCCTGGAGGGATGAAACTGCCGCGGCTAGGTCAAGCGTCGTCTTTCCTCCCTCCGTCCCTCCCCGGGTGGACACGTCATATTACTTTAAACCAATTACAGCTAGCAGCAGAGGGGGGTAGGGATGCATGGCCAATCACAGTCCGATACGTCATATGACGTCAGTGATAACGTAACAGAGACATGCACTGCGCAACCTTACCGCGCGGCTTGCCCAGGCGGAGGCGGGAGGAGGGAGGAGGCAGGAGCAGGCGGATGGGGCGAATCTAAAAATAGCGTCGAGCCGGACACTCTGCGCGTATACGGGTAGATGAACCGCGGAAAGTGAAAGTTGGGTTCTGGCGAGGCACCGCGTATATGAGAAATCGCGGAAAGTGAAACCGCGTAAAGCGGGGTAATACTGTATTTATTTCTGAGAATATGGAAATGTAATATTTTTGCTGAAATGACGTACGTATTACAGTAGAAAGTGGGATAAAATTGTGACGAAAGCAATGACTTTCGCTTTCTTTCGTTCAAAAGATGTTACCGTAATCGCTTTTCGAATGGTTTTCAGTTGTGGGATTATGAGGCTAATGATAAGATAGAATATTATTGTAATACATTACAACAGTTTTTTAACTGAAAACCATTCGATAAGTGATTATGGTAAAATCTTTTGAACAACGAAAGAAAGCGAAATTCATTGTTTTTGTCATGATTTTATCCCACTTTCCACTGTAATATGTATGTCATTTCAGCCAAAATATTACATTTTCAAATTTATTTCTGAGAATATATTCATTCAGTCACAGTTAAGGTAAAATATACTAAATAAACTTGTGATATAATATTTTAATGAAAATACGGTATCGTAGTTTTCTTTTGTTTCAAATTTAATTGACAAAGATTGATGTTTCAAATATAATGAACAAAAATTTATGTACAGTATTTATAAATAAACTTTAAAAAATGAATACTTTATGTTTTACATTGCCCTGTGCATACCATACCATGCATTTGGCTACTTTGGGCTTGCTATGATGACGCAAGAGATCTGCCCTGGCAACTATACTGACACTCGCATTGTTTACTGGTAGTTACTGGTAAATATTTTTCAACCTAACGAAACTATTACCCATTTAGAGGTCAACCCCCAATTTTTTGCCAAATAGTTTAGTCTTAAAAACTCGAACTACACACAGGTATATACGGTAAATAAGGACATGGGGGGGGCCAGGGGTTTTTAAGGGGGGGGGGGGGTCAGCAATAGTACACGGATTTTTAACATTCATGGGTATCTCTGTTACCTAACCCCCGCGTATGTTAAGGGCCGACTGTACTGACGTTGGGACTCGAAAATACGTAATTCGACAAAATTTTGGTACAACTGAGGCTGTATGTGTGTGTTCATTGGTCATCAACAACCATATAAAGACAATTTTTTTATTGTGTTCTCTCTCAGTCACCCCTGTTGCCATCTAAGGGATAAAGGAAAAAAATCATATAACATTGCAACAAGGACCAATGTGGCTGTGGATCTCACTTGCCAGTGTTATTACTTACTTGGACAGACAGACAGACACACAGATACATATATATATATTCAGTAAATTCATCACACAATGTTTCAAAGATTCAGCCTGTTGTGGACAGTGCAGGTATACAACAAATATACAGTGCAGGTATACAACAAATGTACAGTGCAGGTATACAACAAATATACAGTGCAGGTATACAACAAATATACAGTGCAGGTATACAACAAATATACAGTGCAGGTATGCAACAAATATACAGTGCAGGAGTACAAACAATGGTAAACAGTAAGACAATTTGACCAAGGATTCCCAACACAGCCATCAGATGATTATTTCCAGATGGTCTTCTTTTGGAAATAAGTAATCCATTATTTACAATTGAAATAAATCTTAACAACTTGCAAAACCAAAGAGTTGTGCAGATCATTTTTCTGTGAGACATTTCCCTACAAATTTCATGTAGGATCCTTCTCATCAGTGTGTACAGCCATATGTCTCTTCAGATGACACTTTGTGGAATAACATTTACCACACTCTTTACAATTAAAATTCTTCTCACCGGTGTGTACAACCATATGTCTCTTCAGAAAACTCTTTGTGCAATAACAATTACCACACTCTTCACACTTAAAATTCTTCTCACCAGTGTGTACAACCATATGATTCTTCAGATAGCTCTTTCGGGAAAAAAATTTACCACACTCTTTACACTTAAAATTCTTCTCACCAGTGTGTCCAAGCATATGATACTTCAGACTGCTCTTTTGGGAAAAAAATTTACCACACTCTTTACACTTAAAATTCTTCTCACCAGTGTGTACAACCATATGATTCTTCAGATAGCTCTTTCGGGAAAAAAATTTACCACACTCTTTACACTTAAAATTCTTCTCACCAGTGTGTCCAAGCATATGATACTTCAGACTGCTCTTTTGGGAAAAAAATTTACCACACTCTTTACACTTAAAATTCTTCTCACCGGTGTGTACAACCAAATGCTGCTTCAGATGGCTCTTTTTGGAATAACTTTTACCACACTCTTCACACTTAAAATTCTGCTCACCAGTGTGTACAACCATATGATGCTTCAGATTGGTCTTACTGGAATAACTTTTACCACACTCTTCACACTGAAAATTCTTCTCACCAGTGTGTACAACCATATGATTCTTCAGATAGCTCTTTCGGGAAAAAAATTTACCACACTCTTTACACTTAAAATTCTTCTCACCAGTGTGTCCAACCATATGATGCTTCAGATTGGAGTTACTGGAATAACTTTTACCACACTCTTCACACTTAAAACTCTTCTCACCAGTGTGTAGAGCCATATGAAGCTTCAGATTGTATTTCCTGGAATAACATTTACCACACTCTTCACACTTAATATTCTTCTCATCAGTGTGATCAGTGTGTACAGCCATATGTCTCTTCAGATGACACTTTGTGGAATAACATTTACCACACTCTTTACACTTAAAATTCTTCTCACCGGTGTGTACAACCATATGTCTCTTCAGAAAACTCTTTGTGTAATAACAATTACCACACTCTTCACACTTAAAATTCTTCTCACCAGTGTGTACAGCCATATGAACCTTCAGATTGCATTTCCTGGAATAACATTTACCACACTCTTCACACTTAAAATTCTTCTCACCAGTGTGTACAGCCATATGATGCTTTAGTTGTTCTTTTTTGTCATAACTTTTACCACTTTTGAGACACTTAATATTAATCTCATCAACAGTCACATGTTGTGTCACATCATAGTTACTGTTAAAACTTTCATCAAGCTCTTCACACTTAATATTAATCTCATCGTAGTTACTGTTATAGCTTTCATCAAGCTCTTCACACTTAATATTAATCTCATCAACAGTCACATGCTGTGTCACATCATAGTTCCTGTTAAAGCTTTCATCAAGCTCTTCACACTTAATATTAATCTCATCATAGTTACTGTTAAAGCTTTCATCAAACTCTTCACACTTAATATTAATCTCATCATAGTTACTGTTAAAGCTTTCATCAAGCTCTTCACACTTAATATTTATCTCATCAGTGTGTTCAGCCATACAGCTATGCATCTTCAATGAATCATTACTGTAAAATAATTCACCACACTGTACACACTCATAATTATTTTGGCTGCTATGTCCAGCTATTTCATTCATCAACTGGGCCATCTTTTACACACTTTACAACACTCCATACAAGAAAATATTTCCTTCAGTGTACACACGTTTGGGTAACTTTTGTATTGTATAAAAAGATCTCCACTCTTCACAGGTAAATTTGCATTAAAATTCTGCACATATATGTGGTTCTTGAGCTAACTTGTGTGAGAAATATTTACCCCAAGTGAACTTGTGTCACCAGTACACAAGAAAAGCAGACAAACACTTGTCACATTTATATATTGAAACTTTTATCAGCAGTGTACACAAACACAAGTCACAAGGTAGTTGTTTAGGTAGAAACATTACAACACTCATCATACTGTAATTAGACAATATATAACACAGTGCATCACTTAACTGGTATTGTCAGGAGAAAGATTCACTTGTGTGAACCTTCTTTTTATTCTCACTGTTTCCTAGAACACCAACTTGACTTTCATATTGGTAACTTAAGACTTGGAGAGTTGACAATTTACCTTAATCTTGTTTACAATGTTCTCCTGAAGATGTTCACTAATCCTCATACTGTCTTGACTTATTATACAGTTGTGAGGAATTGTTCTGCCTCTTGTGTGGGATGGCCTCCTGATGCTACCATAATGTTCCTTTCCATCCACTCACACCTTTATGTCTGAAATAAAGTGAACAGTATCATAATGCTGAAGTTTTCAGAATTCCATGGTTGATGGAAGACTTACTGGTAGATACTTACCCCAGGAGACAACTTGGCTGGCTCTGCACTGTACTCCAATAGCCTCACTTCCCTAACTAGAGTCTGTACATTGTTCACTAACTGTTGGATTGGCTGGGGATGTTGAGGGGCCACATACTCAAAACACCTCATCAGTTAAGTAAAGTAGCAGAGATATGGTATCGAGACTTTTAGACACCTCACATTCCCGTAAATTTCTCATACTCAAAATTTAATTACGGGTCAGTAAGCAGTCCGTAACTCTAGTGTTTACCCTGTGAATTCAGTTTTCTTGTCTGACGGTAGATAGCAGTGCAAGAGCTAGTTGGCCAATCGTTGCTCAGTTAACAAAATCATCAACCAATAAACAAGAGAAGGAGAAATCAGCTGAGATCAACGCATGAGATGTTGCTAGACGTACACCCACCTCTCGTTTTACGCGGGGGTTACATTGTTGAAAATCACCGCTTAATTAAAAAAGGCATAATTTAAACATAATTTTCCCATAAGAATACATGTAAATGGTACAGGTTAGGGGAACGATCATATACCACGCAGGGTATGAACAGTGCTCTCACTTAAACCAAGCACGCGGCCAACATCCGACACACACTCTCCTCTCTGAAGGCGGTGGTCACATTTAATTTCACATCCATTGCAATTGTTTTTCGTGCCTTTTTAGCTTTAAGCGCCCCAGAGGAGGCAGATGGACGTTTACCAGACATGCTCAATGGGGAAAACAGCGTTTAGCACTAAAAAGGTATGAGATAAACACACAATGCAGATGGAAGCACAGAGAAAAAGTAGTGCTGGTGTGAACTGAGAAAGTGATACGAGGGAAGCTTGCTGGACGTGGTCACAGTTGTTGTACAGAATACTTCATCATCATCATTATCTTCACCATTAGTAGTAATAATCTTTATTATTACATTATTATTATTATAATTATTATTATTATCAATATTAATGTCAAAATCATTGACGTTGATGTGACTGCGACTTTATAGTACAGGCATCACCCGCGTTATGGAAGGGTTGGGTTCCTGGAAAATTGACAATATCAGAAAATTCCGTAAAGCGAAACCTTTTTTCCCATTCACTTCCATTTTAAAACTGGAGATGCGTTCCTAAGGAATTTTTTTCAGCCTCAATAAGTAACTCGAGCACTTTTATGAATGAAAATAAACATTTATAAACACATACAATACAGTACATTAAATAATTTTTGATATACAGTGGGGTATGCTATAACGAACGGATCCTACTATGAATATTCCTATAACGAACGGTTTTACCTATAAAATTGATAATGCTATAACGAACATAACTCCTACAACAAACATTATTTTTTTTTTTTTTTTTACTAATTTATTGTTTCTGTATTACAAGTACTAATGATATTCTTTATTTCAAGGGTTTAGATGCATATTTATGCACTTTTTTCCAATTTTTACAATTTAATATTATATTTTTCAGTGTTAAGTGGTTGTATTTGGGGACCTGGAACGGATTAATCCTATAACGAACGAATGCTATAATGAACAAGGTTCTAGAACCAATTAGATTCGTTATAGCATACCCCACTGTACCTTCTTAAGAAATCAAGTTTAATATCCAATGTAATGCCTTTGCGGCTTTTTTTTGCATTACTGGGGACACCTCCACATGATGGCCTCTTTCCAGTCATCTGTTCTTACTAAATGTTTGTAACAGTTGAATCAAACTGTAGGGGCGAGAAACATGCACACACACTGGATGTAAACAATGGAGATACTCCACATGGCAATGCCACGCTTGGCGGTAGCAAACACCAAGAAATCTACACCAAAAATATAATAATTAAAAAAATAATTAATTTTATATAGTGATTTTTTTTTTAATTGTTAAAATTTACCTCAATTTTCGAAGGGGCAGATATACTGGCCGTATCGCCAAATTATTGGTCATAATTTACAAATTTTTGTAGGAGCGAAATTTCGCAACCCAGGGTTCCGTAACTCGGAGGATGTCTGTAATAACTTACAAGCACCTCACCAGGCATCACACGCAACTCCACAACCAGGCGAATACGCGCGGCAAATTTAAACTGTCTTCAGCGTTATTTCAAAAATAGGCGCACGTAAATTAACTTTTGGTATTAATTGAACAATAGCATTATTCCAAACGAGCGAGAAACGAGAGTTACCTTCAAGTGTCATTAGTGAAGACGGAATTATGTTTGAGTAATACTTGAGGACAATGGTGAACCAATGACCAAAATAAGCCTATACAGTCAACCCTCGCTTTACCCGGTCCCACATTCCGAGTTTCCACGTTTACGCGGTACCCTGCCGAAACCGGAATGCTCACATTCCGCGGTGCGTGTACCCCTTTACGCGGAGAGCGGCTGGCGAGCCACGCCATTTTTGGATCCAAACCTCCAGCCATCTCTCCCGCCATCAGCCATGTTGTGTAAGCGGTGCGAGCAGGGTGCGCACAAGGTCACCCAGTCATCAAAACATTACCGAGTTTTTCAACCGCCACCCACCACAGCCGGCCCAAGTCAGTGATAGTGATAATGATTGTGAGGATATGGACTTATATGGATTTTGAGGGGTATGACAAAGAGGCCCTGCAAGCCTCTGTGGTGGATAGTGATACAATTGATACAGTTGAGGGCCAATAATCTGCCCTCTGCCCCGGAACCAACCTCCCATCCCCGTGTGCCCAGCCATCTTTTCTATTAATGTAAGTATTAAAAAACCTAATATTATTGATATTTCTCTTAATTATTAATTGTGTGTGCATACCATCATAAAATTAAGAAGTTATTTTTACTACAACGTAGGTATTGTGTCTGAAAAAGTGGAGTTTGGGGGTCGGCCCGGTCTCTATTTCAATTTATCCCATATGTTATGTTGTTCACTTTACACGTTTCTCACTTACGCGGGCCGCCGTGGGTTCAATTGACCGCGTAAAGTGAGGGTTCACTGTATATAATACAAATATATATATATATATATATATATATATATATATATATATATATATATATATATATATATATATATATATATATGCTGATAACCACAAGGAAAGAAGAAAACACGAAGTTCCCAAGCGCTTTCATGTAATTCACATCTTCAGGGGTGAGTACAGACTAGAGAGAGTAATACAAATCAAGGTGAATATATACAGAGGAGGGTGAGACCAGGTCCACAATGGTCAGGTATTAGGTAATGACCCTACTAATCTTTAAATAGCACACAACGGTTGGTGGTCAGGTCAGATGGGCCAGTGACCCGCCTTCTCACCTGATCCCAAATCTTCTTAATTACAAAATTGTCCAGCTTGTACATGCCGTTACTCAAATTCATGTTGAATGCTTCGGTATGTTTAATAAGACTAGATTCTATGATGTTCCTACTATCAATTGAATTACATGGTAATATTGAGGAGGCATTATCCCAGTCAATGCAATGCTTGTTATCCCTCAAATGAACAAACAGAGCATTGGATTCCTGGCCTGTCCTAACACTGTATTTGTGTTGTTTTATTCTAGTTGCAAGATCTTTACCTGTCTGACCTAAGTAAAACATATTTCATTCCTTGCAAGGAACTTTATAAATGCAACCAATTGTGTTGTTGGGGGAGTTCTTGATTAACATTTGTTTAACAGTGCATGAGTTTTTAAATGCCACATTGACGTTCCAGGTTTTTAGCTGTGCCGGAATGTGTGAGAAATTTTTGTGAAATGGTAATATTAAGATATTCTTATGGTCATGGGTGGGCTTGGGATCAGTTCTATAAAAAGTTTTCTTAGTAATGTTTAAGCATTTGTCTATGAAAGATCTAGGGTATTTAAGGTTTGAGCCAATATTATATATATATTTGTATTCCTCATCGATGAATTCCGGACTGCAAATTCTCAAGGCACGTAAAAACATTGTTGTAAATACTGACTGTTTGACTTTATTATGGTGGGCAGAATAATAATGAATGTATGAACACACATTGGTTGGTTTTCTATAAATACTGAACTTAAAAGTGTTACCTATTCTGTGTAACAGACAGTCTAGGAATGGCAATTTACAGTCTTGCTCTAATTCCACAGTGAATTTGATCGAGGGGGCTAAGTTGTTAAGTTGTGGTAGGAAAGCTTTTAGGTCCTCATTACATGGCCAGAGACATAATACATCATCAACATATCTAAACCAGACTGCTGAGGGTGGTAAAATATTACTTAATAGTTTCTTTTCAAAGAATTCCATATATAGGTTGCTTAATACAGGTGAGAGTGGATTACCCATTGCCATACCAAATTTTTGAGCATAATATTCCCCATTGAATTCGAATTTGCTATCCTTAATACATAGTTTGATGAGTTCGATGAAGTCGTCTTTCGAGACGGGCAGTGAAATGTTATCCAGGGAATCTATGAGGAACTCTAGTAAATCATCAACGGGGACCTTTGTAAAGAGTGACGTTACATCAAAGCTGACCAGTTTAAAATCATGATTTATGTGCAAGTTATTGAGTTTATCAACCAGATCCATATTATTCTTGATATTGGAGTTAGAAATGTTGCCAACTAGGGGGTTTAGTAAAGAAACTAACCATTTAGATAGTTTATAAGAGATTGACCCAACTGAGCTAATGATGGGTCTTGCTGGGTTATTGGGCTTGTGGGTCTTGATTACACCGTACATGTATGGCAGTGGAGGGACGTTGAAGTAAGATGTTTAATGAGAGTAGCTTTGCCTCTCAATAGGGACTTCAGTTTTTTGTTGAACTGGGTGTTGACAGTGTTGAGAGGATTATTTATGAGTTTAGAATATGTTGTAGTGTCACATAAAAGGTCACTCTTTACAAAGGTCCCAGTTGATGATTTACTAGAGTTCCTCATGGATTCCCTGGATAACATTTCACTGCCCGTCTCGAAAGACGACTTCATCGAACTCATCAAACTATGTATTAAGGATTGCAAATTCGAATTCAATGGGGAATATTATGCTCAAAAATTTGGTATGGCAATGGGTAATCCACTCTCACCTGTATTAAGCAACCTATATATGGAATTCTTTGAAAAGAAACTATTAAGTAATATTTTACCACCCTCAGCAGTCTGGTTTAGATATGTTGATGATGTATTATGTCTCTGGCCATGTAATGAGGACCTAAAAGCTTTCCTACCACAACTTAACAACTTAGCCCCCTCGATCAAATTCACTGTGGAATTAGAGCAAGACTGTAAATTGCCATTCCTAGACTGTCTGATACACAGAATAGGTAACACTTTTAAGTTCAGTATTTATAGAAAACCAACCAATGTGTGTTCATACATTCATTATTATTCTGCCCACCATAATAAAGTCAAACAGTCAGTATTTACAACAATGTTTTTACGTGCCTTGAGAATTTGCAGTCCGGAATTCATCGATGAGGAATACAAATATATATATAATATTGGCTCAAACCTTAAATACCCTAGATCTTTCATAGACAAATGCTTAAACATTACTAAGAAAACTTTTTATAGAACTGATCCCAAGCCCACCCATGACCATAAGAATATCTTAATATTACCATTTCACAAAAATTTCTCACACATTCCGGCACAGCTAAAAACCTGGAATGTCAATGTGGCATTTAAAAACTCATGCACTGTTAAACAAATGTTAATCAAGAACTCCCCCAACAACACAATTGGTTGCATTTATAAAGTTCCTTGCAAGGAATGTAATATGTTTTACTTAGGCCAGGCAGGTAAAGATCTTGCAACTAGAATTAAACAACACAAATACAGTGTTAGGACAGGCCAGGAATCCAATGCTCTGTTTGTTCATTTGAGGGATAACAAGCATTGCATTGACTGGGATAATGCCTCCTCAATATTACCATGTAATTCAATTGATAGTAGGAACATCATAGAATCTAGTCTTATTAAACATACCGAAGCATTCAACATGAATTTGAGTAACGGCATGTACAAGCTGGACAATTTTGTAATTAAGAAGATTTGGGATCAGGTGAGAAGGCGGGTCACTGGCCCATCTGACCTGACCACCAACCGTTGTGTGCTATTTAAAGATTAGTAGGGTCATTACCTAATACCTGACCATTGTGGACCTGGTCTCACCCTCCTCTGTATATATTCACCTTGATTTGTATTACTCTCTCTAGTCTGTACTCACCCCTGAAGATGTGAATTACACGAAAGCGCTTGGGAACTTCGTGTTTTCTTCTTTCCTTGTGGTTATCAGCATATACCTAGATCACGCGCACCTACAGTGATTTACTTGCATATATATATATATATATATATATATATATATATATATATATATATATATATATATATTATATATATATATATATATATACACTGTATATATTCACAATATTTTATTATAAGGTATTATTGCATTTTGACACCCCACATTCCTACCACTAATCTATTATCATATTCGAATAAGTCGTCTAATTATAAGATAATTTTCATCTATTACATTACCTTCGCAAATATATAATAACGGAGATAGCATATCCAAAATGTTCTCTATTTTCTTCCATTTACCTTCTGTCATTATCGCTTACCTCACCTCCCACACTGCGTGTCTCCTTCATAAATCATCACGCGCACATGTTCCCGTACACGTCAAGTGGCCAATCAAATGCGTTTTTGCTTTTGGAACCAATTTAAATGATTTTGGGTTTAATTCGGAATATATTTGGCCCAATCAAATTCGAGTTTTATTTTGGGTCTCTCATACTTTGAAATTCAAGTTCCGTTCCGACCGTGGAAGTCTGCAATGGGTGTCACTTAAAGTATATGGAGCTGATTGCGAGTTTTGAGGAAAAAACCGAACAAGCTATATAATTTTTTCGATCGCATGGTGTTCTTCCAACCTCAGTAAAGTGTACTAAGAGCAAGACTGAATGCAAATATCACAAAGACCAACATGTGTGGCGTTGGGTTAGAATCCCAGACTGCAACGATGAACAAGAACCAGACCAATAAGGTAAGAAATAGGTGATTCCATCATATGGTGAGAGTCAGTTAAATTAGGTTGGTTTTGGTTTGGTTTTTGTTTTTCTAGAATTTTTTATTTTTTATTTTTTAGTAGCTTAGCCACTTTTTTTTTTTGGAAAACGTCAAACAAAAAAAAAATCCCAAAAAAACCAGGCTAATTTCCGCCAAAAATGAAGGTCATATTCGGTCTAAACACACACAAATACACAAGAAAAATATATTTTTTTACTTTCTAACAGAGTGGTGTGAGCTTATGCAAATTTACCAAAAACTATCCATATTCGCCAAAAAATGAAGGTCAGATGCGTTTAAAACTCACCAAAATTCACTGGAAAAACATTTTGCTTAACCCCAAAGGACTCATGTTCTAAAGTAAAAATTTACCCCAAAAAATATTCTTATACCAATGGAACCAGCCTACCTAACCTACCAAGAAAAGTGCCGCCAAGTGAGGGGGAGCCACGAATTACCCAAAAGTACCCAAAAGTATAGCAAATAAGGGTAAAATCTTAACGAATATCTGTTATACACACACAAAACAAGTTTAATAATAATTTTAGTGTAATTGTGTAAAAATAATTTGTATGATGAAATAATAAACAGCGAAAAACTTTCAGTCTTGGCGAACGCTAAATTCCAAAGAGTTCGTGAACAAGGGAGATAACTCAGAGCCATCGTGATGCACTTCGCTAACCTAACCTAACCTAAGGAAAAGTAAATCCTACGGCTATGTTAAATACCCCAAAGTAACAGAAACATCGGTAATTATATCTCCATTTTGGATGGGTGACTCTTTGGAATTTAGCGTTTTTCGCTGTTTATTATTTCATTAGTTTGACTACATTTCAATGAAAACATTATTAATCAGGTTTTATTGATGTAAAACATATATTCGTTAAGATTTTACCGTGATTTAATATACTTCTGGGTACATTTGGGTACTTTAAGGTAATTCGTTGGACCGAAGTGAGGAGTATAATTTCAGCTTCAAGTAAACAAGGCGGGAACCTGCGCACAGACAATGGACGAAGAAAAAATTAAAAATAAAGCCATATCATCACAAATAAGATCGTTAATAATACTGCACTTGTAGTGGTTGTGAGGACTTACCGTGGTGGTGGTCTTCGTCAAAAGCCAAATTTCCTGAAGATACAAGAAAAATTACCACACCCAAACAGACAGGGTTTGTGTACATGATAACATCACATCATGTTCATACTTAACCTAAAAATATATGAATATAATTATTATTAAAATACATCTAATCGACAAGTCAATGTATATGTAATAATAATATAAATTATATATTATCCACAATAAACTATTGTACTGATATGTAATTGCACTAAAATATATATTTACCTTTTTCATGACATTCATAATAAAAAATATTAATTTGTGTCTGATAAATTAAATACATGTCTCTTGAAATATTAAATCCTCTTGTACCCGTAATAAATTATAGAGATTAAAACACAGTAATATCATTAATGACATAATATATCTTCAATAATCAGGCTTAAAGGAAATTTCCAAGCCATATTTTATCTACGTTTAGTTTTTTTTTTTAGTTTAACAAATTTATTGGCAGAGCTTGTAGTACAGTTTGCCTATTCTGAGTAATTCAGTCAGGTCTTGACACTGAGGGTGGTATCACTTCTCACTGTCACGCAGGACAGAGGTTCATACACAAAGAAATACATCATATTCATTAACAACTATAAATGTATAGAGGTCAGATTCATATGGATAATGTCACTGTTCACTGCCATGCAGGACAGAGGTTCGTACACAAAGATTTGCATCATATTCATTGACAGTACATATACATATATGTAAACACACACACACACACATATACATACATATGCGTATATACATACACATATACATGTACACGTACATATACATGCACACACGCACACATACATACATATACGTCGGTCAGATTCATGTGGGTAATGTCACTTTTCACTGCCATACAGGACAGAGGTTCGTACACAAAGAATGCATCATATTCATTGACACTATATATAGGTCAGATTCATGTGGGTAATGCCACTGTTCACTGCCACGCAGGACAGAGGTTCGTACACAAAGAAGGAAATACATCACATTCACCAGCAGCATATATGGGTCAGTGGATCACATACATTGGAGTCATATTCTAGTTGAAGACTAATCAGTGTGGGCTAGCAAATTTGGGATAAACAGCAAGAATGTCCTCAAGCACACCTGATTCAATGAAGTAATTACATAGTTCAAGATACAGTAAGTCAGGTGGCCTGAAGTCTTTGACAGTGTCACATTCAATAATATAGTGTTCAAGTGTATGCTTTAAAGGTTTATCACAAAGTTTACATGCTGAGTGTTCCGGTATGGGTACAGCGTTACTAACTTGCCAGATGTGTCTGTATCCTAGCCTAATTCTGGCCACGACTACATCACATTGTCTGGTTCTGTCCTTATGCTGGCCATACCGGTACCTCTTGTTACAAAATTTGTCATATTTACTAATGCTACAACTGTCAGGTCTCTCTGCATTTCTCACTTCTTCTAGATCAGAGTTCATGATTCTGACTTGAATGTTTTTAATTACGGCATTGGACAGACCAAGGTCACGGTCAACATTTTCTTTCTTACACGCCTCATTGGCCAGTCTATCAGCACGGTCATGATACCTGATTCCAACATGGGACGGAATCCACACAAATTCGATACGAAAGTTGTTCTCATTGGCAGTTATCACATTCCTTTTAATATCACATGCAACTTTAGACATAGAACCTGACGGGCTGTTCATTGATTTCAAAGCACTTTGAGAGTCACAGAATATCACCCCACCTCCATTTTCTTTGAGGTAGTCTGTGGCTAAGTAGATTCCAGTTAGTTCAGTTTGTGTTGTGCTGGCCCAGTTGTTTAGCCTTTGTTTGTTTGACACTATCATCTCTTTTTCTTTATATATTACAATTGCACAGCCTGTTCTACCTGTGTTTGTCTGCACAGAACCATCAGTAAAAGCATAACATTCACTTGATTTAATACTCTCTATGTGTCTGTTAATAGTTTCTAGTGTGACACATCTCACCACATCGGTGTTTAACATTTGCTTACTACCAACAGGAGTGTAATTAATAGGAACTGATATGTCCAGCCAAGGAGGAATGGCATTAATAGGTTCGTCTGGGGTGATTGGGACATTCAGTTTCAGGAGATCTGCAACACTTTTATGAAGCCACGCCCCAAAGAGAGTCTTTTTTGAAAGGTTGGCGAGATGGTCGGGATTACTTAGATAGAACATCAACTCAGTTTGAGTTGTAGTTTGAGAACTATTGTTCTTCAAAACTTTGACACAAAACATGGTATTAAGTAGGGCTATCCTCTCAGATAGGGAGGGCAGTCCGAGCTCTTTCCTCATATTTACAATTCTGGTTGATTTTGGGCAACCTAGGATGATGCGCATGGCTTCATTTTGCACTACCTCAAGGCTGTTGAGTTGTTTAGGCGGAATAGTCACAAGATGGAGAGCATGATAGTCAACTACAGAACGAATGAAGTGAAGATAAAAAGTACGAGCATAGGTGATGTTAATTCCATAGCCCTTGCCAACAAGGGTTCTGAGGGGTTTAATGCGCTGCATTAGTTTGTCACGAAGGTTGCTGACAAAGTTTGCATCATTCACACAAATTCCAAGATATTTATAGGAGCTACATAGTTCCAAGGGCATGCTGTTAATGTTATAGTCAAGAGGCAGAGGGTGAGCAGGACGAGGATTGAGGACCCTCGTCTTGTCAACAGATATTATGAGACCGCATTCAACAGTTCTCCGAGCAAATACATCCAGCAAGGCTTGGAGCCTGAGTTTGGTTTGTGTCATAATGCAGATATCATCAGCATAGCATATTACGGCTTCGTTTGGTTGAACTGGAATGTCAGCAATAAGCTTGTGCATCAGTATATTAAAGAGCATAGGACTTAACACTCCTCCCTGAGGCGTGCCCAGCTCAAATGATCTCATTCTGGTACTTTTAACTCCCCTAAACAGAACACTGGCATACCTGTTGGACAGATAACCCTTTATCCATGTCAGGAGGTTACCTTGTATGCCAAAATTAGCTAGTTGCTCAAGTATAATGTCTCTATTAGCTACATCAAAGGCTGATTTAAGGTCTATGAAGGCTGTTTGTGTCTTATCTTTTGAGTGAACAAGATATTCTGCAAAGCATGTCTGTGTGCTACGCCCGGGCATGAACCCGTACAGATTAGGGGCGAGTTTGTCTTTGACTTGAAACATAAGACGGTTTAGAACAACTCTTTCAAGGACTTTACACATACAGGATGTAAGTGAAATTGGCCTGAAGTTTGGAGAATTAGCTTTAGGGATTGGAACTATGTTTCCATGAGTCCATGTCTTAGGCAGAATACCCTGTGTGAGGCTCATTTGATACAGGTCAAGCAGTGGATGGTTAGGGATCTCATTCAACAATCTCAGGGTGTTATAGGTTATGCCATCCTCACCAGGGGAGGATGACTCACCTTTCATTAGTGCTGTTGTTAGTTCGTGGTGCGTTATAGGAAACTGGTCGGTAAGGTCTGGTGAGGAACAGGCTATTTCAATATTGAAACCCCTATTAATGTGTGAGGTGTTAAGATATTGTTGTATGTCAGGAGGCAGGGAAGTGATTCGTGACACACTAGACCATTGGTCTAATAGCATGTCAGCATATTCTGCAGGGCTGTGATGAAGCTGGACTGGGGTGGGTGACTTGGTAATGGCTCTAATTTTCTTCCACATTTCTGCTAGAGTGGTTGTTCTATTAATCCCCTGTAAGAATTGTTCCCAATAGGTGTTTCTCACCTGACCTTTGAGTTCACGAAATTCTCTGTTAGCTTTGAGGAATGCCAAAAGGTTATCACTAGTTTTATTTTGCTTATAAGTGTTGGCAAGCTGTTTTACATTCTCTCCTTCTTTGGTGAGGATGGGGTCATGTGTCCACAGAGGTGGTTTAGTGCTGCCCCCCTTCCTCCTTGACTTAACCCAGGTGGTATAATATGTGGTAATGACATTTACAAGATCACAGCAAAATTCATCCACTGACCCAGGTGTATATCCAGCATACCATCTGTGGATGTAGGCCTTGAAGTGCAGTTTAAGATTATCTGGGATGTTAATTCTGAGCTTAGGATGGGGTTCACACTTGACATCAGCAACAGTGTATTCAGTAAGTATTGCATAATGATCACTGACAAGGTAGTCTGAGATGACCTTAGCCTTGACATTACTGTCTACTAGGTTATACCCAATCACATAATCAAGTCTGCCCCCCATCAGATGTGTCACTTTGTCTGTGTCGTATACAGTGATATTATGATTATTGATGTAATTCACGAACACCCTCCCATTAGAGTTACACTGGACATCACCGAGGACAGTGTGACGAGAGTTAAAGTCACCCATACACAGCATAGCATTGTTACCTGATGGCTTTGGTAACACGTCCGCTCGCAGTTCATTACACCGAACATAGATGTTATACAGCGAAAATTGACTGTTTGCTGTCTTTACTGTAAATTGTTGATAGTGAATACTTTCATCATTGTGAGTTTTAATCCATTTACAGATCTACGTTTAGGTATTACAGCTGTCCGACTAATTACCCAAATTTACCCAAATGTAATTGCAATGCAGTCAAATGATGGTCCTACAAGCGTAAATTGGGTTGTGAATCACTTCTCGATTATTATTTGGTGTCATAAAGTCACAAAAAATTGGTAAACTTAATCTAATCTGAGTTAGGTTGGGTTAGGTTAGGTTAGGTTAGGTACATGCACTCGATCTATTAGCTCAGATTAAATTAAGTTTACCAATTTTTTGTGACTTCGTGACACCAAATACCAGTCGAGAAGTGATTGGAAGTCCGATTTATTCTTGTAGGACCATCATTTGACTTCATTGCGGCTACATTTGGGTACATTTGGGTAATTACTCGCTCCTTCGGTACATGCACTTGATCTATTAACTCAGATTAAATTACGTTTTCCAATTTTTTTTTTACTTTGTGACACCAAATACTAGTCGAGAAGTGATTGGCAGTCCGATTTATTCATGTAGGACCATTATTTAACTTCATTGCGGCTACATTTGGGTACATTTGGGCAATTAGACGGACCCATATTACAGTGTAGCGTACTGTATGTAGCCAGTTGTCAAACCTCTCTATGCTAGTCTATTTTCTCTTTGTAGGGCACACATACGTACATGTAGGAGATCTCGCACTAAGGATGGAGGTAAGAAGGGGAACTCACAATGGCGTTCTCTCTCTCTCTCTCTCTCTCTCTCTAAAAATGAAGTATATATATGTACCTCGCGTTTCATACCAGCTGGATTCGGTAAAATGCTACTGACACCACAACGCACTGGTAGTGCGGGCGGGTCGTGTTGCGTCTCTGTAACAAAGCGTGTTCGGCATTCGGGCCTTCGATGTAGAGCGGCAGAAATTGGACAGTGATTACATAAGTTCGTCAAGATCGTCTTAGTTAGGTGAAAGTGTAAATCGATGTCGGACTTTTCATGCTAGACACGATTGTATTTTTGAAAACTCAATTTCCACCGAGTTGGAGGTACAGCCAGGGTCACAGGCCTATAACCACACAATCACTGCCACATGACAAAGCTTTTATTTTATTTTATTTTTTAGGGTGTTGTGGTCACGGCTGTGATAAAGGCCAACCAGGGAGTGTAGTACTGTGCCTTCAGTTAAATCAGTTCATAGTTGTCATCAGGGAATGCAGAAGAGACTATAATAACTTAAAGTGAATACATATTGGCAATCGAGCTGGTAAGGACAACTGCCAGCCTATTCGTGTCATAGGTGCCACAGAGACTTTAAATTTTATTTTGTTTGTGTGCTTTCTCAAGGACTGAATCTGTGTTTATAATACACCACTCACAGGGAGATACAGTGTACACAGTGATAGTTCATAGTGTCATCAGTGACCGCTGAAGTTGTAAATAACTTAAAGTGAGCGCTCACTAGCAAGCAAGCTGGAAAGGCACCGTGCCAGCTGAAACCAAGTCGTGTCATAGGTGCCACAGAGACTTTAAATTTTATGTTGATTGTGTGCTTTCTCAAGGACTGAAACTGTGCCTACATTACACCATTCACAGGGAGATACAGTGTACGCAGTCGCAGACGACAACTCCATAGGCAACAGAGAGTAGCTAAGTACTTTTTCTCTCTTTATTTTCTTTGAAATAGGTGTAGATTTATACACAGTCTGCACCCCCCCCCCCCCCCCACAACAACAACAACCATGAGTTTGATATGTGATTACTGCAGGGAGACGTCGGATATGGAGGATACAGGCCTAACTAATGCAACGTTTAGGAAGTTACTAACTGCCGTAAAGCTTGATGGCTGTTGCTGGTATTGCTCTGGCTGCATAGTCAAGGTGAATGAAGCGATTGCAATCCATAAGGGAACGAGTTCTCTAGGGACGAAAATAGATGAAGCAGGAGCCCTGCTGGTTGACAAACTGGAGCAAGTTGGGAAAGAGATCCTTGCTAAGACTGAGGAAGTAGCTAATAGAATGGAGGTGGTTGCTAAGAGGAGTTATGCTGACGTATTAGGAGGGCCACGGGGGGGGGGGGGGGCGGAGAGTAATGCAGAATCAGTACAGGTTCTACAGCAGATTGGGACTCTGAGAAAGTGTGTCGAAGAAATGAAAATTAACGCACCTACTGTTAGGGGAGAGGAGGAACACCAGGAACGGCTCCAGCGCAGGAACAATGTAATAGTTTTTGGAGTCCCAGAGAGCCAGGCAGAGGGAACTGTGAGTAAGGAAACACACGACAAGGTGCTGTTTCAAAATATTTGCACAGAGGTTCTGAAGATTCCAGCAACCCCTCAGGATGTGAGGAGACTGGGACAAAAGCAGGGGGCTAAGCCTCGCCCCCTCAGGATCACACTAGGGAGTGAGGAGGAAAAATGGCAAGTTATTCGGCAGACAAAAAACTTAGCAAGGAGCGAGAAATTTCGGGATGTATTTATTCACCCAGACCGCACGGTAATGCAGAGGGAACAGCACAAGAAGCTCCTGCTGGACCTGAAGCAGAAGAGGGAGGAGTCGAGGAAGAACGGGGACAGGTGCGCGTGGGTTATACTCAGGGGGAGGGTAGTGGAAACAAGTGTGCCGACACAGGGCCAGGGGGCAGCAGTGCACCCTCCACCCACTCAACCCCCCACCCGGGAGGCGGCACCAGCTCAGCCTACCGGACAGGAGGGAACGAGCACCATGTAAACAATGACATTTTTAACCACACCCTGCAAAATACAGTGTACTTAGCAAATGCTGCAGCTTCTGAGAATGTGGGTGGAGCGGGTTTATTACTAAGAGCAGAGACGTTACCGAGAACAAATTCTGGCTTGAATGTCATGTACACTAATACTGACACGTTCCTTGATAAGAGAGAGGAGTTTGAAACACTACTAAGAGTACACCAACCAGATATTGTAGGAGTTGTAGAACTGTTGTACAAGAACAGGAGAATCGACCCAGAGGAATGTGAGTTCAGTATTGCTGGATATGACTCATTTACGAACCTAACTCAAGAATCCTGCAGGAGGGGTGTGGTTATCTACGCTAGGCAAGACCTTAGAGCCAGCCAGGCGAGGGTACAGGGAGAGGATGTTTTTGAAGAGTCCAAGTGGTGTAAAATTAAATTAAGGGCAGGGGACTTACTTATCGTCGGGTGTATCTACAGATCCCCGAACTGTGGCCCACTAAATCAAAGGAACTTAAGAACCTTAATAAACAATGCGGCGATGCTCAACCCCAGCCACCTCCTTATCATGGGGGACTTTAACTATGGCGACATCGACTGGAGAAACGAGTCCACCCCGAATGACTTGAATAATCCTGCTACTCTTTTTGTAGAAACTCTGAGAGATAATTTTCTGTTCCAACATGTTAGAGACCCGACACATTACAGAGGGGAGCAAACACCCAAGCCACTTGACCTCGTCATAACAAACGAGGAGGGTATGGTGGCCAAACTGGAACACCTTGCCCCAGTTGGCACCAGTCACCATACAGTGTTGTCATTCAGATTTAACTGTTACCTAGTTCAAGATAAGGCCAGGCCAAGGTGCAAATATTACAAGGGAAATTACAATGGGATGAGGGAAGAGATGAGGGGTATCAACTGGCCTGACTTATTAAGGTACAAGAGTGCAGACACTACGCTGAATATCATAACTAGTAAAATGACCCATTTGATCGATAAATATATACCCAAGACCAAACCCAGTGCTTCTAGGAATACGAGGGGATCCCTACACATGAACCATGCGGCGGTCGACAAAATTAAGAAGAAAACCCAGAAATTCAAGACGTGGGTTGGGTCAAACGATGAGCAAGACAGGAGGATGTATGCAAGAGCCAGAAACCAAGCAAAGATAGAGTGTAGGAGGGCTGAAAAGGAGTTCCAAAGGCTGGTTGCACGCGAGGTCAATATGAGGGCTGGTACTGCCCACCATTTATGAGGGCTTGAACTGTCACCATTTATAAGGGCCTCTGAGTGCCAGTAACAATTCCTTTCACTCTTATACTTATCATCATTGGTAGCGTGACGATAGGAGGCTCGTGGGTAGGTGTAATGATAGTATCGAGCAATGGGGTAGAAATAACGGTAAATACTGTAGGTAATTAATAGACACAATTATACAAATACAGAGTTTATTTAAACATGAATATGAAATTAAAAGAAAGAATTTATTTGTACTAACAGACGAAATCTAGAACTAGGCCCTCAGGCTCAACATACTCACACCATTACTGGGTGGACATAATAACACTTCCAACCCTACTGGGTGGACATACTCAATACACAACTAGTGTAGTCACTTAGCACCAAAAATACTAGGGCAACTGCCACTACAATACTCAGTCGTCAGGTGTGATACTCAAGCAACAGCCATGGGGTCCAGCCACCATGGAGTACTTTCCAACGACTCTGGAGATCCCAGTGGAGTAATTCCACCACACAAATAACCCTACTGAGTTAGACACTCATCCACCAATGATGGGGGCTGGTAGTGGTGGACCCGGCGTCACCTCGTGGGCCGAGCGTTAGGGACAGACGAGCCAGCTATGGGGGCTATAGGTAGTCTGAAGTGTCTGACGGCCGGGTCTCACGAAGGTAAAAGATCCTACTGGACCTCGGACATCTTCCCAGACATTGTGGATACAACATCCACCCTACAGACACGGCCTAGGCTGCGTTAGGGACCTGTATGGATGAAGGGACGGGCACTTACTAACGGTGACAACAACATCACGTTTCAGGGGACGTTAAAGACGTAAATATGACTTTACTCAGAGCATATCAACTACGTTACTGTAACACTTGCACAAACAACTATTAATTGGGTCAAATCACTTAAAGAAGGGCAAATTACAACACAGCGTGGATTGACATACCTGTATGGATGAAGGGACGGGCACTTACTAACGGTTGAAATGCCCGCTGCGCCCTCACTCAAAACACGCCAGGGAGTCCAGCTACTCCTATTCCGATGAATTAATTTACGGTACACTCTGACGTTGAAACTGAGACTATGGACTCATTTTCATTCTCTACTATTACCTTCACTAACAATGCTCTGACTCAGCTATCGAAAGCAAAATTAAATTGATTACAAAGTGTTGGGTGGCAACAGGTCCCTGCATACAGCGTCTGCTCCCAGAGACAAAGGCGGCTCATCGGTGACGTCACCAAGGAACCGAGAAAACGGAGTACGTTTCCACTGGGGAACTCAAGAGGGTTTTGTGGACGTTTGAGCGTAATATGAATCCTTAAGGTTTTCAGGTTAGCTCTTATCATGACCATTACATCAAGTCAAACCCAAAGGCGTTTTACCGCTATGCAAAGTCGAAATTGAAAACGCGAGTAGGAGTATCAGACCTGAGGCTTCAAGATGGTAGTTACGCAGATTCTGACCAGGATAAAGCTGAGGCATTGAACAGCTTCTTTTCCTCAGTGTCCACAAGAGAGGATGCAACTAACCTTCCTGCGTTTGAGGACAGACGGTTCGACACAGCACTGACCCACATTGTGTTCACAGAAGAGGGTATTAGAAATAAACTGTCCAGGCTAAAGGTCCATAAGAGTCCTGGACCTGACATGGTGCATCCTAGAGTGCTAAGGGAGCTGTGCAACGAGCTTGCAGAGCCCCTGAAGATTCTGTTTTGTAAATGCCTGGATGAACAAATGGTCCCCAGTGAATGGAAAGCGGCTTATGTGAGTCCTATCTTCAAGAAGGGCGATAGTCACTCCACGAACAACTATAGACCGGTGAGCCTGACCAGCATAATATGTAAAGTACTTGAGAGTATTATCAGACATGCAGCGATGGAACATCTACTACGAAACAACCTTGTAAAAGATTGCCAACACGGTTTTATGCCGGGGCGCTCTTGCTTGACACAATTGCTCAAGGTATTGGATATTTGGACCCATATTCTAGAACGGGGTGGTAATATCGACAATATTTACCTAGATTTTGCCAAGGCTTTTGACAGTGTACCCCACGAAAGGCTGAAAATCAAACTGGAAGGGTACGGAATTCGGGGAAATGTCCTAGCGTGGATAGAAGACTTTCTACATGACCCCAAGCAATGTGTGGTGATTAATGGCATGAAATCGTCATCTGTACCTGTAACAAGTGGGGTACCGCAGGGTAGTGTATTGGGCCCGCTGTTGTTTGTTTGTTTCATAAATGATATGCCTGACGTTGTACACTCCTCCTTACAAATGTTTGCCGATAATGGCAAGTTATTTCGGGAAATTAAGAACTAAGCGGACTGTGAAGAGCTGCAGAAGGACCTCTGTGGGCTCCAGGAATGGTCGAAGGAATGGCTGCTGAGATTCAATATCACGAAGTGTAAGAGGATGCACCTGAGGCGTACCAACGGTAAGGAGGCGTACCATATGTCCCAACGGGATGAAGAAAATGTACTAGTTGAGACTGTGTGTGAGAAGGACCTAGGTGTGTATGTTGACAATGAGCTGAAGTTCTCGGGCCATTGTGAGAAGAAGGTAAATCAGGCAAATAAATTATTGGGTCTTATAAGAAGGTCGTTCAGATATCTAGACGGTCCGTCCCTCGTGACTATTTTCAGGAGTGAAGTGCTTCCCCATTTGAAGTACTGTCACCCTATCTGGTCCCCGAGATATGCTAGGGACTGTCAGTTGGTTGAAAATGTTCAAAGGAGGGCCACCAAACTGGTGCCTGTACTTCGGCACCTCAGCTACCCTGAGAGATTGGAGCGCCTGAACTTGCCTAGCTTATACTACAGACGGGCAAGGGGGGACCTAGTTGAGGTTTATAAGCATCTCAGGGGGCACTACTCAGTTGAGTGTCCTTACTTGGAGCTGGCGGACGCTCGCCCCACAAGGGGTCACAGCTCAAGATTGAAGAAGCCGCAAGTCCAGAAAACCGTGAGGGCAAACTTTTTCGGAGTGAGGGTTGTAAACTCTTGGAACAATCTACCAGAGAGTGTTGTGACGGCACCGAGTGTGAGCTCTTTCAAGAGAAGACTTGACCAACACTGGAGCGGGTTCAGGTACATTCAGGAGCCGGTGCATGCCCAGTATTTGCCAACAGTGCCTGACAGAGACGTGACCGATCGCCCGGGCGGCTAGCGAGCCGACCTTTTGGTGAAGAATATAAAGGAAAAGAGACGTGACCGATCGCCCAAGCGGCTAACAAGCCGATCAGTGGCGAAGAGGATAAAAGTAAAAGTAAAAGAGAGAACACCCTTGTTTTGAGTCAACTTAGATATGTCTGCTTACAGTTGGAGCATTCAAGATCCATTGTGAGTGGGGCAGAACGCTTCAACTCTCCTTGTCGTTAGGAGAACGTGTCAAGTAAGTGAGTGTCGAGTTTGCCAGCTAGAGTGGCGTATTTTATGTCGTCCGTGGGGGTATCCATGAGTTTCTGAGCACCTAAAGTTATATCATTTTGTCGCCCCGACATCAGAGACTCCGATGTTTATAGCTTAGTTAGTGTCAGTTGTCTATTTAAAAAAGTCATTATTCTCCTGAACTATTCTGTCAACTGGTATAATCTCCAAGATCTAGCGCCTCCCCGTGAATAGCTCCTTGTTCGCCTCAGGCCTGAGCTTGCAGAATTAATGTTATCGACGTGTATATTCCACCTTTTCCTGGCAAGATCAACCTCTGATTAGATTATATGAATAGATATAGGAAATTACCCTGATCAAGAACACCAGAGTTCATAACCAAGCATCTTAGATTCACTCAGACAAAACAGAACTGCAATTTATTTATTAAGTCATCAAACACTTCAAGAACTTATTACCTCATTAAATACCTCCAAATACTTATTACTTAAATCGACAATTGTGGTATTATCACTCTGCCAAATGATATTCAGTACTAGGTATACACCAGATATCACTGGACCCTCAGGTCTTACCTTACCAAGTAGCAAATTAACTCTTCACTTCTTGGTTATATCATTATACTCTGAGATTATCATTTCATGGTCACTACCGATGAATACATAACACACTGGACAACTCCACAATTATCTCAACATACAATACCTCCTGTTAATTCGCAAGGAACAACATGGCACTTTTAACTCTCATTCAGTGGTTCAATACTTAACCTGGGATACTCTATTTCAGCTAGTTATCCCCCAAACAAGATACAATAATACTTAGGCCCATGTAACTGTGAGGAGTGCCCCAGGGTAACACTGGTCTCTACAACAAATGAAGATCGCTGTTAGGGGTCGGTTGTAGACCGACACACGCCCCGGGGAGCTGGTGCCTGATTTGCAGGAAACGGACTTCCCAGTTTAATCCTGTCGAATTAATGGCATCGTCCAACCCGGTTACCGACCCACGTTAGCCGATGAGTATTCAGCTCAACTCACTGCAGAGACGTTGAGGAAGAGTCACGAATGCGTAAATGTCTAACTTCAACTATACAAAACATACGTCTGGCAATGGTTCAGACGATATCTAAATCTCTTCGTTACTCGGCTTAATCAGCACAGAATTCACTATGTTAACACATGAACACTGATACCAACAAAATTGACTAAGTTAAACTGAATTGATAGGTGGCAAGGAACACACGTTAACATACCTGGAGAGATGTTGGGGAAGAGTCACGAATGCGTGATTCTCCCTCGTGTAGAGGTATATACGTGCACCCGCAGGGCAGCTTGGGCCTCCTTATTCATACCAGAAGGGTCGATCTTACAAACAACATAACTTCTCTACCATTTTGGATCACTGTATACTTGGTTATGAACTCCGGTGTTCTTGATCAGGGTAATTTCCTATGTCTATTCATCTAATCTAATCAGAGGTTGAGCTTGCCAGGAAAAGGTGGAATATACACGTAGATAACATTAATTCTGCAAGATCAGGCCTGAGGCGAACAAGAAGCTATTCACGGGGAGGCGCTAGATCTTGGAGATTATACCAGTTGACAGAATAGTTCAGGAGAATAATGACTTTCTTAAATAGACAACTGACACTAACTAAACTATAAACATCAGATTCTCTGATGGTGGGGCGACAAAATGATATACCTTCAGGCGCGTTCAGAAACTCATGGATATCCCCACGGACGACATAAAATACGCCACTCTAGCTGGCAAACTCGACACTCACTTACTTGACACGTTTTACTAGCATTAAGGACAGTTAAAAGTTCTACCCCACTCAAAATGGATCTTGAATGTTCCAACTGTAAACAGACATATCTAAGTTGACTCAAAAGAAGGTGTGTTCTCTCTCACACTCAAATTCATTTTATAGAGAGGTTGGTTTCAGTAAGTCAGAGAAAATGGGATAACAGAGGACTGAGGTGTCTTGAAGTGATGAGAAAACGGACTCCGCAGATGGAGGACTCAAACGAAAGCCGAGTTACATGTTTTGTGGGCTATTGAGCGTAATATGAATCATTTGATTTTGGCGCTAACTGACGTGTAAGACCGTGGTCGTTACAAAGCTTTCCCCTCCCAAAGATTCAATATTATGCGGTATAGTCAACAAAACATTCACAGTAAATACACAATTTCCGACACAATATCTTGCAATACTGGGGTAATGGTCAACAATGCAGGCAACGTACATGTTACAAAATTTTCACATACATAAAATTTTGCAACTCCAATGAATAATCACAAAAAACTCCCAGACATGGGCAGATAAAACTAACAAAGCAATACTGGTCATGACCCACAGAAGAACATAATCATACATCAATAGTACAGACATAATACTAAAAACAGGCCGGCCTTAATTACAGTTTTTGTACATTTTTAACTACACCATCCACCAGGATGACAGGTAGTTTCGATCTAGGCGATTGATCAGTTATGTATAACACTGGACCTAAGCACCAAATTCAACAATTGATATTTCAAGCTAGGAGTAATTAAGCAGACCCCATCTAGTCACTGAAGTATTAGGGTTGACCTTACCACGGAAGAATCATTGTTCACTCACGAGACGAGGCAAGATCTAAGTGGTCAGAGCATGGACCCAAATAGACTATAATGCCAGCGACCCGGTTCACATGAAACCCCCAAAACCTCGGTTCCCTTCTGTACTTTGCAATGCAAGAGTCTTAAACTGCACTAGGTCCATGTACTCCTGTACACGCCTAGCCGTAACTCTGCAATGCAAGCGTCTTAAACTGCGCTAGGTCCATGTACTCCTGTACACGCCTAGCCGTGACTTTGCAATGCAGGCGCCTTAAACTGCACTAGGTCCAAGCGCTGTACTCCTGTGCACGACTGTACACGCCTGGCTTGTTAGCCGCTTGGGCGATCGGTCACGTCTCTGATTACTTTTCCTTTTCATTTATCTTTTCCACCAAAAGATCGGCTTGCTAGCCGCCCGGCCGATCGATTGTGGGGGTATGAGGTATTGGTTCACACTCAGGATGAGATGGAGAAAGGAAACTCACAATGTGCTCACTGTATACATATTGTATTCGATGTACAATGCAGCTTGTTGCTGGGTAGGTAGCATGATAATAAGCATTGAGTAGAGAGAGCTGGGTGGTGAGGCTGCCCAAAGTGAGAGCACGCGGCTTGAGGGACGCCAAGGTCGCTGGCGGGAGCAGCAGCCGCAAGGCTGGCGCGGAGGAGGAGGTGTTGCTTGCTGGTGGCACTGTGTAGAAGGAGGGTGGTCACAGCGGTGTCAGGCCTTATAAGGCGGGGGTAGGCGTGGGTAGATAGTTGATCCCCACTCTGTGGACGACGCTGGAGGCGTAGGCTAGGGAATTCGAGAAGGTTCGGTGCTTGTAGGGGAGGAATCCACTACAATACTCCCCTTCCCCTCCGGGCGCGGCGGGAGGCTGGAGGTTGGTAGAGTTGCGTGCCACATGTGAGGCAGAACGGCGGTGCATGCCACATGTGGGACATAACGGCGAGGGCATGGATGAGCCGGCCGCTAGGGGGGGGGGGGGCAACTCTGTCTACATACACGAGATCTGTGGGAAAAAAGAGGGAGAAGGAGGGTTGTGGAGGCGATGAATGTTGTGCTTCCCTCGCGACAGGTATAGAGTCCTCAGATGCGCCTGCTGGGGTGTGTGGGCCTGGGTCAGGAGCAGGGGCTGCGTTAGGAAGAGTGTCCATGACAGCAGCAGGGTGCATGACAGCAGCAGGGTCCACGACAGCAACAGGGTGCAGGACAGTAGCAGAGGGTACCTGAGGGAGAAAAGAGGGGTGTGTGGGTCCGCGTCCGGAGCAGGGGCCGCGTCAGTAGGAGCGGTAGGGGTACTGCTGGGCTGGGGGCAGTGTCTGAGGCAGGACGGGTGTGTTGGGGTCGGAGGACGTGGTGCTTGGGGCAGGAAGAGGAGCGGCTGTCTGCTTAGAGTAGCAGAGCTGCTCTAGGGTGTCTAACCTGCGGTGTAGAGACAGTAGTTGTAGAGCCGATGAGAGCTGCCTCTGCGTGGGTAAGCCAGTCTTCCATGTTGCTTGAAGACTGGGAGAGTGCTCAGTTTCTCCTCCATCCTGTGTGAGTGGTCACTCCGGGGTCACCATTTGTGGGGGTATGAGATATTGGTTCACACTCAGGATGGGATGGAGAAAGGAAACTCACAATGTGCTCACTGTATACATATTGTATTGGATGTACAATGCAGCTTGTTGCTGAATAGGTAGCATGGTAATAAGCGTTGAGCAGAGAGAGCTGGGTGGTGAGGGTGCCCAGAGTGAGGGCATGCGGCTTGAGGGACGCCAAGGTCGCTGGCGGGAGCGGCAGCTGCAAGGCTGGCGCGGAGGAGGAGGTGTTGCTTGCTGGTGGCACTGTGTAGAAAGAGGGTGGTCACAGCGGTTTCAGGCCTTTTAAGGCGGGGATAAGCGTGGGTAGATAGTTGACCCCCGCTCCGTTGGTGGCAATGGAGACGTAGGCTGGGGAATTCGAGAAGGTTCGGTGCTTGTAGGGGAGGAATCCACTACACGGTCACGTCTCTGTCACGCACTGTTGGCAAATACTGGGCATGCACCGGCTCCTGAATGTACCTGAACCCGCTCCAGTGTTGGTCAAGTCTTGTCTTGAAAGAGCTCACACTCAGTACCGTCACAACACTCTCTGGTAGATTGTTCCAAGAGTTTACAACCCTCACTCCGAAAAAATTTGCCTTCACAGTTTTCTGGACTTGCGGCTTCTTCAATCTTGAGCTGTGAACCCTTGTGGGGCGAGCGTCCGCCAGCTCCAAGTAAGGACACTCAACTGAGTAGTGCCCTCTAAGATGCTTATACACCTCAACTAGGTCCCCCCTTGCCCGTCTATAACATAAGCTAGGCAAGTTCAGACTCTCCAATCTCTCAGGGTAGCTGAGGTGCCGAAGTGCAGGCACCAGTCTGGTGGCCCTCCTTTGAACATTTTCAACCAACTGACAGTCCCTAGCATGTCTCGGGGACCAGATGGGGTGACAGTAATCCAGATGGGGAAACACTTCACTCCTGAAAATAATTACGACCTTCTTATGAGACCCAATAATTTATTTGCCTGATTTACCTTCTTCTCGCAATGGCCCGAGAACTTCAGTTCATTGTCAACATACACACCTAGGTCCATCTCACATACAGTCTCAACTAGTGCAGTTTCTTCATCCCGTTGGTGTTATATATATATGTAATGTTTATATGCTGCCTTTATTGAATATATATGTAACCGGTCGGAATTTACTCGACTTTAATTTCTCACTTGACTTGGGGTTTATTAAAGATTATAAGATGGTAATGGCAGTGGAAGCGCCCCTTTGAGAAAAATCCCGAACCAGCACAAGAACACTTAAATCTACTAAACAAAATGAATTGTCCATGACCAGTGGAAGGATAGCGTCTGTGACTGGGATGAATGAGACACACTGTAAAATTTAGACACTTATATTCCCTCCAACTCTACAAACACAATCAAATAATGGTACACCAATATGCACACCTCTTAACTTGAACTTAAAACACTACTCTGGGGAATAAAGTTATACATGATATAGAAATTATTAGAAACTCAGGCAACAATAAATTTGAAGTATTAAGCAATATTGCTTGCACACATGAAACAGGCCTTAAGGGCTTTCACAAATAATATCAGTCATTTAGGAAATGGAATTAAAAAATAAGAAATTAAATACTCTACAAGGAATGGGCCTTAAGGGCACTCAACAAAATTATATCACCCCAACAGATGCACTCTTCCTAACCTAACTTAAACACTACTCTGGGGAACAAAGGTTATACCTGAGATCAGAATTATGGAGAAAAATTAGATGCATTAAAAGAATCAAACCCCAGTATCACTCTGGTTCCACTTAATGACACAAACATTCAAAAAACACTACTATCAAAATTATTTAAGAAATATTAAACTACACATGTCAAGATAATATCAGTCTGAGAAATGGTATTAACTACACCCGTAATAAGGGAGATAAAATGTTCCTCTAGGTATCTCCTAGAGTCCTAGACTCACGGTCTCAGTGTGTGACCATTAATTTACTCAGATAGCCTCAGTGTACTCCCAGTGCGTCCATGGGCAGGAAGAGAGAATGCCAGCAGGTGTCTATGGCCAGTAGGTAGCACTTCTAGCTGACCGAGGACACGTGGTGTTGTGCACCCGAGTGGTAAGAACTGATCACCCACTGCTGATGCTGGTCCCGTGTCGTTTTAGTTGTCGGGAGCACTCGTTCACTCAAGAGATCCTTTGCTACCCCGCTAAACAGTGACAGGCCTACACTGATCGATCCAATGGCGACAATCGCCACCCTCAATCATCAACGGCAGTCTCAAACGGCAGTCAATCTCTCGCAGTCAACTCCGGTCAACTCCGGTCAACTCCAGTCAAGTGGGTTCCGACGGAAACCCTGAAATGAACTCACTGTTAGCTCTAGTTAACTTTACCACTGCCCTATCTAACCCTGTCTGAGATTGAATGAGACTTACTTGTTATACTGCAATAGCGCAGCACAGGTGACTAGGCCACTTGACTATTTCTGTGACGGACGCACAGGGACGTCTTGTCTGCCTGACTCCTCCCCGCGACTGAGAGAGAGCCAGCGTCGCGTCCTCTCAAGGCGTTAGCTTAGGCCTATGTGACATATTTTCCGCCGTACTAATAACTCCTTGGGACACCCGTAACATTATTCAGACTGATAAACGATCTATAATAATTTCAAATTCAATAATAGTCCCTTACTTCATGAATCTCATCATTATTAATTTTGTAAATTACATTTAATATCATATAGGCCTAGTTCCGCAATCTCTCGCTACAAGCAGGCAGCGCTCTTTTCCCTCCCGCCACTTTGAACGCTCAGTGTTGCCAATGGCGGGGCATTCGAAATTACTCTGAAATTTCTGAGTATTACATATATATTTATATTATGTTAGTTCTTACTGAAGTCAGAAAGTGTTTAGGCTTGTGTTAACACGAAATGTGTTAGGCACTTTGTAACCAAGAACAGAGAATAAATGCCCAGCCCGAACGACCATGTGCTTGTCATTCCCCGATTAAATCACGCAATATACTACACTGGCGACGAGAATGGGATTCACAAAGTGTTGGTGAAGTCCTTGAAGAGAGGATAGTGATCACTGAAGGGACGACTACTCTAAACCTGGAGAATTTAAGTGAAGAGAGCAACCATGGCTGGCGTCAGTGGATACATCGGACGATTGGGGGAGTATGATGCAGACAAGGAAGATTTCACATCATATTGTGAGAGAATGGACTTCTTCTTTCTGGCAAATTAATTAATGGACGACGGTGGTGATGCTCAGAAGAAGAAAGCCCTGGTCAATGTGCTTACTCCAGACAAACCCAAGGACTCCTCATTGATTCAGATTACCAAGATTCTGAAGCAACAATTTGATCCTGCTCCACTTGAGATCGCTGAAAGTTACAGATTTGGCACCAGAGATAGAGGTAAAGATGAATCAGTAAGTAATTATATAGTAGCTTTGAAGAAGTTATCCATTCACTGTACCTTTGGACAGTTCTTGAGCCGAGCTCTAAGAGACAGGTTTGTAATGGGCCTGAATTATGAAAAAATACAGAATAAGTTAATGAACACCACTAACTTAACTTTTGAAAATGCATGTCAGATAGCTACAAGCATGGAATTGGCCGAGAAAAACACCAGAGAATTTGTTCCCAATGCTGGTAGTGAAAGAGTTGGCAGTAGTGGCTCAGTGTGTAAAGTAACTGTAGCTAAAAGGAATACGTATACCACAAAACAAGGAACACATGCTGATTTTAAATGTAAGAGGTGGCGAGGGAAACATGAAAGCTTTCACTGTAAGTTCAAGAATTCAAAATGTTACAATTGTCAACGTATTGGACATATTGCTCCTGCCTGTAGAAGTGATAAAGGTAGAGTATATGCCGTTGAAGGTGGAGAGAAGGAGATGAAAAACAGTATTCATGAGAGTGTTAGTAATTTTGGATCTGATAATGATGAGAGTGCCCATGTGTTTACTATTTATACCAGTCGTGAAGAGAAAGTTAAACATAGGTATAATGTGGACTTGTGTATTAATGACACACCTGTAAACATGGATGTGGATACTGCAGCTGATTTCTCCATAATGAGTAAAGAAATGTATGAGAAACTATTTGCGCGTGTGCCTTTAGAAGACTCAGGTGTCAAGTTGAGAATTTATACTGGAGAGATTTTGTACACAGAAGGTAAATTAGAGTGTGAGGTAAAGTACAAAAATCAGAATTTAAAGTTGCCATTAATTATAGCTAGTTATGTGAATAGACCAACTTTGTTAGGTAAGAACTGGTTGTGTGAACTTGAGATGGACTGGAAGGAGATATTTAGTGTTAGAATGTGTAACAGTATTTCAGGTCTTGAGAAATTGCTTGAAAAATACAAGATTTTATTTGTAAAGGGACAGGATGGTATAAAGGGTTATGAAGCTCATATCACCATTGACAAAGATGTTACACCCATATATTCTAAGTCCAGACCTGTTCCTTATGCATTGAAAGGTGAGGTTGAGAAGGAATTGACAGACTTGTGAGTGAGGGTATTATTGTGAAAACCGCCAAGAGCAATTGGGCTGCTCCAATAGTAATTGTACCTAAAGCTGATAATAGCCCTTACCCATATCTCAAGATTTGTTTGCTGCACTTACAGGTGGAACCATTTTCACTAAGTTAGACTTGTCCCAAGCATATGCTCAGGTCTCTGTTGATGCTGAAAGTCAACAGTACCTTACCATCAACACTCATAAAGGATTGTATAAGTTCAAAAGGTTGCCTTATGGTGTTAAAAGTGCACCAAAGTCATTTCAGTGTATCAGGGACAAAATTCTTGTGGGTCTTCCCAATGTGTCATGTTTTCAGGATGATGTCCTTATTGTTGACAGTGACATCCAAAATCATGTCAAAACCCTAGCCACAGAATTCGAAAGATTGGTGGCACACAATGTCAGGCTCAACAAGAACAAATGTTCATTCCTAGCTAAAGAAGTAACTTATCTTGGCTACAAAGTGAATGCAGAAGGGCTGAGACCTGTAGAAGATAAAGTAGGAGCCATAGTAAATTTACCTGCTCCGAAAAAGTTAGTGAATTGAAAGCTTTCCTAGGTATGATACAGTATCATTCATGGTTCTTGAGTGGACTTTCATCAGTTTTAGCCCCTCTGCATGAACTATTAAAGAAAGGGATACCATGGAAATGGAACAGTGCAACTCAGAAGTCATTTGAAGATTGTAAAGCTGCTCTGTCTAGTACTGATGTTTTGGTTCACTGTCATACCAGTAGAACATTAAAGCTTGCTTGTGATGCATCGGGCTATACGTCACATAATGGATAACGGTGAAGAAAGACCCATTGCATATGCCTCGAGAACTCTTACCCAAAGCGAGAAAAATTATGCACAAATAGAGAAAGAGGCTTTGTCTATCACATTTTGAGTAAAGAAATTTCACCAGAATTTATATGGGAGGAATTTTGTCTTAGTAACTGATCACAAGCCTCTCTTGGCAATTTTGGGTCCTAAGTCACCTGTTCCTACACTTGCTGCAGCAAGAATGCAGAGATGGGCTTTGATATTGTCGGCATATGACTATGAGATACAGTACAGAAGAGTCCTGGAATATATACTAAATGGATGGCCAGAGATTTGTCCATCCTTAGACTTTCAACCGTATCATTTAAGGAGATGTCAATTATCAGTAGAACAGGGATGTGTGTTTTGGGGTATGAGAGTGTAAATTCCACAGTGTTTTAGAGGGCAAATTTTGAATGAACTGCATTTTGAACATCCAGGTATATGTGCTATGAAAGCACTGGCCAGAAGTTTTGTGTGGTGGCCTAAACTGGATGGTGAAATAGAAATGATGGTACGTGAGTGCTCTGTTTGTCAGAATGTTAGAAGTATGCCACCCAGCACACCTTTGAAAACCTGGAAATGGCCTACCCGTCCCTTCCAAAGAGTACACATTGACTTCAGTGATAAGGGAACAGACAAATTTCTTGTATTACTTGATAGTCATTCAAAGTGGATTGATGTTAAGCACATGTACAGTACTAATGCTGGTAGCACCATTGATGAATTAAGATTAATATTTGCCGAGCATGGAATACCAGAAGAGGTAGTTTCTGACAATGGTCCTCCATTCCAATCATCAGAGTTCAAAAACTTCATGAGATTCAACGGTGTAAAGCATGTACTGACCCCACCCTATCATCCTGCCTCTAATGGTGCAGCTGAGAGATCAGTTGGAATTGTAAAGGAAGCACTTACCAAGCAGGTAATTCAAAGAACTGTAGGAAAATCAATGAAACACAGACTAGCAAATTTCTTACTCATATACAGAACCACGCCACATAGTGTGACAGGATGTACTCCTGCAGAGTTAATGGTGAAGAGACAGCTGAGAACAAGATTAAGTTTAGTTAAGCCAAGTCTGTTTGAAGTTGTAGAGAGGAAACAAGCTCAACAAAAAATGTATCATGATAAGAGTACCAGTGAAAGAGTGTTCAAGGTAAATGATAGGGTGAGAGTTAGGAACATGGCTAAAGGTTATGGTACTGTACATGCAAAGTGGATAACTGGTGTCATTGACAAGGTATGTGCATCAAGGACATATTTAGTGAAATGTGGATCACATCATTCAGGCACATGACGAGATGAATGTAGCACCAGGACATGATGATAAACTTGACACAGTTTCAGATGATGATCATCATCATGATGTCGAAGATGATGTTCCCAGCATCCACTCACTGTGTCAACTGACTGTAGTGATGATATGTCTGTCACTGATAATGCACAGAGTGCAAGTGAAATCCCTGTAAAACTTGATGGAGGGAATAGTCCTAGAAGATCAAACAGAGTTAGGAGACCTGAAATTAAATTAGACCTCTAATTATCTGAAATGTGAACAGGCCTTTCAAAATTGTTTAGTTAAGAAGTTATATTTGTTGTGTTCTATTCTCTTCTTCCCTGCCATATGTAATTCTGTATGTTTTGTTTATTTAGGAATTGTAGCAGCCATGCTCTCTTTTGAAAGGGAGAAATAGTGTTATATATATGTATGTTTATAGGCTGCCTTTATTAAATATATATATATTATATATTACGTTATTTCTTACCAAAGTTAGAAAGTGTTTAAGCTTGTGTAAAGACGAAATGTGTTAGGCACGTTGTAACCAAGAACAGAGAATAAACGCCCAGCCAGACCGACCATGTGCTTGTCATTCTCCCATTAAATAACGCAGGATACTACAGTTGGGACATATGATACACCTCCTTACCGATGGTACGCCCCAGGTGCATCCTCTTACACTTCATGACATTGAATCTCAGCAGCCATTCCTTCGACCATTCCTGGAGCCCACAGAGGTCCTTCAGCAGCTCTTCACAGTCAGCTTGGTTCTTAATTTCCCTAAATAACTTAGTGTCATCGACAAACATTTGTATGGAGGAGTGTACAACGTCAGGCATGTCATTTATGAAACAAACAAACAACAGCGGGCCCAATACATTGCCCTGTGGTACCCCATTTGTGACAGGTACGGATGACGATTTCATGCCATTAATCACCACACACTGCTTGCTGTCATGTAGAAAGTCTTCTATCCATGCTAGGACATTTCTCCGAATTCCGTACCCTTCCAGTTTGATTTTTAGCCTTTCATGGGGTACGCTGTCGAAAGCCTTGGCAAAATCTAGGTAAATATTGTCGATATTACCACCCCGTTCCAGAATATGGGTCCAAATATCCAATACCTTGAGCAATTGTGTTAAGCAGGAGCGCCCCGGCATAAAACGGTATTGGCAATCCTTTACAAGATTGTTTCGTATTAGATTTCGTATTAGATGTTCCATTGTGGCACCTCTGATAATACTCTCAAGTACTTTACATATTATGCTGGTCAAGCTCGCCGGTCTAAAGTTGTTCGTCGAGTGCCGATCGCCCTTCTTGAAGATAGGACTCACATAAGCCACTTTCCATTCACTGAGGACCATTTGTTCATCTAGGCATTTACAAAACAGGATCTTCAGGGGTTCGGCAAGCTCGTTGCACAACTCTCTTAGCACTCTAGGATGCACCATGTCATGTAATGGACCTTTAGCCTGGACAGTTTATGTCTAATACCCTCTTCTGTGAACACAATGTGGGTCAGTGCTGTGTCGAACCGTCTGTCCTCAAATGCAGGAAGGTTAGTTGCGTCCTCTCTTGTGAACACCGAGGAAAAGAAGCTGTTCAATGCCTCAGCTTTATCCTGGTCAGAATCTGCGCAATTACCATCTTCAAGCCTCAGGTCTGATACTCCTACTCGCGTTTTCAATTTCGACTTTGCATAGTGGTAAAACGCCTTTGGGTTTGACTTGACCTCGCTTGCAACCAGGCTCTGGTATGAGGGCCAGAGCTGCCACCATTTATGAGGGCCTGAGCTGCCACCATTTAAGAGGGCCTCTGTGTGCCAGTAACAATTTCTTTTACTCTCATACTTATTACCATTGGTAGCGTGACGATAGGAGGCTCGTGGGTAGATGTAATGATAGTATCAAGCAATAGGGAAGAAATAACGGTAAATACTGTAGGTAAATAATAGACACAATACACAAATACAAAATTTATTTAAACATGAATATGAAATTAGGAGAAAGAATATATTTGTACCAACAGACGAAATCTAGTACTAGGCCCTCAGGCTCAACATACTCACACCACTACTGGGTGGACATATTCAATAACACTTCCAACCCTACTGGGTGGACATACTCAATAACACACAACTCTTATAGTCACTTAGCACCATAAAGACCAGGGCAACTGCCACTACAACACTCAGTCGTCAGGGGTGATACTCAAGCAACAGCCATGGGGTCCAGCCACCATGGAGTACTTTCCAACGAACTCTTGAGATCCCAGTGGATTAATTCCACCACACAAATAGCCCTACTGAGTTAGACACTCATCCACCAATGATGGGGGCTGGTAGTGGTGTGTGGCTTGGTGATCCGGGGTCACCGCCCAGGCCGAGCGTTAGGGCTAGACGAGCCAGCTATGGGGGCTAGAGGTAGTCTGAAGTGTCTGACGGCCGGGTCTCACGAAGGTAACTGATCCTACTGGACCTCGGACATCTCCCCAGACATAGTGGATACAACATCCACGCTACAGACACGGCCTAGGCTGCGTTAGGGACCTGTATGGATGAAGGGACGGGCACTCACTAACGGTGACAACATCACGTTTCAGGGGACGTTAAAGACGTAAATATGACTTCACTCAGAGCAAATCAACTACTTTACTGTAACCCTTGCACAATCAACTATTAATTGGGTCAAATCACTTAAAGAAGGGCGAATTACAACACAGCGTGGAATGGCATACCTGTATGGATGAAGGGACGGGCACTCACTAACGGTAGAAATGCCCGCAGCGCCCTCACTCAAAACAGGCCAGGGAGTCCACCTACTTCTATTCCGATGAATTAATTCACTGTACACTCTGACGTTGAAACTGAGACTATGAACTCAGTTTCATTCCCTACTATTATCTTCACTAACAATGCTATGACTCAGCTATCAAAAGCAAAATTAAATTGATTACAAAGGGTTGGATGGTAACAGGTCCCAGCATACAGCGTCTGCTACTAAATCTGTGGATTATATTCAAAGTTACCTTAAGACAAAGACGGGGAAACAGAGAAAACGGGGGACGTTTCCACTGGGGGACTCAGAAGGTTTTGTGGACGTTTGAGCGTAATATGAATCCTTAAGGTTTTCAGGTTAGCCGTTAAAACGATCATGACACTGGAACTCCTTTTCAGCCCTTCTACACTCTATCTTTGCTTGGTTTCTGGCTCTTGCATACATCCTCCTGTCTTGCTCATCGTTTAACCCAACCCAAGTCTTGAATTTCTGGGTTTTATTCTTAATTTTGACGACTGCCGTATGGTTCATGTATAGGGATCCCCTCGTATTCCTAGAAGCACTGGGTTTGGTCTTGGGTATATATTTATCGATGAAATGGGCCACTTTACTAGTTATGATATTCAGCGTAGTGTCTGCACTCTTGTACCTTAATGAGTCAGGCCAGTTGATACCACTCATCTCTTCCATCATCCCATTGTAATTTCCCTTGTAATATTTGCACCTTTGCCTGGCCTTATCCTGAACTAGGTAACAGTTAAATCTGAGTGACAACACTATTTGGTGACTGGTGCCAACTGGGGCAAGGTGTTCCAGTTTGGCCATCATACCCTCCTCGTTTGTTATGATGAGGTCAAGTGGCTTGGGTGTTTGCTCCCCTCTGTAATGTGTCGGGACTCTCACATGTTGAAACAGAAAATTATCTCTCAGAGTAGCAGGGTTATTCAAGTCATTGGGTGGACTCATTTCTCCAGTCGATGTCGCCATACAGTAGTTAAAGTCTCCCATGATAAGGAGCTTGTTGAGAGGTTTTGTTGGGTGAGGAGCTTGTTGTGAGGTCTTGTTTGTTTGAGAGCGTTGGGTAGAATGATTATCACGGCTTTTTTTTTATTAATTTTTTTTTTTTAGATTTGTGGGAATATTACCTACTTGGACCTTAAGCTAAAATGCTGGTCCACCCACTGCTAGGATAAAACACCAGCATCTTTTTAGTTAACTGTACATCTCCACCATTAGCGTGGGGGTGGATGCTCGGTAAGAAACTGTAGGATTCCTTGAGAGTGGTTGGTGGTTAGCATTTTGGCAACCTTCTCTGCTGTGATAGGGGGTTGTATGTTTCTCCTAGCTAATTGTGTTCCAGGGCACTCTATGTGGGAGTGCTGCAGTGAGTTTTCGGCTCCGCTGTTGCAGGTCTTGAACATGCGCTGCTCTGCTGGTACTTGTACAATGATTTCCCAAATGCATGGGTATTACAGTCTAAGTCGGTGGAAGTTGACTTCTTCTCTTCTTGTTATATCCTTCATGAGTGGTGATCTCTCATAATTCGTGACCACCTGGCCAATCGTGACACTGGTGTTAATCTTCTATGTTTGTCTAGTTTCCACTGGGCAGTTCGTGTTATTGTGGTCTTCTTTATCTAATAATAATAATAATAATAATAATAATAATAATAATAATAATAATAATAATCATAATAATAATAATAATTAACGGTTTATTGAAAGAGCATAGCAGCCAGGAGGCTGAAAATATACAGTTACATAATTGAGGAAAGGGTTTCGATTTACAAATAATATACAAGTAACATAAGTGATACAAATAACATATATAATAACTTGATGGGGAAAAGCTCAAACTACAGGGCATTTCAACATAGTGACAGTGCAAAAAAGTAAGATTTACTGGGAGTGAATACACTGGTTTCTTACAAGTTAATGATAATTTTTACAATAGTTAGGACTGGGCCGTTCTTATAGCAATCAGTTCGTGCTCGTATGGGATGGATGCGGTTGGGGTGTCGAACAGCAATTCTCGGGCTAGGAATCTCAGGTGGTAGTAGGAGCCGGTGTCAATGATGGTGCAGAAGCTTCTCACCAAATTTGCAGATGAGGTCGTGGTGATGGTCAGTGAGAGTCGAAAGGGTCAGTGTGTTGAGCGTTTCTTGATATGTGGATTAGTAAGGGGAGAGAATAATCTTGCATGCCCTGTTTTGCACTTTTTCTAGGTGTTTACGTTGTGTGGCATTTAGGGAGGAAGACCAGGTAGGGGAGGCATAGGTGAGCTTGGGAAGTATGAATGTTTAGTAAACTCTGAGGAGCTCAGGTGCAGGAACTCCGAGGGACTTGTGTAGGCGGAGGAGGTGGAGATGGAAACTAGAGGATTTGGCAACTTCACTGACGTGTGGTTTCCAATTTAGTTTGTTGTCTATGGTGACGCCGAGGAGCTTAGTGGAATCTACAACCTGGTGTAACGGGCCGAGTTTTGTCTTTTTAATAATTTACCATCCAGAAATTCTTTTCTGTTAGTATTCTATTTATTCATATACTTATATGTTCGTTGTAGCATTCTTTCCGATGAGCATCCTGTTTTATATACTAATCCTTCTTCAATTCTTTACATATATACTTATTCTTATATATTCTTGCTTATATTCATATATGTTCTTTATCTCTATATACCTTATATTCTTATATATTCTTATATAAGTAACTCTTATGCTTCTCTGATTATATTTCCCAAGTCAATGTTCTTTCTTTTCATTTCCTTTCATATATTATAATCTCTTCCACATATTTGGTTCTAGTTATATTCTAAACCATGGATTAACCTAGGAACCATGTCTTTCTTATTACCACACTTATTATACTTAAACGGTAGACCTGCCACCACCCAGGATTTTTCTAGAATACAACATCTCTCAGTTAACTGTTAGGTAGCGAGCTTCTAGGCACGTTGAGTTAGTTATTTTCTGAGAACCAATGTGGGAAAGAATAGAGTGGTGATACTCGTAGATTACTAATTCAATATTTATTAACACAGTGATTGGATAAGATGCATCTTAGATTCACTCAGACAAAACAGAACTGCAATTTATTTATTAAGTCATCAAACACTTCAAGAACTTATTACCTCATTAAATACCTCCAAATACTTATTACTTAAATTGACAATTGTGGTATTATCACTCTGCCAAATGATATTCAGTACTAGGTATACACCAGATATCACTGGACCCTCAGGTCTTACCTTACCAAGTAGCAAATTAACTCTTCACTTCTTGGTTATATCATTAAACTCTCAGATTATCATTTCATGGTCACTACCGATGAATACATAACACACTGGACAACTCCACAATTATCTCAACATACAATACCTCCTGTTAATTCGCAAGGAACAACATGGCACTTCTAACTCTTATTCAGTGGTTCAATACTTAACCTGGGATACTATATTTCGGCGAGTTATCCCCCAAACAAGATACAATAATACTTAGGCCCATGTAACTGTGAGGAGTGCCTCAGGGTAACGCTGGTCTCTACAACAAGTGAAGATCACTGTTAGGGGTAGGTTGTAGACCGACACACGCTCAGGGAGTTGGCGCCTGAGTTGCAGGAAACGGACTTTCCAGTTCAGTCCTGTCGAATTAACGGCATCGTCCAACCCGGTTACGGCCCCACGTTAGCCGATGAGTAATCAGCTCAACACACTGGAGAGACATTGAGGAAGAGTCACGAAAGTGTAAAGGTCTAAAACTATACAAAACTATGAATCGGCTGCTTGTCCAATTAACCAGTCCGTTCACACATATTTATATTTGGGTTTTAAGTAACGAAACCCAAACGGTAGTTCCTTTGTTTTATTATAAAAGGTTGTAGATATAATTCCTGAGTGTATATCAACCGTTAAGTCTCACTGTCTAGGAGTGAATAAGAAAGGGACGGCGTTTATGTATGATAAACGTTAGGTCACGTCCTTACTATATGAGTTGAGGTGAGCTACTGAAGCTTAGGGGCATCGCAGTGCGTGCTTACAGAAATGCTGAGCTATGGGTCTCGCCCTCTTGGGTGAGTTGCCCGCTCACGTGTCCATCTCATGTCTTACTCATAGACAGTGGAAAGTTACAGGGTGGTGAATCTGAATATAATATCAGATGTATTGACCCATTTATATAATACGTTCTGTTGATGAGACAGGGGCCTATTACATCGCTCGGTCACCTACCAGCCGAGCTCCGTGAGGCCTAAATAACTCACAGAGTACAGTACATCCTAGACAACCCTAACCATGTTATAAACAGATATGTAGACACTAAGCTGGGGAAATTACTGTAGGGGTATTCTCTACTACAGGAGACCTAGACTTTTGTGTCGTACGGGTTAGTATATTATGAACAATGTTGAATTTGGATGATGCTGCCCGGTAATAACAGAACAGGAACATTATTGCCAGAATTAACAGAATAGAGGGAATCGTAAGACTTGGTAGTGCAAATTCCCGTGACAGATAAAATGGCAAGTTATTATTCAAATCAGCAAAATGTGTCTCGTTCAAGAAAGCTAAAACTTTTAATTTCTCTGATACTATTTGAATATCCTTGATAGTGAAATTCATTATAGGAAGTGGAATTAAAGCAGACTTGAGTTTTCGATTTAACGCAAAATGCTGATGAGTAGGCAAGGTCCGTAATGTACTACAAGTGATTTCACAGTAATCAGGAGCCTTGTAATGCCCTTTCACAACTAGCTGCTTAACACCATTTTGGCATTTTAAAATTACAGTAGTGAGATTTGGAAAGAACAAATACTGCACATTCTGAAAGTGAGCGTGGAACACAGTCTTTAGACTAACTGGCCTATAACTGCATTGCGCTAACGCTGTGCGTACATTTGGTTGTATGACTGCCAATTCACATATTCCCTCTGCAGCAGGAATAAATGCAAACATGTAGGCTGGACATACGTGTAGGTGTAGATAAGACGACTTACACCGTGACAGTACCTCAGAATCCTCTATTGATAACAATGAATATTCTTCATCTACTAAGAAAAGTTCTTTAGGCCTATCTAGGGTATACAGTGTGTCGTTCACAAACCAGGGGAAGGGTTCTAAATGCCATGCATTAAACTCATGTTGCCCTCGCATAGGAATGTGGATCAGAATTGCATTGTGCGTGAGGGTTGACTCCAACAGTGGGTAATAATATTGAACCTCATTGTCATTGAAAATAGGAGTTAAATGATACTGCAACTTGGCTATTTTTAAAGCTTCAAGAAGCGTCTGCACAGGCACAAGCTTCGCGTCCACACGTCCTATCCCGGCATCTACAATGCTGTCTATTAGTTCATTTTTAGAGGTTACAATTTTATGAACTGAAATTTCAGCAGCATGCAAATATTCTGTGAAGTAAAGGAGCCATTCTAACGTCGGGATTGCTTTCTGTAACCTAGTAACAATCCTCGAAACTTGGTTAGACTCCATTATGATTGCACTAACCTTTGATTCTAGAGCAGTAATCGCGTGAAAGGTTTGAGAAATAACACGATTCTGTTGAGATACAGCTTGAACGACAACGTTCATGAAACTATTGTCGAATTCATCGAAGCTGTGCTGAGACCATGAAGAATGTCCAATGCTGATTGTAGTTGGCCGTCGACGTTTTCCATCTGACGCGAAAGTACGAGTTAACTTCTACTCGCAGAATGTAGTTTCATACAATAGTCATTTGGGACATTTTGCTTCTGAACAGTCTGTAAGGATGTATCAATCACATTTTCATCAACTTGAGGTAAGACATTTATCTGGGTCTTCTTCAGACGATCCGTGTGCACGACATCTGCGATCTGTGCATTAGGCTTCCATATTTTGAATTTGTTGCCTGCTTCTTTTGAGATTATGCGGAATGGACCAGAAAATTTCGCCGAAAGTTTGGAGTTCCTTTCAGGTACCTGTAACATAACAGCGACCCCAACGTTCAGTGCGATAGGTTTAGCATGTTTATGTTGTTTGATGATCATTTCGGCGCGTGACGCCGCTAGCTGTGATCGTACTTGGTTATGAATTTCTGTAAAGACATGAATTTGTTTTGCCGCAAAATCATCCTATGGCGCCTCTGTAAGGATGTCGTAAGGCAGACGTTTATCTGTACCATAGACATAGGGTGTGTCAATTTTGTCAACATGTTAAAAATCAAATTTGGTAGTCAAAATATTGTGCCTCTTTATGTCTAAACTTGAGATTAGCAAACAAAAATGAATTGAAATAACCCTCACCTACATCAATTATACCTTAAAGTTTCAAATATCAGTATTTCAACAAATTAATGAGACTTGATTAGAATTATTCACTTGATATTAACTAATCTCATGTAAGCATATGGATTATGGAGTATTTTATGGTTCTATAGCTTGTGTACAATATGCATGTCAGAACATGAACATGAACAGGCTCTCCGTGTGGGACAGTTTAATTGTTGTTTTGACTTGTACCAAGCGTGAGGATAAGGCGCCCGGCTCACTCTCCTTCTAGATATCATAGACGGTGGTTTGCTCTCATTGCACTTGCACCTACTCTACCAGACGAATTCTACATTTTAATTATTGTAAGTAGGGCATATTGATTGTCGCAGTTACTTATATCATTGTATAAAACATTATGTTCTAAGAAATTATTATGTTATTTCTGTTACAGCATTTTTGATAAACAAATTGATATTTTTTGAAACAACAATTGAATTATGAAACATTGAAATATTTTTCTATTTGTCAGATAGTGTGAAGATGTCAAAATTGAAGACAAGAAGTCAGTTGTCAACCCACTTGAGCCTGCTAGTTGGTAAAGGGAAGGAGCTTCCTGTATCAGAACTTCCAACAGTGAGAGACATGCTAAGATTAGGGTTACTCCTTCGAGAAAAAAATGCAAAGGACAGAAGGAACTATACAGATAAAGAACTCATAAATGACATGATAGTCCCTCTTCTGCATCAATGGACAAAAGCTAATGCACTATTCAAACCACCAGTGATTAATCAGTGTCGAACTATTGAGCTAAAACTAACGAAATTATGGCACAAAGCAGTTGAAACATCACTTGGTAAAGGAAACTTGGCCAGGAAAAATGAATTTCTGCACACACTTGATACTCTGTTTGACATTTTGACCTGCAAGTGCTCCATACAATTATGTTCTGAATCCAACTGTTCTCACTCAGGTAAGAGAGAAAATAATTCCCACATTGATTGTGGTTGTCCTCGTGAAAAGAAGATCCCTGTTTTAGAGCTTGAATTTATAAAGGCACAGAGGACAAAGGCAGAAGGCCAAGGAAGTATGCAAATGGGTTCAATAGATTATTCAGAAACAAAGAAGCAGATTGCTAATGCCAAGAAGAGAGAACAAATCCGAGAGAGGGAACAAAAGAAGAAAATGAAGAGTGAAGAAGCCATCCAAAGAGAGGAAGAGCTGTGTCAAGATGTTTATCACTTCTTTGATAGTTCTTCTGATGAACAGGAAGCAACATCAGATGATAGTTCCAAAGAGCCATCTGAACCTTTACCAAAGAAAATGAAATACAACACAAGAAATATTTCAAACATTGCTTTAGCTAGTATTCGCCACCATGCTGGACTTCGTGAGGCTGCAGAAATTGCAACTGCCGCTTGGATAGATGCAGGCCTCATCAGCCGAGAGGATGTATCTTTGGTGATAGATCATAATAAAATTAGAAGAGCACAAGAAAAAATAATGAAGGAAATATCTGATCAGCATGAAAAAGATTTAAGCGAGGGAGGGCTCTCCTGTCTTTTGTTTGATGGAAGAATAGATGACACAAAAGTTTTGCTAGAAGTAGAGGGAGTGAACAGAAAGTTTCCAGGTCTCATCAAAGAAGAACACTACTCTGTCTGTTCTGAGCCTGGTGGTCGGTTTTTGTTTCACTTTGCTCCCGAAACTGAAGTAGAAGGGAAGAAACATGCAGAGGTCATTGCTGATCATATTTTATGTTGGGTTCAGGAGAGAGGACTTGGCAGTTCACTGCAGGCTGTTGGTGGAGATTCAACTGCAGTGAACACCGGATGGCAGGGGGGTGTAATGACGCATTTAGAGAAAAAACTAGGAAGAAGACTTGTTTGGATTGTATGTGATTTACATACAGGCGAGCTACCTCTTCGTCATCTCATCCAGGAACTTGATGGTCCTACAAAGAGCAACAACAAGTGGTCAGGTCCCCTTGGCATCATGCTGGATGAAGCAACACAACTAGAAATAAATACAACCTTTCCAAAGGTCGAAGTTGGCCCTCCCCTTCCGGCGTTGTCTGAAGGAGTCATCAAAGATCTCAGCACAGATCAATCCTATGCTTATCGTATTGCCCAAGCAATAAGATCAGGAGAAGTGCCTCAGTCATTGGCTCTCTTGGAGATTGGACCTGTCAGTCACAGCCGTTGGTTAACTACAGCTCTTCGTTTCTGCAGGATTTGGATTTCCAAACACGAATTGAAGGGCAAAGTGCTGAAGAATTTGAGGTTAATTGTTGAATTTATTATTGGAGTTTATCTTCCCCAGTGGTTTAGTGTGAAACTTAATCCTATGTGGGTGGATGGGCCCAATCACCTTTTGTTTCAATTGCAGCTAGTAAGAACACAGAGGAAGGTAGTGAGGGACATCGTGTTACCTGTGGCAAGAAGGTCCGCTTGGTATGCTCGATCAGAAGCAGTTTTGCAAGCAATGCTTTGCAGTCAATGTACCAATCTCCGAACCGAGGCTGTAGAAGTCATTCTAAAGATTAGAGGAACGCTAATAGATGACGACCAGTTGGGAGACTGTTCGTTTCATTCAAGAAAAGTTCCCCCAATAAACGTCAATGCCACCAAATTGTCAGAATTGGTTGACTTGAGTTTGGAAGTCTTAGAGCCACCATTGACAACAAGTCTAACTAGCCAAGAATTGAGAAACCTTAAAGAGACTCCAATGCAGGTGCCGAAGTGGCCTTCCCACACTCAAAGTGTGGAGAGATGTGTGAAAATGGTCACAGAAGCAGCGGGCCATGTTTACAGCCACGAGAGGCGAGAAGGTTACATCAAAGCACAAATAGCAAGCAGACTACTGATGACAAGAAACCAAAGCAAAGAGAGTATGAAGGCATTGGTTACTTTCAAATAGACTACGGATAATAAAATATAATAATTTGAAACTTGAAACAGTAACATGTGTGCAAACGCTGGTTATGTTATAAATTCACAAATATGTACATTTAAAAATCCATTTGATGTAGGTAGGACTTATTATAAAAAAACATTTATGCCAGAATATTGTTTTGCATGCTAAAAGACTACAATAAATTGCTACCAAATTACTCGATTTTCAATTTAGCCAGTTCACCCCCTAAATTGACACACCCTAATAGACAATATAGTAGGGTGTTTTGCCCGTACAGCTATTAACTGACCCATTAATCGACGCTGCAACCTGCGGTAACCAATCCTCCCATGGGTATTGAAAACCATTAACAATTGGACGCAGTATTTCTAGGATTTTACGATTGGTTCTTTCAACAAGGCCATTAGCCTGTGGATGATAAGCTGTCACAAAAGTTTGTTTAATTCCATATTGTGCACATATGTGCTCTATTAGCTCATTCTTGAACTCTGTTCCATTACAGAGAGTAGAACGTTAGGCGTAGTATATGGACATATGAGATTCATCACTAATGCATAGGCTACTGCTTCGGCCGTTTTGCTTTTTAGTGGGACCAAGACCACGAACCTGGGAAAATGATCCACACACACTAAGACGTATCCTGATCCCTGATGACTCATTGGGAGTTGTAACACATCAACAGCGACTGTGTCAAACGGACGGTCTGGTGTAGGATATTGTAGAATCGGGGCAGGTGATCCTGTTGATCTTTTATGTTGAGCACATGCCAAACAATTAGCTATGTGTAATTCTATGTCTTTCTTCATAGTGTTCCAGAAATACTTCTTTCGTTAATCCGCTAAGCATTTATCACGACCTTGGTGACCTGCTTGTGGGACATCGTGGAACAATGTCATTACTGCTTTGCGCAACGTGTCAGGTACGACTATTTGAGACACATTACCCTCAGGAGATTTTCTCGTCCTATTGAGTATGTTATGTCGTAATTCAAACTGACTTAAGGGAAGAAATAACTTGGGGAGTTTAACATCCTCGCCCGATTCGAGAGCAAAAATAACAGCTGACCAATATGGGTCGCGTCGTTGCTCATCTTCCAGCTGCGAAAGAGTGAATGCTGATACAGGCATTACTGGTGCTATATTTCTTGACAGAGCGTCGGCGACAACATTCGCCCTCCCAGGTAAATACCTAAATTCGGGGTCAAACTCTTGAATTGTCAGATACCAGCGTGCTAATCTGCCTGATAAGTTTCTGCCATGGAACAGTTCGGTGACTGCCGCATGATCAGTAAAAACAGTTATCTTGTAGCCAAAGATAATGTCTTTGAACTTCTTAAGTGCCCACACAACGGCTAACGTTTCTAAATGCGTCACCGAATAACGTGTTTCAGCATCGATTAGTTTGCGACTTGCAAATGCTATCACTCTAAACTTCCCATGCGTGTCCTCTTGCATGAGCACTGCCCCGACTCCAATTCCGGAAGCGTCAGTACAGAGAGTGAAAGGTTGAGTGTAGTCTGGGAATGCTAGAACCGGGGCATTGGTTAACGCTGTCTTCAATGCCGTAAAACTTTCCTCGTGTTCAGCATCCCATATGAACACTGCATCCTTTTTGAGCAACCTCGTTAGGGGCGATGCTAATGTTGCCTAGTCCTTGATAAAGGAACGATAATAACCAGATAATCCGAGAAAGCTACGTACATGATCATTTGAGGTAGGACGCGGGAACTGATATACAGCTTTGACTTTATCATTAACTGTGTGTATGCCCTCACCGTCGACTACATGACCAAGGAAATGGATTCTAGATTTTAAAAACTCGCACTTTGAGAGTTTTATTTTGAGTCCTGCTGTGGAAAGTTTGGCCAAAACTTCACCCAGTTTTATCAGATGGGAATCGACGTCCTTACTGACTACTATTAGATCATCCAAATATGCGCAGACTGTGTTACCAATTAGTCATGCAAACAGGGTGTTGATCATTCTTTGAAATGTTAGTGGGGCATTTCTGAGACCAAATGGCATTCGTAGAAACTCAAAGTGGCCTAGAGGCGTGCTAAATGCCGTGATTTCTCGTGATTTTTCATCGAGTGGTATTTGCCAATACCCACTAAGCAAATCTAAGTTGCTAAATACCACATTATCCTTGCCTAAGGATTGCAATATGTCACTCAAGATAGGCACTGGGTACCTATCAGGGATTGTTTGATCATTTAAGCGCCTGAAATCTATGACAGGGCGCCATCCACCATCCTTTTTCGGGACGAGGAATAATGGGCTATTAAAAGGGGATTTTGAGTGTCTAATGACATTCTCATCTAACATACCCTGTACCATATCTTGCACTACAGCGCGCTGGCTATGAGGTAGTCTATAAGCTGGTACGTAAATAGGGTTGGTTCCTTCCTTTAACGCTATATGATGGGATGTTAAATCTGTCTGACCTAGCGTTTCCCCTGGCAAGGCTACTATCTTTCTGTAGTCGGCAAGCAGCTCTAACAGGCATGTCTTGCCCTGTGGATGAACGACCACCTTAACATGTGGCGCTATTTGATCTATCCTGGCCAGTCGAGTCTGTTGGCAATTCGCAACAATACCTCGAATTGGGAATATATTTGGTTGCACTTCGACATTGTTGTGATATACTAGAAAATCACATAAATAACATCCTTTCTTTAAGATTCGTTGAACGTCTGTTCGATTTAGAATCAGAACGTCGGTCAAACCACCAGGGCGTATTGTGCTCAGGGTAGATTCACATGACAGCCCTTTTACCTTGCATGTTTCCGGGAGACACACTACATCTGTGCCCGTGTACACGTTGGGTAGTCCGACAGTTGCTTTGGTGATTTCCTCATTTTTGTAATGGAGAGTACTCTTCAACACTGCTGGTACAATCGTCCAACTCTTGCTGCTGTAATCACGCTGGGAAGGTGTGTGGTTGAGGTCGAGAGATATCTCTGACGCATGATCCGCCTTCCTCTTAATAGGATTGGTAGACAACACTTTCGTCCTAGCAGTGAGCATAGGTTCAGAATGACTCATTGCTGTGTAGGAAACACCTTTAAACGTAACACTATTATTACGTGGATGAACATCTATCATGTTCTTTCGAAGAGTTGGTAGACCAAGTAACCCGTCAGCTGGCAAATTGAACTGCTGAACTATATAAAAGTCCGCGTAGAAGGGCGTACCACGTCTTGAGAATCTGAGTGGTAACGTCACCATTCCTTTGATGCTCAGCTGAGTACCTGAAACTCCTTCGAGCTCAGCGTTACTAGGCACTCCATTTGAATTTGCGGTGAGGGAATTTACGTTGTAACTCGTGATATGATGTCAAGGCCAATACATTAGCGCAAGCACCTGTGTCTATATCAAGAGCCAATCTGGTATTATCCACTCTCACCGGCACTGACAACACTTCCACTTTGCTAAGCGCCGCTACTAATGAGGCCGCTATAGAAGTGCTGTGAGGAGGGGTGGGAATTACCCTATCTATCCCTCTCCTTGTTGTGGTGTGCGCTGGTATTCCCCCGATGACTTGTCCTGGGGACGTTTCTGCTTGCGCCTATACGACACCTCCGTTTCACTTAGGTCCACTCCCCTAGCCTTTATTAATATATCACACTCATGTGAACTATGAGATGTTGATTTGTGAAGAGCGCACCATTTGCGCGCTTTCTGGGTAGGAGGAGGAGGTGCTGCTTTAGCTCCCTCTCTGTTTGACCTTGAGAATGGCTTTGCACCGGGTGTGGCCTTAAAATTAGCACTATTACCTCGGAGCTGAAAACAATCTTCCGTTACGTGGCCACGTTTATTACAATGTGCGCATCGTAACGATGTTTTCTGTTTATATGTTAGGCGGGGAGGAGCGATCGGAGCTAAGTGTGTCGTATAAGAAGTCTGGAGGTGAGGCATCTGTGGCATCTGAGACGGCTGGGGTTGTGGTGACGTCCCTGAGGGTTGCGCCAGTAAGGGGCCCGTAGCCTGGGGACAGAGCTTGTTTGCTTATTCCACCATATCCAAGGGTGGTTCATACTGTACTTCCTGTGCTCGGCTATATAAGGGAACACGGACGGAAAGAAGAAAACTTATTAGTTCTATCAATGTTTCCACATTTTCCTGTGGCATATCACCCCGTGAGTTGTACCAGCCTGGTGACCGGAAGGTCGCTTGCATGTCCTGGCGAACCTCGCCCGCGATGTCAACAGCGTCAACGGGTGTTTCGTTTCGTATACCTGGAATACAGCGATCCAACCATCTGAAGATCCATTGCAGTTGGCCCAGCTGTGACCTACCCCCAAAAAGCCCAATTAGCGTTCGCTTGAACTTTTCATAGTCAGGGCTTTGTAAACCAAACGCATTTAAACGACTGCCTGCATAGGAACCCTGCGTTATATGGGAACGTACATATGCTTTCTTTTCTTCGTCAGTCGTTATGTGACTAATGCGCATGCTATCTTCACATGCACGAACAAAATGTGCGACCCTATAATCGTCTTGTCCGGTGAAATTTCGAACATAATCGCTGCGCTGCATGATATTAATAACATTATCAGCTTTAGGTGTGGTAGTAGTACTGGTGTGAGGGTTAGAGGACGCCATTGTAACCGAAGGCTGGGTTAATAAGGTTGTTACGGATTTAGCAACAGACACACTATCACCTGTAACAGGGGTAACTGCTTTAGTATACTTAGGTGAGGTACTATAGTGATTACCAGACCGTAGGGTACGACGGTTTAAGTCGTCAAATGATTCGTCTATAACTTTCTCACTACTTCCTACCGACTCATTTAACTGTGTTCCATACTCAAAATCTATGGCAGTCTGGGCTTGATCATTGATGAGTTGGTTATCAGCAAACAGTTGCGCTAGGCGTTCCATTTCATCTACATTAGACATGGGAAACTTAGAAATTATCTATTAGCCCCCTTGGGTCAATGAATACTTAACAATAAGTAGATCACTTGCCTCTCATTTACAAGACAAATGAATATGTTTTGTAGTTAATTATTAAACTATCAATGAGTAGACAGACACTTACAAACTACTGTAAATTATAGGATTTCAATACATTAATCTTACATTCGACACTTTATCATTGAAATAATCCTATCCGACGAACCTATGGGTGTGAAGATATCTCTCGTACGTGTTCATGTGTGTAGAACTATGTAATTTAAATACCTATTTATACAGAGTAGTACGTCTGTATAGAAAATGTGATCCTTCAAAAGTTCTGAGTGGAGTGTGGGCGGGGCCTCTTCCTAGGATGCGTGCGCTGCTGCTGGTTTCCTTGGCAACGAGAGACGCTTCGCTTTGGTGAGATAGAGTCCACTTGAATTAGGTGATTTCCTCCTCCGGCGATCAGAAAACTGATGATTGGTTATTACACTGGTCGTGCTGGTTCGCTGGCGAAAACTTCCGTGTGCCCAGTCTTCACAGTCCACGTATATATGGAGATCTGTATGATGACACCGGAATTCGTAATTCGCGCTGACGACACAACAATACTGCCCAGCTGCTAGTGAAATACCAATTGAATTCCAGGCTACGAAACTGTTTTTCAACACTGCAACACTGTAGTGTCTAGGGAATGCTGAGTGGAGTCTATCTCAACCGGCTCAATCTGGATATGTACCAACAGGCTGTAATATTTGTATATTACGAATTCTGCACGTATTTGTATGTGACAGAGATAAGGAGTGCTCACTACATATCGTCTCAATACGGGATATAGTTTTAAACACTCGGATTATGTAACGCGTCACTGCTGTGTGGTTTCTTGTTTTTCACAAAACACAGACGGATGATACGACTACCAGTTTGAAGAATCCGTACACACCACTTGCCACCTATATGAATCGGCTGCTTGTCCAATTAACCAGTCCGTTCACACATATTTATATTTGGGTTTTAAGTAACGAAACCCAAACGGTAGTTCCTTTGTTTTATTATATAAGGTTGTAGATATAATTCCTGAGTGTATATCAACCGTAAGTCTCACTGTCTAGGAGTGAATGAGAAAGGGACGGCGTTTATGTATGATAAACGTTAGGTCACGTCCTTACGATATGAGTTGAGGTGAGCTACTGAAGCTTAGGGGCATCGCAGTGCGTGCTTACAGAAATGCTGAGCTATGGGTCTCGCCCTCTTGGGTGAGTTGCCCGCTCACGTGTCCATCTCATGTCTTACTCATAGACAGTGGAAAGTTACAGGGTGGTGAATCTGAATATAATATCAGATGTATTGACCCATTTATATAATACGTTCTGTTGATGAGACAGGGGCCTATTACAAAACATACGCCTGGCAACAGTTCAGACGATATCTAAATCTCTACGTTACTCGACTTAATTGGCACACAATTCTCTAAGTTAACTCATGAACACTGATATTCACCAAAATTGACTAAGTTAAACTGAATTAATAGGCGGCGGAAACGCACGTTAACATACCTGGAGAGACGTTGAGGAAGAGTCACGAATGCGTGATTCTCCCTCGTGTAGAGGTATATACGTGCACCCGCGGGGCAGCTTGGGCCTCCGTATTCATACCAGAAGGGTCGATCTTACCAACAACATAACTTCTCTATCATTTTGGATCACTATATTCTTGGTTATGAACCCCGGTGTTCTTGATCAGGGTAATTTCCTATGTCTATTCATATAATCTAATCAGAGGTTGAGCTTGCCAGGAAAAGGTGGAATATACACGTAGATAACATTAATTCTGCAAGCTCAGGCCTGAGGCGAACAAGGAGCTATTCACGGGGAGGCGCTAGATCTTACTTTTACTTTTACTTTTATCCTCTTCGCCACTGATCGGCTTGTTAGCCGCTTGGGCGATCGGTCATGTCTCTTTTCATTCATATTCTTCACCAAAAGATCGGCTCGCTAGCCGCCCGGACGATCGGTCACGTCTCTGTCACGCACTGTTGGCAAATACTGGGCATGCACGGGCTCCTGAATGTTCCTGAACCCGCTCCAGTGTTGGTCAAGTCTTCTCTTGAAAGTGCTCACACTCGGTGCCGTCACAACACTCTCTAGTAGATTGTTCCAAGAGTTTACAACCCTCACTCCGAAAAAGTTTGCCCTCACGGTTTTCTGGACTTGCGGCTTCTTCAATCTTGAGCTGTGACCCCCTGTGGGGCGAGCGTCCGCCAGCTCCAAGTAAGGACACTCAACTGAGTAGTGCCCCATGAGATGCTTATACACCTCACCTAGGTCCCCCCTTGCCCGTCTGTAGTATAAGCTAGGCAAGTTCAAGCGCTCCAATCTCTCAGGGTAGCTGAGGTGCCGAAGTGCAGGCACCAGTTTGGTGGCCCTCCTTAGAACATTTTCAACCAACTGACAGTCCCTAGCATATCTCGGGGACCAGATGGGGTGACAGTACTCCAGATGGGGAAGCACTTCACTCCTGAAGATCGTCACGAGGGACGGACCGTCTAGATATCTGAACGACCTTCTTATAAGACCCAATAATTTATTTGCTTGATTTACCTTCTTCTCACAATGGCCCGAGAACTTCAGCTCATTGTCAACATACACACCTAGGTCCTTCTCACACACACAGTCTCAACTAGTACATTTTCTTCATCCCGGTGGGACATATGATACGCCTCCTTACCGTTGGTACGTCCCAGGTACATCCTCTTACACTTCGTGACATTGAATCTCAGCAGCCATTTCTTCGACCATTCCTGGAGCCCACAGAGGTCCTTCTGCAGCTCTTCACAGTCCGCTTGGTTCTTAATTTCCTGAAATAACTTGCCATCATCGGCAAACATTTGTATGGAGGAGTGTACAACGTCAGGCATGTCATTTATGAAACAAACAAACAACAGCGGTCCCAATACACTACCCTGCGGTACCCCACTTGTTATAGGTACAGATGACGATTTCGTGCCATTAATCACCACACACTGCTTGCGGTCATGTAGAAAGTCTTCTATCCACCCGAGGACATTTCCCCGAATTCCGTACCCTTCCAGTTTGATTTTCAGCCTTTCGTGGGGTACACTGTCGAAAACCTTGGCAAAATCTAGGTAAATATTGTCGATATTACCACCCCGTTCTAGAATATGGGTCCAAATATCCAATATCTTGAGCAATTGTGTTAAGCTTAAAACCGTGTTGGCAATCTTTTACAAGGTTGTTTCGTAGTAGATGTTCCATCGCTGCATCTCTGATAATACTCTCAAGTACTTTACATATTATGCTGGTCAGGCTCACCGGTCTATAGTTGTTCATGGAGTGACTATCGCCCTTCTTGAAGATAGGACTCACATAAGCCACTTTCCATTCACTGGGGACCATTTGTTCATCCAGGCATTTACAAAACAGAATCTTCAGGGGCTCTGCAAGCTCGTTGCACAGCTCTCTTAGCACTCTAGGATGCACCATGTCAGGTCCGGGACTCTTATGGACCTTTAGCCTGGACAGTTTATTTCTAATACCCTTTTCTGTGAACACAATGTGGGTCAGTGCTGTGTCGAACCGTCTGTCCTCAAACGCAGGAAGGTTAGTTGCATCCTCTCTTGTGAACACTGAGGAAAAGAAGCTGTTCAATGCCTCAGCTTTATCCTGGTCAGAATCTGCGTAACTACCATCTTCAAGCCTCAGGTCTGATACTCCTACTCGCGTTTTCAATTTCGACTTTGCATAGCGGCAAAACGCCTTTGGGTTTGACTTGACCTCGCGTGCAACCAGCCTCTGGAAGTCCTTTTCAGCCATCCTACACTCTATCTTTGCTTGGTTTCTGACTCTTGCATACATCCTCCTGTCTTGCTCATCGTTTGACCCAACCCACGTCTTGAATTTCTGGGTTTTCTTCTTAATTTTGTCGACCGCCGCATGGTTCATGTGTAGGAATCCCCTCGTACTCTTAGAAGCACTGGGTTTGGTTTTGGGTATATATTTATCGATCAAATGGGTCATTTTACTAGTTTTGATAATCAGCGTAGTGTCTACGTTCTTGTACCTTAATAAGTCAGGCCAGTTGATACCCCTCATCTCTTCCCTCATCCCATTGTAATTTCCCTTGTAATATTTGCACCTTGGCCTGGCCTTATCTTGAACTAGGTAACAGTTAAATCTGAATGACAACACTGTTTGATGACTGGTGCCAACTGGGGCAAGGTGTTCCAGTTTGGCTACCCTCCTCGTTTGTTATGATGAGGTCAAGTGGCTTAGGTGTTTGCTCCCCTCTGTAATGTGTATGGTCTCTCACATGTTGGAACAGAAAATTATATCAGTTGACAGAATAGTTCAGGAGATTAATGACTTTCTTTAATAGACAACTGACACTAAGTAAACTATAAACATAAGATTCTCTGATGTCGGGGCGATAAAATGATATAATTTAAGGCGCAATCAGATTCAGATTTGCCCCAGAGGGGGCTAGTTTATTGGGCACCCCCTTACATCCTGCGCAAGGTGAAGCGCAGAAGCGTTTACAGCGCCCAACAGGGAAGTATGAAAAGTTCATACTTGCCTTTATGATGTAACGGGCCGAGTTTTCTCTTTTCAATAATTTACCATCCAGCTATTCTTTTCTGTTAGTAGTCTATTTATTCATACTTATATGCTCTGTGTAGTACTCTTTCCAATGAGTACTCTGTTTTATATACTTATCCTTCTTCAACTCTTTACATATATATATATATATATATATATATATATATATATATATATATATATATATATATATATATATATATATATATATATATTTATTCTTAGGTATTCTTGCTCATATTCTGATATGTTGTTTATCTCTATATACCTTATATTCTTATACAAGTAACTCTTATGCTTCTCTACTTATGTTTTCCAAGTCAATGTTCTTTCCTTTCTGAAGTATACTTTGTTTTATGTGTATTCTTATACATGGGTTAGTCTGGGGAACCATGTTATTCTTTGTACAACACTTTTTATACTTACAAAGGGTAGCTGCCACCACCCAGACTTTTCATTATGTAACATAACTCATGGAAAGTTGTTGGGTAGTGTGGTAGATGTCTAGGCACGTGAGTAAGTATTATTTTCTGGGAACCAATGTTTAGAAGGAGTAGAGTGGTGATACTCGAAGTTTACTAATTCAATGTTTATTAACACAGTGAGTGGAGAAGATGCATCTTAGATTCACTCAGGCTAAACAGAACCGAAATTAACTAATTAAACACTTCAAGAACTTATTACCTCATTAAATACCTCCCAATACTTATTATTTCATTAGGCAATTGTGGTATTAATCCTCTGACAAATGAGATTCAGTAGTTATACACAAGATATCACTGGACCCTCAGGTCTTACTTTTACAAGTAACAAACTACATCTTCAATTCTTGGTTACAACATTTAACAATCAATATATTATTCCATTGTTACTGCAAGTGGATAATATGACACACTTGACATTATCTCAAATCAAATTATAACCTCACGTTTCATCGTCATGAACATGATACTTTTCCTTCAGTTCATGTACTCAACTCACATAACATATTTCCTGGTAATATCAACATTTATGGTTTCACTGCTTAACCTGGGATTTCCATCTGTTAGTTAATCCCTCAATCAAGAGAATCATTTGATTTTGGCGTTAACTGACGTGTACGACCGTGGTCGTTACAATGACTCGTACATTAAGGGCGCAAAAGCCTGAAGGGTCATAGGTTCTGTTAAGTTACATAAAGTGAGAGAATGATGAGTGTGTGGGGGGAAAGTTCCCGGTACATTTTATCTGTTTATGGCAAAGAGTGGCAGGTCCCTAATAATGTCAAATATCAGGCCTGTGACTAGGAGGAGGGATATCTGGTCTGGGAGGGAAGAGGTGTTGGTAACGCTTGGGGACCTATAGGAGGAGGTCATAGGGCAAGTGAGGATGTAGTGAGAGAGGGTGTGAGAGTCGGGTTGGCCACAAAGTTTACAAACAGTGCGGTGAGGCTCAGGGTTGCCAATGTACTCCCATAGGTACCTGTACCCTAGGCGCACTCTCATGTATATAAGCTGTTGAGATCGAGTCAGGGATTGATATTCTTTGTAGTGGCGGTTGTCGTCACCGGTTACAGCGTCATAGTGGCATAGTGTGACGCTACCCCGTTGTTTCAGGTGTGTCCAATTTTCGTTGAATGCCTCTCGTTGTGTTGTAACGACCACGGTCGTACACGTCAGTTAACGCCAAAATCAAATGATTCATATTACGCTCCATAGCCCACAAAACATGTACCTCTGCTTTATTTTTGAGTCCTCCATCTGAGGAGTCCGTTTTCTCGTCACTTCAAGACGCCTCAGTCCTCCGTTATCCCATTTTCTCTGACTCACTGAAACCAACCTCTCTATATAATGTATTTGAATGTGAGAGAGAACACCCTGGTTTAGAGTCAGCTTAGATATATCTGTTTACAGTTGAAACATTCAAGATCCATTGTGAGTGGTGTTGAACGCTTCAACTGTCCTTATTGTTAATAAGACGTGTCAAGTAAGTGAGTGTTGAGTCTGCCAGGACAAACGATACCCATCGGTTTCGTTCCCTAAGAACACCCATGAGTTTCTGATCGCGCCTGGAGTTAGATCATTTTGTCGCCCCGACATCAGAGAATCTGATGTTTATAGTTTAATTAGTGTCAGTTATCTATTTAAGAAAGTCATTAATTTCCTGAACTATTCTGTCAACTGGTATAATCTCCAAGATCTAACGTCTCCCTGTGAATAGTTCCTTGTTCGCTGCAGGCCTCAGCTTGCAGAATTGATGTTATCAACGTGTATATTCCACCTTTTCCTGGCAAGCTCAACCTCTGATTAGATTATATGAATAGACATAGGAAATTACCCTGATCAGGAATACCGGGGTTCATAATTAAGTATACGGTGATCCAAAATGGTAGAGAAGGTATGTTGTTGGTAAGATTGACCTTTCTGGCATGAATGTGGAGGCCCAAGCTGCCCAGCAGGCGCACGTATATACCTCTACACGAGGGAGAATCACGCATTCGTGACTCTTCTTCCACGTCTACAGGTATGTTCACGTGTGTTCCACGCCGCCATATTAACTCAGTTTAACTTAGTCATTTTTGCGAATATCAGTGTTCATGTTTCAACATAGTACCTTCAGTGCCAATTAAGTCAAGTAAAGTAGAGCTCTAGCTATCGTCTGAACCGGTGCCAGACGTATGTTTTGTATAGTGAAGTTAAATATTCACGCATTCGTGACTCTTCTTCCACGTCTACAGACGCGGATGTGTTAGCCACTCTCCTGAGGGTCGATAGCTACCTATGGGCAAGATGGTTATTGAAGACTGTCTCTAAGAGGGCGCATTTAGAACCCCAGGACACGATTCCCCCGGGAAGCGCCCTCACCACTCTGCCAGTGTGTAACGAGTCAACCACCCTGAGTCCACCTAGCGAGCGAGCCTTCAGCTGGGCGGCCGCTGTAAACAACTGTGCCCGCTAACTCCACCTGGAGACTGTGCTTCATCTATGGCATGGAGCTGTGTCCGCCCATGTTTGGAGGGATAACTAGCAGAAATATAGTATCCCGGGTTAAGTATTGAACCCCTGAATGAGAGTTCAAGGTACCAGGTGGTTCCCTGTGAAGGGATAAGAAATATGGTATGTTACTAATTGTGGAATTGCCCAGTGTGTTATGTATTCATCTGTAGTACCCATGAAAGAATAACCTGAGAGTATGAGGTTCTATCCACGAGTTGAGAAGGTAATTTGTTCCTTGTTAAAGTAAGACCTGAGGGTCCAGTGATATCTTGTGTATAATTACTGAATCTCATTTGTCAGAGGATTAATACCACAATTGTCTAATGAAGTAATAAGTATTGGGAGGTATTTACTGAGGTAATAAGTTCTTGAAGTGTTTGATGACTTAATAAGTTAATTTTGGTTCTGTTTAGCCTGAGTGAATCTAAGATGCATCTTCTCCACTCACTGTGTTAATAAATATTGAATTAGTAATCTGAGTATCACCACTCTACTCCTTCTAAACATTGGTTCCCAGAAAATAATACTTACTCACGTGCCTATACATCTACCACACTACCCAAAACCCTTCCATGAGTTCTGTTATATAATGAAAAGTCTGGGTGGTGGCAGCTACCCTTTGTAAGTATAAAAAGTGTTGTACTAAGAATAACATGGTTCCCCAGACTAACCCATGTATAAGAATAGACATAAAGCAAAGTATACTTCAGAAAGGTAAGAACATTGAAACTGAGAATACAATCTATATGACAGGAAATGAAAAGAAAGAACATTGACTTGGAAAACAGTAAAGAAGCATAAGAGTTACTTATATAAGAATATTAGTAAGAATATATATATATATGTAAAGAATGGAAGAAGAATAAGTATATAAAACAGGGTACTCATTGGAAGAATGCTACATAGAACAAATAAGTATATGAGTAAATAGAATACTAACAGAAAAGAATAGCTGGATAGTAAATTATTGAAAAGAGATAAAGAACATTTAAGAATATAAGTAAGAATATATATATATATGTAAAGAATGGAAGAAGAATAAGTATATAAAACAGGGTACTCATTGGAAGAATGCTACATAGAACAAATAAGTATATGAGTAAATAGAATACTAACAGAAAAGAATAGCTGGATGGTAAATTATTGAAAAGAGAAAACTCGGCCCGTTACAGTGTGGCGTGTATGCGAGATTTGAGATGGTTCAGGGAGAGGGCAAGAGTGGCTTCAGTATCTTCTTCTTGTGTAGCTTCTTTGGCAAGCCGATCCACAGTGTCACAGGCAGTTATTCCTATATGTGACGAGTTAAGGCGCAATGAGAAACTCATGGATACCCCCACGGACGACATAAAATACGCCACTCTAGCTGGCAAACTCGACACTCACTTACTTGACATGTTCTACTAACGATAAGGACAGTCGAAGTGTTCTACCCAACTCACAATGGATCTTGAATGTCCCAACTGTAAACAGACATATCTTTACTGACAAACTCAACCTCTGATTAAATCATGAATATAGATGTAGAAAATTAGCCTGATCTGTGACACTGACGGTCACAGCTAGGTGTCCAACGACTACCTTGAATAGATGGCCTATTGTTAGTAAAATTAGTCTTTCTAGTAGGAGTAGTCAAAGTCAAAGTTGTTAGGGATTTCTGGCCTCTTCGCCATTAGGCTATTTCGGCCGGAGCTGATGTTTTCTTTCTTCTTCTAATCTTGCTCTTCTTTTTTGCTACAACTAATCTGATGTTCTTGTTTCTTCTTTTCTTGTTATTCTTGTGTTCTTCTTGTTCTTGGTATTTTGGTTAGTTCTTTCTTCTTGTTGTTTTTTATTGGGGATGAATTATGGTATGCATGAGTGATATGATGGTGATTTACTGACAAACCAGATGAAATGGCTTGTCAGGTGACTAGTTTCTCTGTGATTTTTTTTTTTTTTTTTTTTTTTTTTTTTTTTTTAAAGTCTTTTGTAGCCCGTGTCTTTTTGTTTGAATATGTGTTGGTGGGTGTCAGTTTAACTTGATAAATGTGAGTGTTGTATGTAATGATAAGGTTTGTGATGTGTTTCTCATGTTGTATGTTTTAATTTTGTTTTATTCATTTTTATTTTCTTTAGGCATGGTTGTATACATATAATAGATATAAAAAGAGTTCATGCGTGTGTCAATCATAGCATGCCGATAAGATGGGTCTCCTTGAGGAAGGTTATTACAGCGTCACTGATGGTGACATCATCTTGCAATAGGTTGGGTACAGTCAGCACGAAGCCTTGCTCGGCAGCTAGGATAACCAGCTGCCGGCGCTCTGGTTCGTACTGGCTGCACTCAGTCAGAATATGTTTGATGGTAGGAGTATGCCCTCAGGCCCTTATATATGCCGGCGCGCGAGGAAAAATCACACCCTCTGTGATTTCTCCTCGACGTCTCCAGTATGTTCACGTGTGTTCCACGCCGCCATATTAACTCAGTTTAACTTAGTCATTTTTGTGAATATCAGTGTTCATGTTTTAACATAGTACCTTCAGTGCCAATTGAGTCAAGTAAAGTAGAGATCTAGCTGTCGTCTGAACCGGTGCCAGACGTATGTTTTGTGTAGTGAAGTTAAATATTCACTCCCTTCTGTGATTTCTCCTCCACGTCTACAGACGCGGGTGTGTTAGCACTCTCCTGAGGGTCGATAGCTACCTATGGGCAAGATGGTTCTTGAAGACTGTCTCTAAGGGGGCGCATTTAGAATCCCAAGACATGATTCCCCCGGGAAGCGCCCTCACCACTCTGCCAGTGTGTTACGAGTCAACCTCCCTGGGTGCACCTAGCGGGAGAGCCTTCAGCTTGGCGGTCGTTGTAAACAACTGTGCCCGCTGACTCCACCTGGAGATTGTACTTCATCTATTGCATGGAGCCGTGTCGGCCCATGTTTGGAGGGATAACTAGCAGAAATAAAGTATCCTGGGTTAAGTATTGAACCCCTGAATGAGAGTTCAAGGTATCAGGTGGTTCTTTGTGAAATGATAAGAAATATTGTGTGTTACTAATTGTGGAATTGCCCAGTGTGTTATGTATTCATCTGTAGTACCCATGAACGAATACCCTGAGAGTATAATGCTCTAATCAAGAAGTGGAGAGGTAATTTGTTACTTGTTAAAGTAAGACCTGAGGGTCCAGTGATGGTTTGTGAATAATAGTTACGGAATCCCATGTGTCAAGGTAATGATATCCCAATTGTCTAATAAAGTAATGAGTATTTGGAGGTGTTGAATGAGGTAATAAGCTCTTGAAGTGTTTGACGACTTAATAAGTTAACTGCGGTTCTGTTTAGCCTGAGTGAATCTAAGATGCATCTTCTCCACTCACTGTGTCAATAAATATTGAATTAGTAAACTACGAGTATCACCACTCTACTCCTTCTATACATTGGTTCCCAGAAAATAATACTTACACACGTGCCTATACATTTATCACACTACCCAAAACTTTCCATGAGTTATGGTATATAATGAAAAGTCTGGGTGGTGGCAGCTACCCTTTGTAAGTATAAAAAGTGTTGTACAAAGAATAACATGGTTCCCCAGACTAACCCATGTATAAGAATAGACATAAAACGAAGTATACTTCCGAAAGGTAAGAACATTGAAACTGAGATTACAATATATATGAAAGGAAATGAAAAGAAAGAACATTAACTTGGAAAACATAAGCAGAGAAACATAATAGTTACTTATATAAGAATATAAGGTATATAGAGATAAAGAACATATAAGAATATAAACAAGAATATATAAGAATAAGTATATGTATATATATATATATATAAAGAATTGAAGAAGGATAAGTATATAAAACAGGGTACTCATTGGAAAGAGTGCTACACACAACCTATAAGTATATGAATAAATAGAATACTAACAGAAAAGAATAGCTGGATAGTAAATTATTGAAAAGAGAAAACTCGGCCCGTTACACTGTACACGCCTAGCCATGACTAAAATCCAGCTCCACTACCTCTTACACCAACTTAGGCCTATGCGCATAGGACCTCCAAGTAAACTTGATCACTCACACCAAACGATGTTCTCACTGCAGTAAGACACATCTACTCATTCCTCTGGCCCAGGCTACACACTGACAATCCCTTCACAAAAAGTCTCACACTGGCCAAACTTGCATGGCAAAACCACCAGTTGATGTTCATCATCCACCTGTTCATTTTCTGATTCTTAGTCTTCTTCCTGAAGACTGAGGTCAGAGGTTGATGGTCAGTTTTGATAGTAAATTGTGTGCCCCACAAAAAAAATGATGGAAAAACCGGCATGCTAATACAGTTCCGAGGGCTTCCTTATCAGTGGTAGAATAACGAGTCTCAGCGGGTTTTAATTTCCTGGAAAAATAACCGACCGGACGTAACGAGCCATCCGTCTGCAACTGATTGAGAGAAGCTCCTACACAGACGTCACTGGCATCACTGTGCAATTCAAAGGGTTTATCGGCATCTGCCTTAACGAGAACCGGAAATGACGTGAGGGCGTGTTTCAACGTATCAAAGGACCTCTGACATTTACCAGTCCACACGAAAGTGACATTTGCTTTAGTGAGTTCGGTGATAGGATAAGCTATCTTGGCAAAGTTGGGAACATGTTTACGGTAGAAGCTACACATTCCTAAAAACCGGCGAACTTGCTTCACATTACTTGGGGGTTTACACTCTGATACCGATCGGACATTCTCTGGATCTGATTCAATGCCTCTCTCTGACACTACATGCCCTAAAAATTTCACTTGTTGTTGGCCAAACTGACACTTCGATAAGTTTAACTTGATTCCCATTTCTACGAATCTATCAAACACTCTGGCCAGCCTGTCCACCAACTTTGTGAAATCATTAGCCCACACTATCACGTCATCGAGGTAGTTTCTCACCCAGTCCTTCATAGCTAAAGGGGCTAATACCCGGTTTACCTCTCGGGTAAAGACAGCAGGACTAGCTGACAGCCCAAACGGTAATCGTGTAAATCTCCATAAGTTATAGCCGTCGCTAAATGTGGTTAGGTCTCGACTTTGTTCATTGAGCACTACTTGATAATAAGCTTCTTTCAAGTCTAAAGTAGCATAATACTTATTTCCGGCAGCTTTTTCTACTAATTCATCTAACCTGGGAAGGGGTTGTATATCTACTTTCAAATGTTGGTTTACTGCTCGGAAATCTAAACACATGCGTTTGGACCCATTGGGTTTAGTGACTAAAACAATGGGAGACAACCAAACAGCGGTTGATGGTTCGATGATATGTCTGTCTTGCATGTCGGTGATCATGCCTTTAATGACAACCTTAGCCTTTTCAGGGTGTCGGTACTGTGGCCCTCTAACGAGGTTATCGTTGGCTAGTTGGATATTAGCGGGATGCCCAGCAATGGTACCTATTTCCCGAGGTCCTAACACAAACAAAGCAGTGTGATCCAAAATTACACCCTCCAACATCTTGCGCATATCTCTAGTCAAATGCGGCCAAGGTTGATTTCTAATCAGTTCTTTCAACTTCTTGTGTCTAGTGTTTCCCGTATTTACTTCTTCACAATATGGTATCATGCTGTTCGAAATCCCCTGAATATGCCTTACGTTATTGATGGAAGATGTTGATATGCCATTACAGATCACACATGGAGTGGTGGGAGCATCATTATCATCAACTGGAATGACTTTCAAGGTACTGGGCCTATTCTTCTGTTCAAGCTGGATTGCCAAGTAATGGAGTGCTCATAAAGAGATTTCATTTTCTTGACTGACCTTACGTAATTCATCATATACTGTACTTATGGAATGTTCCCTAGATTGGTCCCTGCAGTATCTAAATAAGAAATATCTTGCTCCGGGATTAGCTCATACTCCCCAAGTATTGTACCCGTGCGCAAACAAACGGCTTTCGAGGTTACTTTACTAAAAGGAACACATATACATGAATCCGAATTGACGCTCACGCATATTTCTGGATGTTGTTTGAAATAACGATGGGTAAACCTGAGACGCAAGATCTGACCTTCTCCCGCTTTAACTTTAATGGTTCTAATCTGGGAGCTATGGCTAGGCAATATGGTTTTCGTACTAGCGTGAAGCCGCGTGAACCCAGGAAAATCAGTCAGGGTGGTTTTGGGGAGTAGTCGGCCAATAGGTTTGACTCCCTTGGCGTTTTCTCTTATGGGGAATTCCCCACACCTATAGGCATAGCCGGCCCAGATGAAAACTTTCTTCCTCTGTTCCCACTCTACTCTAAATCTCCCCAGAATGTCGGCTCCCAGCAACATATCAGCGTTAGTATAATGGTCATCAACGATGAGAGCCTGATGACGGATTTTCTGGTTAGGGGTTACATTCAATATTACTACGACGGTGCCTTTTACGTTCAATTCATCACCGGGAACAGCTTTATACTTGTGTTTACAAGGTCTAATGGGCCCTACCCCTAAGGTGTTGACAAAACTTTGAGAGGTTAACGTTACTTCACTACCGGTATCAATCAAAGCAACGAACTTCCGTCCTCCCACCGGCAAGTGTATGAAAGGTGACACACTGGAAGGAACCTCTTCTCGTCACTTACGAGAAGGAGCGGCATGAGCTTAGCGTCCGGGACAGTTCGGATGGAACCTCCGGTACCCAATTCTCAGACAATCCCAACACGCATCCCTCGGAGGTTTCAAGGGACAAGTTTCGGGAATGTGCCCTGACGTTCGACAGTACCCACAGTACAGTCCCCGTCGACGGGCCACCACGGTTGGGCGGGGTGTCCCATGCGGAACTGGTTCGCGCCTTTCTCGGGGTTCCTGTGCTTCTCGGGGTACATGTACTTTCTTCCCTGCATGCTCTCTCTTACGGTACCTCCTGTAATCTATGACCGGCTCATGCACTGGTCCTAGGGGTCTAACTCCTCTATATAATTTTCTTATTGAGGGAGAAGTCAGGGTTCGAGATCCCACATACATATTTCTCTACCTGTCCAACACATTCACAAAACTCTCTATTGGACAAGGCTCAGCCATATATCCCTTCATTTCGGTTTGCAATTGCAATGGCAAAGTCTCGAACAACTTATCTTTCATGGTGTTATCTCGCTCTGGCAGTGCTTTACATAAGAAATATGTTTCAAACATTCCAAAAAGATTTGAAACAGCCTTGATAAACTTGAAAAGAAATGATAATATCCATATTACCAAGGCTGATAAGTCTAATGCTATTGTTATTTTGGATAAAAGTGACTACAATGATAAGATGAATTCATTACTTAGTGATGAAAGCACGTATTGTGAGCTTACGAAAGATCCCCTGGAAAATATTAATAAGTTATCTAATTCCAAAATGAAGATGTTATTGAAAAAGAACCCCGATCTCATCAAACAGCTCTCTCAAATCAATCCCACTTTACCTTACATGTATGGATTGATCAAAACACACAAGCTTAATAATCCATTACGTCCTATCGTAAGTTACTTACAAATTATCCAAGTGGCTGGTAAAGATGCTATCCCCTCTTGCAGGCCAAATATCTAATTCACATATACACAATAGCAGTGATTTAATTGATAAACTCAAGAAACACAATGAACCTTGCGAATTAATAAGTTTTGATGTAAATTCACTGTTCACTAGAGTACCTGTGAAAGACTTACTTTCATTTCTCAAAGATAAATTACAACTGTTAGATTTAACTATTGAACATGATACTTTCCTGAAATTGATAGAGTTATGCGTAACTGACAATGTGTTTAGAGCAAATGGGAAGTTCTACAAGCAAATATTTGGCATGAGCATGGGTAATTGTCTTTCTGCTCCTCTAGCCTGTATTTATATGGAGTTTTTTGAGTCTAGATTACTACCCAATATAGTGGACTTTATTCCTCCATGGTATAGATATGTAGATGATGTTCTTTGTCTTTGGCCTAGAAACAGTGACCCATTGGAATTTTTAGACAAGCTTAATGATATTGTCCCAAGTATCACATTCAAAATTGAAAGAGAAATAAATGGATCCCTTCCATTCCTTGATATGCTTATCATGAGAAATGGCCAAAACTATAAATTTAAGGTATATAGAAAGCCCACACAGGTAGACAGTTTCATTCACTATTTATCGAATCACCTTGAGTCTACCAAAATGTCAGTTTTTTCTGCTATGTTCTTAAGATGTCTGCGTATTTGTGACTCTGAATTTATTGACGATGAATTGAAACACATTCGTTCCATTGCACAGAAACTCGGGTACCCTTCTGTGTTTGTTGATCGTTGTTTTAAAAGGGCTAAAAAATCCTTTCATTCCTCTCAAACCAGACATGTTCCTACACTTAAGAATATTTTGACTCTGCCCTATCGTAATGAATTTGTCCCGTTTGTTCGGTCCCTCAAGCTTCTAAATATTAATGTTGTTTTCAAGTATGACTCAACCATTACCAATATGTTAATAAGGAATAGCCCAAGTTTGAATGTAAATGGAAGTGTTTATTGTATTCCATGTAGCAAATGTAATTGTAATTATGTAGGACAAACAGGAAAAAACACTGCAGCTCAGAATCAAACAACATAAGTATAATATCAGAACTGCATCTGAAAGCAGTGCCTTGTTCGTTCATGTTAGGAATAATAATCACCCCATTGCTTGGGAAAAAAGCTTAGAAGTATTTAAATCATCTTGTGTCACAGAAAGACTTCTGGTTGAAGCTAGTTTGATTAAGGAATTAAAATCAATAAACCTAAGTGATGGTCAGTTTAAAACTGATAATATGTTACATAAATTTGTTTGTCAGTGGCCCAAGGTTAAAAATGCTTTGAAAACCTTTGATCTAGATGTATGATAGTTATTTTGTGGGTCCCTTATTTTTGACCTGACCTGACTAGTCACGTCAACCCCCTTCTCTTAAGCTCCTCTACGTGTGTGTTGGTGTGGGGATTAGTGGATGACATCATTATGACCTGACCTCATGCTTTTAAGGTCACCCTGTCCATGTAGTCCAGTTGCCTCTGAAGATGTCTTGAATAAAGATGAAAGCTAAGGTGCTCCGTTGTTTCCATTTTCCCGTGTGATTTTATCAAGATTTATCTTATCCACGTTTTCATTGTGGATTTACATGATATATATATATATATATATATATATATATATATATATATATATATATATATATATATATATATATATATATATATATATATATATATGTGCTGGTATCCCCGCATCCGCTGAGCAACGCTCTTGTGCATTATGCAGAAGACCCGACAGCAGCACCCTTATCCACTACCTCCTAAGATGTCCCCACACACAACGCTTCCGTGACGCCTGCTGGACTACCACTCCACGACCCAATGACGGAGACGATGATCCTCCTCATACTGGCCAGACATTTTGTAAATGATATTGATTATGTGATAAAGGAATATCCTTCCTTCCTTAGGCTTTAGTAAGCCCCATTATAATATTTATACTGTATATACCTGTCACACTTGCCAGATGCTTTTGGTGTCATTGTACAGTGGTACCTAGTGACAGTGTGGGGTATGAGATGTTTGGGTTCACACTCAGGATGGGATGGAGAAAGGAAGCTCACAATGTGCTCGCTGTAGGGAACTTCGTGTTTTCTTCTTTCCTGGTGGTTATCAGCATATACCTAGATCACGCGCACCTACAGTGATTTACTTGCATATATATATGTATATATTTATATATATATATATAAAACGACATTGTGAGTTTCCCTTCTTACATCCATCCTTAGGGCGAGATCTCATACATGTACGTATGTACTGTATGTGAGCCCTACAAAGAGAAAAACTTCCTGACCTCTCGTACGTCTATGGGAAAGGGTCGCTGAAAGGGGACGTGATTGCTGCCCGTATCATCAATGGGTATGACTTTGCTTGGGAGATTGGTATCCCCGCATCCGCTGAGCAACGCTCTTGTGCATTATGCAGAAGACCCGACAGCAGCACCCTTATCCACTACCTCCAAAGATGTCCCCACACACAACGCTTCCGTGACGCCTGCTGGACTACCACTCCACGACCCAATGACGGAGACGATGATCCTCCTCATACTGGCCAGACATTTTGTAAATGATATTGATTATGTGATAAAGGAATATCCTTCCTTCCTTAGGCTTTAGTAAGCCCCATTATAATATTTATACTGTATATACCTGTCACACTTGCCAGATGCTTTTGGTGTCATTGTACAGTGGTACCTAGTGACAGTGTGGGGTATGAGATGTTTGGGTTCACACTCAGGATGGGATGGAGAAAGGAAGCTCACAATGTGCTCGCTGTATACATGTTGTATTGGATGTACAATGCAGCTTGGTGCTGGAAAGTGGCAACGTGGTTATAAGCGTGATGTAGAGAGAGCTGGTTGGTGAGGATGCTCAGAGGAGGACAGCTTGTGGGTCGCCATGCTCTCCGGCGGGAGCGAGGACCGCCAGGCAGGCGGAGGAGGAGGAGGTGTTGCTTGCTGGTTGGTGTAGGTAGAAAGACAGATCACCACGAGGTCAGGTCTTAAATAGCCGGGGGCAGGCGTGGCTTAGTAGTTGACCCCCGCTCCGTGGGCGGCGCTGGTTGACCTAGACCACGAGGCAGACACTGGGGAATTCGCCGGGTCGGCTACTCAGCGACAAACAGCGTTTGTAGTGGAGAAATCCACTATAATAGTCCCTCCTTCCCTCCAGGCGGTGTAGGAGACTTGTTAGAACATAAGAACATAAGAAAGTGGGATACTGCAGGAGGCCGACTGGCCCATACAGGGCAGATCCCTTTCACACCCATCCCAGCACTTCCATGTGCCTATCCAACTTCGTCTTGAAGCTCCCTAGCGTCCCCGATCCTACTATAGCACTCGGTAGCCTATTCCACATATCCACAACTCTATTACCAAACCAGTGCTTGCCTATATCCTTTCTGAATCGGAATTTATCTAATTTAAAGCCATTTGTTCTAGTTATTTCGTTATTACTGAGCTTCAGAACATCTTCCATTTTACCCTTGTTAATCCCACTCACCCACTTGTACACCTCTATCATATCTCCCCTAACTCTACGTCTCTCTAATGAATGCAAGCCTAAGTTTTTCAGTCTTTCTTCATATGTAAGGTTTCTAATATTATGGATCATTTTTGTCATTCTTCTTTGTACTCTCTCCAAAGAATCTATGTCCATTCTATAATAAGGACACCAGAACTGAACCGCATAATCCATGTGTGGCCTCACTAATGCTAGGTAAAGTTTCAAGATAACGTCAGCAGTTCTGTTACTCACAGACCTAGATATGAACCCTAGAATCCTGTTTGCCTTGTTGCGAACGCTAATACATTGTTTTCTAGGTTTCAAGTCGTTGCTAACAAATACACCTAGATCTTTTTCACAAACTGAGTTTTCTATTTCCGTGTTACCTAGTTTATACTTAACGTTTGTATTCGTCTTCCCTATCTGTAGTACCTTGCATTTATCAGTATTAAAATTCATTTGCCAGTCTACTGACCACTCATGTAAGGTGTCTCGATCTCTTTGAAGGTGTTCAAAGTCACTGTCTGAATTTATCACTCTCCCCATTTTGGTATCATCTGCAAATTTACTAATCCTACTAGTTATGTCTAAATCAAGATCATTTATGAATATAACAAACAGCAGAGGGCCCAATACAGATCCCTGGGGAACTCCGCTTTTGACCGCACCCCAGTCTGACTTTAATCCATTTATGCTGACTCTTTGTTTCCTACCAGTTAACCATGACCTAATCCATTTTAATAATGATCCACCTATTCCATGTGCTTCTACTACCTATTCCATGTGTCTGCAGGGGTGCATGGCACATGTGAGGCAGAACGGGCGGTGCATGCCACATGTGAGCCATAACGGCGATGGCGTGGATGAGCCGGCCACTAGAGGAGACAACTGTCTAGATACACAATATCTGTGGGAGTGGAGAGGGAGAAAAAGTGTGTGTGGAGGCAATGAATGTTGTGCTTCCCTCATGGCAGATGCGTCAGATGCGCCTGCTGGGGTGTGTGGGCCTGGGTCAGGAGCAGGGGCTGCGTCAGCAGAAGCGGATGAGGGCTCGTGACAGCAGCTGGGTCCACAACAGCAGCAGGGTGCAGGACAGTAGCAGGGAGTACCTGAAGGAGAAAAGAGGGGTGTGTGGGTTCTGCTCTCAGGCGCATGGGCCGCGTCGGGAGCAGGGGCTGCAGCAGGGGGTACTGCTGGGCCGGGGGCGGCGTCTGAGGCAGGACGGGTGTTCTGAGGTCGGTAGGACGTGGTGCTTCGGGCAGGAAGAGGAGCTGGTGTCTGCTTAGAGAAGCAGTGCTACTCTAGGGTGTCTAACCTGCGGTGTAGAGACAGTAGCTGTAGAGCCGATGAGAGCTGCTTCTGGGTGGATAAGCTAGTCTTCCAAGTTGCTTGAAGACTGGGAGCGTGATCTGTTTCTCCTCCATCCTGTGTGAGTGCGAATCTCCGGGGGTCACCAATTGTGGGGTAATGAGATGTTTGGGTTCACACTCAGGATGGGATGGAGAAACTAAACTCACAATGTGCTCTCTGTATACATGTTGCATTGGATGTACAATGCAGCTTAGTGCTGGGAAGTGGCAGCGTGGTTACAAGGGTGATGTAGAGAGAGCTGGTTGGTGAGGATGCTCAGAGGAGGATTAGCTTGTGGGTCGCCATGCTCTCCGGCGGGAGCGAGGACCGCCAGGCAGGCGGAGGAGGAGGAGGTGTTGCTTGCTGGTTGGTGTAGGTAGAAAGAGAGAGATCACCACAAGGTCAGGTTTTAAATAGCTGGGGGTAGGTGTGGCTTAGTAGTTGACCCCCGCGCTGGTTGACCTAGACCACGAGGCATACACTGGGGAATTCTCGGGATCGGCTACTCAGCGACAAACAGCGTTTGTAGGGGAGAAATCCACTACAACAGCACTAGGATTGAAAAATTGAAAGAGAAATAGACAAACATAGAGAGATTTGACAACTGTCTGCATTCAGTACGCTACACTGTAATACCTAGACGTAGATGAAATGTGGCTTGGAAATTTTCTTTAAGCCTGATTATTGAAGATATATTATGTTATTAATGATAGTTCTGTGTTTTGATCTCTATAATTTATTACAAGAGGAATTAATATTTCAAGTGTATTATGAATGTCATGAAAAAGGTAAATATATATTTTAGTGTAATTACATATCAGTATAATAGTTTATTGTGGATAATATATAATTTATATTATTATCACATATACATTGACTTGTCGATTAGATGTATTTTAATAATAATTATATTCATATATTTTTAGGTTAAGTATGAACGCTGTGACGTCATCATGTACACAAACTCCGTCTGTCTGGTTGTGATAATATCTCTTGTATCTTCAGGAAATTTGGCTGTTGACGAAGACCACCACCACGGTAAGTCCTCATAACCACTACAAGTGCAGTATTATTAACGATCTTATTTGTGATTATATGGCTTTATTTCTCAGGTTCCCTCGTTTACTTGATGCTAAAATTATATGATATTAATGTGTTTACACACTGTTCATTCCTACCATTAATCTATTATCATACTCGAATAAGACGTCTAATTATAAGATAAGCTAAATTGCTCTTGTAGCTCCGTTCACTTGTAGCAAGTTAAAAATGTATTTTTCTAGTGTATTTGTGTGTGGTGAGACCGAATATGACCTTCCTTTTTGGCGGCAATTAGCCGGGTTTTTTTTTGCGATTTTTATTCGTTTGACGATTTCCGAGAAAAAAGTGCCTAAGCGACTAACGAATACACAACAAAACACTAGAAAAACAATAACCAAACCTTACCTAACAACCTGACCTAACTTAACTTACTCTCACCATCTAATGGAATCACCTATTTCTTACCTAATTGGCCTGGTTCTTGTTCGTCGTTGCATCTGGGATTCATACACAACTCCACATATGTTGGTCTTTGTGATATTTACATTCAGTCTTGCTCTTAGTACACTTTACTAAAGTTGGAAGAATACCATGCCGTTGAAAAAATGCGATAGTTTCTACTTTTTTTTCTCCAAAAACTCGTAATCTGCTCCATATACTTTAAGTGACATCCACGGTAGACTTCCATGGTCGGAACTGAACTTAAATTTCAAAATATGAGACCCAAAATAAAACTCGATTTTGATTGGGCCAAATATACTCTGAATTAGCAAAAACGCTTTTGATTGGCCGCGTGACGTGTACGGGTACGCATCCGCATCATGATTTATGAAGGAGACGCGAGAGACACAAAGTGTTAGGTGAGAGGCAGACGATAATGGCGCGAAGTTAATGGAAGAAAATAGAAAAATTTTTGGAAGAGCTATCTCTGTTATACATTTCCGCCGGTAATGTAATGGATGAAAATTATCTTATAATTAGACGTCTTATTTGAATATGATAATAGATTAGTGGTAGGAATTTTCATCTATTACATTACCGGAGGAAATGTATAATAAGGGATATAACTTATCCAAAATTTTCTCTATTTTCTTCCATTAATCTTCCTCCACTATCGCCTACCTCACCTCCCACACTGCGGGTCTCCTTCATAAATCGTCACACGCATGCGTTCCCGTACACTTCACGCAGCCAATCAAAAGCGTTTTTGTTGATAAATTTGTGTTGTCACACCGCTCAATTTTAGCAAGTAAAAAATATATTTTTCTAGTGTATTTGTGTGTGTTTAGACCGAATATGACCTTCATTTTTGGCGGAAATTAGCCGTTTTTTTCAGTGATTTTTTTCGTTTGACTTTTCCCCCCCCCAAAAAAGTGGCTAAGCGACTAAGAAATACAAAAAAAAAAAAATAGAAAAACAAAAACCTAACCTAACCTTACTTAACTGACTCTCACCATATGATGGAATCACCTATTTCTTACCTTATTGGCCTGGTTCTTGTTCGTCATTACATTCTGGGATTCTTACACAATGCCACATATGTTGGTCTTTGCCGTATTTACATTCAGGCTTGCTCTTAGTACACTTTAATGAGGTTAAAAGAACACCATGTAATCGAAAAAATGCTATAGTTTCTACGTTTTCTTTCCAAAAACTCGCAATCAGCTCCATATACTTTAAGTGACACCCATAGCAGACTTCCATGGTCGGAAATGAATATGAATTTGGAAATATTAGAGACCCAAAATAAAAATCGATTTTGATTGGTTTAAAAATACCGCGAATTAAACCCAAAATCATTTTAATCGGTTGCAAAAAAAAAAGACGCCTTTGATTGGCCACGTGACGTGTACGGGATCGCATGCGCTTGATATTTTATGAAGGAGACATGGAGTGTGGGAGGTGAGGTAGGCGATACTGGCAGAAGATTAATGGAAGAAAATAGAGAACATTTTGGATATGCTATCTCCGTTATTATACATTTGCGAAGGTAATGTAATTGATGAAAATTAACTTAAAATTAGACTACTTATTCGAATATGATAAAAGATTAGTGGTAGGAATGTGGGGTGTGAAAATTCAATAATACAGTACCTAGTTTTTGACCACCCCCTCCCCCAACAATAATGGAAGAGTGCCTGAGAACTCAGGGTTTTTGGGTGGGGGAGAAAACGAGTCATCTGACCTAACAAAGCCTAACCTAACTCCTGGCAGGGGCATTGCCCCCTGACCCCCGGCAGGCCTAATAATGGAAATGATGCACCAACGCACCACCAGCTGTGAGTGTCTGTACAATTGCCAGGGCAGCTCTTTTGCGTCATCATAGCAAGCCCAAAGTAGCCAAATGTATGGTATGGTATGCACAGGATAATGTAAAACAAAGTATTCATTTTTTTTAGTTTATTTATAGATACTGTACATAAATTTTTGTTCATTTCATTTGAAACATCACTCTTTGTTAATTAAATTTGAAACAAAAGAAAACTACGATACCGTATTTTCATTAAAATATTACATCACAAGTATATTTTACCTTAACTGTGACTGAATGAATATATTCTCAGAAGTAAATATGGAAATGTAATATTTTGGCTGAAATCACATACATATTACAGTGAAAAGTGGGATAAAATCATGACGAAAACAATGACTTGCGTTTTCTTTCGTTGTTCAAAAGATTTTACGGTAATCGATTTTCGAATGGTTTTCAGTTAAAAATCTTTTGTACCGTACTGTATTACAATAATATTCTATCCTATCATTAGCCTCATAATCCCACAACTGAAAACCATTCGAAAAGCGATGACGGTAACATTGTCATGGGTTGCGTTAGGCTTACCCACGCAACCAACTCCAAAGTTTGTTTTACCAGAGATAAGACGCCCGGCGAGGCATAACTGGGACATGTATTTTTCCATTAGTGTATGTTAGCCAGCCTTTAGGGGGGTGGGCAGTGAAACAGTGTTGTACTGTTCATCGCTTCACACCCAAAAACCTCATTTTAAGTAGTATCCCCTGAGCCATGGGTTAGTTAAGACGTCGCCTCCATCCTCTCCCTCCTGAAAGGGGGCGGGACACCACACCACACAGAGTCCTCCACCGCACTCCGTCCTGTGAACCGTCGTCGACACGAGACTAAGCGTGTTAACCTAGGTTTGTTATCCCCGTGGAAATATCACGTGTGGATGCCTGGTTGCGACAAGAGCAATCCAGGCTGGCCTATCAAACCTACAGTAAATGGTTAATTAATTCACGCTTACAGAGTTCTCCTGCACGACACCCGTCTACCGTGACCGTGATCGACACGAGACTAAGTGTGTTAACCTAGGTTTGTTATCCCCGTGGAAATATCACGTGTGGAAGCCTGGTTGCGACAAAAGCAATCCAGGCTGGTCTATTGCACCTAATGGTTAATTCAAGTCACGCTTACCAGTTCTATTTGCCGCGACAACCGTCCACAGTGACTGTCAGTGACGCTAGACTATGTGTGGTAACCCAAGAGTACCTTTTTGTTGTTATGGCCGTGGGAAGAAGTTCTTGTGATGAAGTCTGGTTGCAACAAAAGCAATCCAGGCTGGCAGTAAATGTATCACTTGAAGAGTTAAGGCTCTGTTAAATCACACCCATAGTAGAGTAACCACATGTGTCCCCAAGTTGAAAATTCCCTGTTTTAGAAGATTAATTTTATTACAGCGTGAACGTGAGTAAATCATATATCCATGCAAATTGTAAATCATTGTATGGAAGCTTGACAAATAAATGTAAGTGCAATTATCTGCCCGTATCTGTGATCCTATCTTATTATTACTAAAGGTAATGACTGATTGGTTATGACATAGTATAACCAATAACTTAGATGGATGTTGAAAATTAAATGAATTCATTAAATCATCATTTATCAAGTATAAATCATGGAATGTCGAGTGGTGGAGTGAACTTCTACGTAGATACGCCATAATCTCCTGTAAGTAATCAGTGTGAAGGTATCGGACTCTACGGTAAGAAATAAGAAATACGACATATTATTATCTTTATATAATATATATCCACTCCTACTACCACGGATCCACCCCAAAACCATGACAAACATCTTTTGAACGAAAGAAAGCGAAAGTCGTTGCTTTCGTCACAATTTTATCCCACTTTCCACTGTAATACGTCATTTCAGCAAAAATATTACATTTCCATATTCTCAGAAATAAATAGTAGTTTTGTTGAAACGTAATGTTCAGTATTAAATACTAAAATGCAAAAAGAGCTATAAAAACAATTAATACACTACAGATAGGTACTACAGATAGGGAAGACGAATACAAACGTTAAGTATAAACTAGGTAACACGGAAATAGAAAACTCAGTTTGTGAAAAAGATCTAGGTGTATTTGTTAGCAACGACTTGAAACCTAGAAAACAATGTATTAGCGTTCGCAACAAGGCAAACAGGATTCTAGGGTTCATATCTAGGTCTGTGAGTAACAGAACTGCTGACGTTATCTTGAAACTTTACCTAGCATTAGTGAGGCCACACATGGATTATGCGGTTCAGTTCTGGTGTCCTTATTATTGAATGGACATAGATTCTTTGGAGAGAGTACAAAGAAGAATGACAAAAATGATCCATAATATTAGAAACCTTACATATGAAGAAAGAATGAAAAGCTTAGGCTTGCATTCATTAGAGAGGCGTAGAGTTTGGGGAGATATGATAGAGGTGTACAAGTGGGTGAGTGGGATTAACAAGGGTAAAATGGAAGATGTTCTGAAGCTCAGTAATAACGAAATAACTAGAACAAATGGCTTTAAATTAGATAAATTCCGATTCAGAAAGGATATAGGCAAGCACTGGTTTGGTAATAGAGTTGTGGATATGTGGAATAGGCTACCGAGTGCTATAGTAGGATCGGGGACGCTAGGGAGCTTCAAGACGAAGTTGGATAGGCACATGGAAGTGCTGGGATGGGTGTGAAAGGGATCTGTCCTGTATGGGCCAGTCGGCCTCCTGCAGTATCCCACTTTCTTATGTTCTTATGTTCTAATGTACTGGCTGGCATCTCCACTCATCCCTGCTCCCGCCAGTCACCACTCCTCCCCGCTCTACCCCTCCGCCTCCTCCACATCGTCACTACTGTTGTATTACAATAATATTCTATCCTAATTCACTTGAATATATATTACTATACCATATTTCTAAATATTTTCATTAAAATCCATCAAAATAATTTTCCTTGTTATCGTCTTAAGCACCAAACAGGTCCTCCCAGTCTTCTCCTTGAACAGGGCTAAAGAGTACATGTTTTTCGAATCGTTTTCATTTAAAAAAATGTTTCCTTACATGTATATTTTATCTAAACTGCGCTTGAATGAATATATTCTCAGAAATAAATAGTAGTTTTGCTGAAACGTGATGTATTTCAATGTAAAATAGGATAAAATACATGACAAAAACAAAATACTTTACCTAAACTTCCGATGTTCAAGAGATGTTACTCGTTTTTTTAATAGTTTTCGGTTAAAATACTGTTACATTACAATGATATTCTATTCACTGTGCTTGATATTGTAGTGGATTTCTCCCCTACAAACGCTGTTTGTCGCTGATTAGCCAACCCCACCAATTCCCCAGTGTATGCCTCGTGGTCTAGGTCAACCAGCGCCGCCATACATCACGGAGTGGGGGTCAACTACTAAGCCACGCCTACCCCCCGCTATTTAAGACAGCTTCAAAGACGACTTAAGTAATCACCACTCGATTAACCTACAAGGGAAAACAACAGAAGATATAGACTCAGAAATGGACAGACTGCACTCAGCAATAAAAACATCTATAACCAAACACACTCCTACTTCACACTTTAGAACATTACCCAACAACAGACTATCAGAAGAAGTTAAATTAATCCAGACCTATTACAATGAAATAAACAGGTATATGGAAAGACACGGCAGTAACAGATGGCTATATACGACACAGATAGCACTACAGATAAAATTAAGAGACGCATGTAAGGAAGCAAACAATAAAAAATGGAATGATATTATAATGGCGGCTGACATGACTAAAGACACAAAAATATTTTTGACTTCCATAAACAAGATGATCGGGCGCAACAAGCAAAAAACACCATACATTAAAGACCAAAATGGAACAAAATTGCACGAGGAAAATGAACAAGAGTCAGCATTCAAAAGGGAATGGGTAAAAGTTTTTAAAATATCAGATGAGGAAAATGAAGATTTTGATAGTGAACACGAAGAAAGGATAGAAGAAGAAATGGGAAGACATATACATAGAATCACCCCAAGGCAATATATATACTATACCTTATTACCTAATAATCAAATAATAACCATGGGAGAAATGATGCACTGTCTGAGGAGGTTTAAGGAAAAAGCCCCTGGGCTCACAGGTACTGTATTACACGAAATATGATCATGAATCTACCTGAAAACATTTTAAATACACTATTAAACATTTATAACGCATGCTTAATAACTGGTTACTTTCCAGACAAACTAAAATATGCTAAAATGATATTTATTGCGAAGGAGGGTAAGGACAATAAGGAAATATTAAACTACAGGCCAATATCTTTATTAGAAATTACTGGGAAACTATTGGAAAAAATTTTAAATACGAGACTTATAGCCTTTTTAACACAACATGGGAAAACTAACAACAGACAACATGGATTTATGCCCAATAGAAATACCCTAACTGCAATAGCTATAATAACGGAAATAATTGCAATAGAAAAAAGCAAGGGTGACCAGATCAATATAATTTTAAGGGATGTTTCTGAGGCCTTTGATAAGGTTTGGCATTTAGGTTTAAAATATAAAATATTAAAACTGGGACTTAATGAATACTTGCTAAGAATATTGTGTAACTATTTAGATGGTAGGAGAGCACAAATTCAAATTGGAAACTTTTTGGGAACTATGTTTAATCTTGAGAGTGGAGTACCTCAAGGAGGATGCCTTTCTCCAACACTATATACAATTTATACTTCAGACACACCTCAACCTACCCCCTTTAGCGAATATGTAATGTTTGCTGATGATATTACTCAAATAGTATCACACCCAGGAAAATCAACCCAATTTATGGCACTCTACACGGTAAGAGCGATAAAAAACATAAATGATTTTGAGAAAAAATGGAAAATCAGGACAAATAAGAACAAATTCAAGATAATACCAATAGCCAAGATTAAAACAAGTCCAGTAATAGTCGACCAGGAACTATACCCATACGACACTGAAGGCAGGATGCTTGGATTAAAACTAACAAGAAGAGGATATATAACATACTTAAAAGATAAAGAACGACAGGCAAGAATAAGATTATCAAAAATAAAACGCTTTAAGAACCTTAGCATTAATAACAAGAGAAAGATATATATTGCCCTTGTCAAATCAATTATGGACTACCCACCCATCCCATTGAACACCCTTAGTAAAACGTGCATTAAAAGGTTACAAACAGTACAAAATATAGCCCTTAGATTTATATATAACATAAAATATACAGACCACATCAGTAATGAACAGCTACACAAGAGAGCAAATCTCCTAGCAATCAATGTAGATATACACAATAAAGCTGTAAATATTTGGAAAAAAGTGACTGAACTTAACACAGAAACATATCAAAACTGGATAAATAATATAGACAACGAAGAATTCCAAGAACACAGTTGGTTTAAATCAGCCAGGAAGAAAGTAATTGAACCATCTCCTGCCCCAATATACATATAAAACCTTAATAGAGAGAATAAAAGATGAGAGTGATCTACCAGCTCCATTAAGAACCTGGCAGGCCTCTCCATACAGTGTACCTTTAGACTAACATAACAAATATTTAACAATTAACATTTAACATTGAACTAACATCTTAGCAAAAAAAAAAAAAAAAAAAAATGTGATTACCCTCCCAGCTACACAAGGACCTGGGCGGGCTCACTAACTCCGAAAAATAAAAAATAATAATAATAATAATGTGATTATCCTCCCAGCTACATTAGCCAGGAAGAAGTAATTGAACCACCTCCTGCCCCAATATACACATTTACACATAAAACATTAATAGAGGAATAAAGATGAGAGTGACCTACCAGCTCCACTAAGAACCTGGCAGGCCTCTCCATACAGTGTACCTTTAGACTAACACAACTAACACTTAACTAACACCTCAAAAAAAAAAAAAAAAAAAAAAAAAATGTGACTACTCTCCCAGTTACACAAGGACCTGGGCGAGCTCACTAACTCCAACAATAATAAAAATAATAATAATAAGCAGCATTATATAAAAAAACCAATATTAATACAAAGGTCTGATGACCCAAGGGAGCAGAACAAAGATAAAACACCAATAAGAAAGATGAAGCGATCTGGTTGAGCCCAGATTCTTTCTACTCCTGCTGTATTTCAGTTTCACCACTTTTCCCTCAACCCCTAATAATCTTCTTTCACCTCTTAACTAAAGACTTCGTACTCGTACTCGACCTGCCTCTTTCTACCTCCACCAACCAGCCAGCTACACCTCCTCCGCCGCTGCCTGGCGGCCCTCGCTCCTCCTCCGCCTGCCTGGCGGTCTTCGCTCCCGCCGGCGAGCATGGCGACCCACCAGCTGTCCTTCTCTGAGCATCCTCACCAACCAGCTCTCTCTACATCACGCTTGTAACCATGCTGCCTTCCCAGCACCAAGCTGCATTGTACATCCAATACAACATGTATACAGAGAGCACATTGTGAGTTTCCTTTCTCCATCCCATCCTGAGTGTGAACCAAACAACCTGAACCCCACAATATACTACATTCACGGAAATGTAATATTTTTGCTGAAATGATGAACGTATTACAGTGGAAAGTGTAAGAACTAGAACAAGAAAAGTAAGTAAGATAAGGGTGGTGTTGGAGTTGAAAAATGCGTGCCCTTACACACCTACTTCAATCTTGAGCTGTGACCCCTTGTGGGGCGAGCGTCCGCCGGCTCCAAGTAAGGACACTCGACTGAGTAGTGCCCCTTGAGATGATGCTTATACACCTCAATTAGGTTACCCCTTGCCTGCCTGTAGGATAAGCCAGGCAAGTTCAGGCGCTCCAATCTCTCAGGGTAGCTGAGGTGCCGAAGGGCAGTAATGATGTGTCACATTGTGTTGAAATTGTTATTTCTTTCATTATAATATTATGATATGTAATATTTAATGACATTTGACCATTGCAAAATAATTACAGTAAAAAATAATATATAGTATGTATATATATATATATATATATATATATATATATATATATATATATATATATATATATATATATATATATATATATATATATATATATATATATATATATATATACTGTATTGATTATTGAAACATGCAAACATTTCTATAAGTTTGGGGGCCCACTGATGAGGTTGGCCTGGGGCCCACAAGTAGGTAAATCCGGCCCTGGCTGTCCACATTGAAACAGCTATGAAAACTCTACAAGATCTCGAACAGCATTCTACACTCTCTATAATACTCCGTAAGACCATCTCTCTTCAACACGATTGTATGAATAATCTACTCAAGCGAATAAATCACTTCGAGGGAAAGCTTTCTATATCTCCTGAGGACATCGGGAAAAATGTACATTCTCAGTGGCGTAAAAAACGTGGGCTGTTTAACTTTGTAGAGGTAATAAGTAACACCTTGTTTGGTACAGCAACCACCGAAGATGTAGCTAAACTAGAGAATAAAATGAATGCGGTTTCAGAAGCGGTTAGGAAACAAAATAGGGCCATGGAACAGTCCTACAAGGCAGTACATACCCTGACCTCTTACATGAATGCTATTGTTGACGAAACCAATCACTTAACACGCATTGTCCACGGATTAACACGATCAGAAGCCACACTGGAATGGCTACTCTGCTTCATAGAATACACATGCATGCATCTGAGGCCTCGGTACAAGCTTTCATAGAAACCAATAATAGGCTCATAGCTGATCTAGTAACGCAAGGTTGGGTCGTGTTGATGCACAATTGTTGCCATTTGGTCAACTAATTGCCGGTTTACATATAGCTGAAACCAAATATCATCTAACTCCTATCCTTCAGGAGCATGAAGTGGAATATTATTACCCCTTATTAGAGGCATCCTTAACACATAAGGAAATACTAATACTGTACACATACCACTGATATCGCAAAAACATTTTGATGCATGGCATTTGGAACCATTTCCATTGAAAGCGAATGAGGGACTATTAATTCTGAACAAACAAACTGAACAAATAGTAGTTTCAGATGACTTTTCATTAGTTGCTGTGACTAAGCTTGAAGTCCTAAATCATTGTAAGTCAACATATTTTCACTTGCATGTTTGTCGTGCGTATGCTTTCACTTTCACACGGGCCAGTCGCTGTCTGACCACGTAATGGGACAGACATGTGCCCATAGGTGCTCCTGTCCTCTCGATCGTCACACAAAGGCCACCTCAGTCTCTACCTATCCCTTCGCCGGCAAGTGTTGCGTGCGATGGGGAGGGGGGGGGGGGGGATCGAAGTAAGCTCTCCAGAAGAGGCGTCCCCTCTCTCATGGATACAGACATTTCTGAGACGGATAGTCATAGTGCATCCCACATCCTGCAGGAGTCAGTCCTCAGTGATAGTGACAGTAACAGTAAAGTTTCTATGGGAAACACTTGCCGGAGTGGCAACACCAGTGCCAAGGGCAGCCAGCCTCCCCTCGCCACCCACCCATCAGCCAACCAACCAAGTAAATTGCATCTGCACTTCCCAAAGGACTCATTGAAAACCCCCGAGGAACGGTTTAATTGGACAACAAAGTATTGGAGACAACACGATCTCACCATTCAATTCCGAAAAGGTAAGAACCGTAACTTTATCAAGTGTCAGACACCCGAGGTCTATGAAACACTCAGTATTGTTGGATGTGGCTGGGTTGTCCTCGTGTCTCCTCCTGCTGATGTAGCTGAATGTTGCCACATCCTAGTTAAACAGTTCCCCCTATATCCTGAAGTCGAAGATGCTCGTAACGTTAATGCACATATACTCAGTATATGTCGACACACACTACCGAGGGAAGACCCCACAAGCAGCTGTCATAGTTAAATGGAAGGGGAGGGAGTGCCCAACCACTGTTGAGGCCCACCCAGTCCTCCCTCCACTGTACACAGAACTCTATCACCCAGGGCCTGCTTTTTGGGGTCACACCTTCACCCCTTGCTGCTGATGTGAATGTCCCAGATGTCGCATCTGTTCACGTAACCAACACTCTTCCGTGTGTGCCCCCCCCCCCCAAAAAAAAACACATTAATGGGGGTGGTGTGGGCTATGTTGTTGACTCCAGATGTTGTAATTGTGGTGGCTGGCACAATGCTGACTCACGACAATGCCCCAAATGTCCGTCTGTCCCAGGAGAAAAGGCTCCCCGAAGGCTGCGTCCATCTCAACCTCCCTCCCAGCCTACTAAGCCACATCCCTCTGATTCCCCTCTGTCTCCAGCAACTCCTTCTTCAACAACACCTGCCCCTGCCTGGCCTCACCTGGCTGCAAGACAGCAGGCCCTGCCGTCTCCTAATTCAACCACTCCGTCTCTACTCTGAAGCTGTCAGGCCTTGTGTTCCCACCGGTGTCCCCCCACAATCCCCCTCTGGTGACACGCCACAGATCATATCCCTCTTACACGAATTTACCAACCGTATTGAAACTCTTTGATACACTCTGTACCGCCATCTCCAAACTAAACAGACTACCCCTGTCTCCAGCTGCTACCCAGTCACCCCCCCCCCCCTTCTGGTTTGAGACAACCAGGTAGCCCCCCTGTGTGCCTCTCAGGCTCACGGCCTACTCCACCACAGCCTGGCATCACTGCTGGTGTCCACGCTATCGAGTCTGCCCCGGGCCCGGCTGCCCCCATCCACCCAACGCGTGCTCATGGACCCGAGGACACCACCACCTGCTCCCTGTTCCCCACTGGCATGCCGACACCTGGGGCCCATCCACTCCAGTTCTCCACATCAATTGACCACCATGCGGACATGCTAGTGGACTACGTATCTACGCCAAGAAAGACGTCCCCTATCAACCTCTCGACGTCCCCCTTGAAGCTGACACAACCAACGTACACGCCATCACAATCACACTAAAAGGTATGTCCCTCACTATTGTTAATGCCTGTGGCTATGGCCTGGGACTTGACATTATTAGAGACCTGCCACGCTCTGCCATAAACAGATAAATTGTACCGGGAATTTACCCTCCACACAGTCATCATTCTGTCACTTTATGTAAGTTGCTGACAAAACCCATGACCCTTCAGGCTTTTATGCCCTTAATGCATCAGTCATAAAGGCAGGCATGAACTCTGCATGCTTCCCAGATGGGCACTTCACCTTGCACAGGATGTAAGGGGGTGCCCAATAAAGTAGTCCCCTTGAGGGCAAACTAAAAAAATCTTTCACACGGGCAGCAGAGGCTACATGTGAACATAAGAACATAAGAACATAAGAATGGAGGAAACTGCAGCGGGCCTATTGGCCCATACTGGGCAGTCCCGTTTACACCCAACCCCTATTGCTCATATGAGCATCCAACCTATGTTTGAAGCAATTCAGCGTATTCGAGTTAATGATGATATTTGGTAACTTGTTCCATTCATCCACTACTCTGTTTCCAAACCAGTGTTTACCTATTTCACGCCTAAATCTAAATTTGTCTAATTTAAAACCATTGTTACGAGTTCGCTCCTGGTTGGATAATTTGAGTACCTTTGTAATGTCCTATTTGTTTAGCCCTGCCTTCCACTTATACACCTCTATCAGGTCGCCCCTCGCTCTACGTCTCTCAAGGGAGTGCAAATTAAGATGCTTTAACCTGTCTCTATACTCAAGGTTCCGAATGCCCGGAATTAGTCTTGTCATTCTCCTCTGAATTCTTTCCAAGGATTCTATATCCATTCTGTAATACGGTGACCAGAACTGAACTGCGTAATCCAGGTGTGGTCTCACAAGAGCAAGATACAGTTTTAGGATGACCTCGCTAGTCTTGTAACTTACACTCCTTTGTATGAACCCCAGTTCTTTGTTAGCCTTGTTACGAGCAAAAACACATTGTTTACTTGGCTGAAGGTTCCTACTTATCATTACTCCTAAATCCCTCTCCCAGTCGGATTTCTCTATGGCATCGTTGTTCATCTGGTATCTGGTTTCCCTGTTTACATCTCCTATACTGAGTATTTTACATTTGTCAACGTTGAATTTCATCTGCCATTTTTCAGACCATTCGAAAAATTTGTTTAGATCTTCCTGTAGTTTTGCCGAGTCCTCGTCAGATTTGATAACACGTCCTATTTTAGTGTCATCAGTAAATTTACTTATGTTGCTGTCTATGCCGATATCTATGTCGTTTATGTATATAATAAACAATAATGGTCCAAGTACTGAGCCTTGGGGAACTCCACTTCTGGCGTTGCTCCAATGGGACTTAGTGCTGTTAATGCTCACTCGCTGTTTCCTATCCTGTAACCACGCCCTAATCCATTTAAGGATGTCACCTTTGATGCCATGAGCTTCTACCTTTCTAATTAGTCTTTCGTGGGGGACTCTGTCGAAGGCTTTGCTAAAGTCGAGATATACCACATCATAGTTGTGCCCCTCGTCCACCAATTCGAAAACTGATGAAAAGAATGTTAATAGATTAGTTAGGCAAGAACGTCCGCTTGTGAAGCCATGCTGGGAATCATTGATCAATCTGTGCTTCTCCAGGTGATTTCGAATAGAGTTTGAAATGATTGCTTCCAGTAATTTGCCTACTATTGATGTTAGACTGATTGGGCGGTAGTTAGAGGATAGTGATCTATCCCCCTTCTTGAAAATCGGTATTACATTCGCTATCCTCCAGGATTCTGGTACTACACCTGTTTTTAAGGACATGTTAAACAACTTTGCTAAGGGCATACTGAGCTTTTCCTTACATTCCTTTAATACTCTGGCAAATATCTCATCGGGACCAGGTGACTTATTAGGCTTTAGTTTGTCTATTTGCTTACTAACATCGTTACTAGTCACTACTATCTCACTTAATTTGTTTTCTTCACTATCTCTGAATAGAGTCCGTGCCTCGGGTATCATGTTTAAATTTTCTGTGGTGAAAACTGTTGAAAAATATTTATTCAAATAATTGCTCATTTCCCCGTCATTATCAGTGAGCTCGCCGGTATCTGACCGTATTGGTCCAATCTTTTCTCCTGTTTTCCTTTGATACATTTGGTAGAATCCTTTGGGGTTTGTCTTCGCCTCCCTTGCTATCCTTACCTCATTATCCCTCTTTGCTTTCCTTATCTCGGTTTTAACCCTACTCGCCAATACCCTATAATAGTCCCGGAGGTGAATTTCGCCAAGATTTATCCTTCTACCTATAGCCTTCCTTTGGCCAATGATGTTCTTTAAGTAATTATTTATCCAATTAGGGTCATTGTTGTTTGATCTGAGTTTTTTGTATGGTATGTTCTGCCTTTGTGCATTAAGTAACTCACTATTTAAATTGTCGTGGAACTTGGCAATCTCAGATCTCGTTATCAGGTAGGTGTCATCTGTCAGGTTCACGGCCAAGCCCGACACCCCCTCTCTCAGCTGCCTCTTTAAACTGTCAAAGTTTGCCCTTCTGAAATCTGGTACTTTAGTGAAATTTTCCTTACGTCTGCCATGAAAATCTAACTGGAATCGAATTTCTTTGTGATCGCTGTTTGCAAGTTCGTTCCCTACCTCGACATTGCTAATGAGGTTTTCTCTGTTTGATAGAACTAGATCCAGTATATTATTACCCCGTGTGGGTTCGGTTATATGTTGACTTAGGAAACAGTCCTGGATCGTCTCGAGAAAATCCTCTGATTCTGAGTTACCCGTAAGGTCAGTCCAATCTATTTGGCCAAGGTTAAAGTCGCCTACTATACAGACTTTGTTGTGTGTGGAAGCCCTGGGCATTTCATCCCAGATAAGTCGCTCATTGACGCTATCAAGATTGGGGGGTCTATATATTACTCCTGTGATTAATTTTTCCGGACCGTCGCTTAATTCTATCCAAATTGTTTGTGTATTCCTCTCAATTTTTATTTCCTTATTTATTTCACACTTCAGATTATCCCTAACATAGATTGCTACTCCGCCTCCTTTCCTGGTCTGCCTATAGGTATGGAACAGTTTGTAACCCGCAATTTGGTATTCGACTGGTAATTCACGTGTGTCTAGGTTGATCCATGTTTCAGTGAATGCAATTTTATCGATTTCTTCGGTACCTACCAAGGCCCTAATATCATCCATTTTGTTTCTCATACTTCTACTGTTCGCTTAGTATACATTTAAGTTAGTCGTGTTCTGAGTCCTCCCCTTGCCGCGTTTAATTTTAGACTCCCTGTCTAATTTAGTTTTGTCATCATTCCTAGCACTATTTCCCTGTAATCTTTCGCCTTGTTTACCCGCTCCCCCTGCAGTCTCCTCCACCCCCGTGCCCATATGTTCTCTTAGCAGTAAGCTTATATTAATGAGACACAGTTTCCCGACTTACAGGATTTTCCTACTTTATATATTTATCTAACGGCATTATCCTTCCTGGTTTCATTATACCTACCATCATATTTATCATTTCCTTGATTGTTATGATAATTTGTTACAGGAAGATTTCTTCTAGTTACAGTACACAATTGTTTCCAAGAAGAGTTTTTGGAAGGAATTGGAAAGGCATGTGCACGAAGAAAAGGTTTAGCTAAAGCAAACTTTATTGTAAACCATGAGGTCTCGGTTGGAGGTGGCCGAGCGATGTAACCACACCATTTGTATTATATAAATATTTACCCAAATGCATAATACCAAATTAATCACCAAATTATTCAACTGTGCCTCAGCTGTTGCCATTATACATAGCTGAGGTTGTAGTTCCTTTGGGGAACGAGTGAGGTCTGGCTGAGGTCAGCTCATGTTAGCACAACAGTATACCTGAAGTGTTTACCGTTTTCACACTCTAGAGGGCAGGCGAGGTCAACCAAATCATAACAGACCTGGCCTGCTCCTCATCTCTCTCTTGATTTAGAGACAAAGGAGAGCTCAGACTCATATCTTTTGTTACCCAGTGAACACCTCACTTTTCGGGAAGCCCCACGCGTGTGATCTTATACTGCAGCCCAGTGTGCCAAACTTTGTCAAACGCCTTGCTGACGTCCCTCAGCACTACATTGCACTGCAGGCACCCAGTCATGGCGTTGGCGATATGCTCTTAGGCCTGGGTTATGGCGATGAATGTGCCTCGGTACTGGCGGAAGATGATTGGCGGGGATTATGCAAGTCTTCGTCCTCTAGATACATGTGAAACCGCTTATTTACTATTTTTTCGAGGACTTCGGCAGGTACCTTTAGCAGCGATATTGATAAAAAGTTTTAGACTTTGTTTGGAGGCTTCCCTCCTTTTGGTATGAGGCGGATAACGGCGGTGATTTTGAATATTTTAGGGAAGTTTGGGCCAGGATCTTCTTGTTAATATAGCTTTACCCAGGTGACTTGTTTGTAAACCCTTTTATGACGGCTAAGACATCTGCAGGAACTATGCGCTCAGTTAGGTAGCTGTCGTCCACCAGTCTAGTGAAGTTAGTCCGTGCGAGCGGCTGGAACAGGTGCTGATGGTACTGCAACTGATCTAAAATGTCCTCCTCAAACTCCCTGTCGAAGCCCTCGTTCTCTTGTTCACTAATGGTAAAGATCTTCCGTAAATATTGCCGAAGTAATTGTTCTTGGTTTTCCTCCTCGAATATTTTCACGTTTTGGTCGAGTAGTTAAGGGACCTTGCTTGATCTCTTTCCAGAATGCAGCAGAATTGCGGTAATTGTTGGCTGCGTCCCACACCAAGACAGCCCACTTTTGTTCGTGTAGACGTTTGCTCTTGTGCTGAATGTCCGTCTGTAGCTCTTGGTACCGGTCTCTCAGCTCTTGCATCCACCGGCGGATACTGGCAAGCTGTCTCTCGTGATCGTACTGGATACTGAGCTGCGTCTGCTGGTGACTAGTGTGAGGGTGGGGAATGGTCCTGTTCGTGGTGGTCGAGATCTAGTGCTCTTGCGGTGCACATCCCTCATCCTTACAAAGTTTGTTGTTAGATACTCTGGGCACAGGCTGTTGAAAATCCTATAAGCGTGATTCAGACTCAGTTGCTTCACACTATCTACCACACTTAACATGTTCAGTGATTGTCGACTGTGACCTATTGCTTTCATGTCAAGAATGAACCTCACCATCTTGTTTTGAAAAATTTGTAGCTTGTATTTTAGTCTCTGTGTTAATTCAATTTCTTTGCATTTGTTTCAACCTGTGTCAATAGTTCAGAATTTTATCGTATCTTTTTGTGATTTAACTGATATCTAGCGAAGTACAGTTGTAATTGCTTGTCATGCTAATTAAGTTAAGAAATATTTCTAGTTAGGATTAGGAATAAAAATTTTGAAATATTTATCATTATTTCACTAATTTTCATAAAGAGTGTTGTTATCGCCGCTGGCTTATAAATGCTGGTGTCAGTTGTTGACGAACGCTGCCCACCTCGAACAATCATTGGATCTCTCACCGCCCCCCCGACTCCCCCCCTCCCCACCAACCACACGCCCTGTTGCCTCGTGAGATATGGCGGCTGGGGGAAGGGGGAGGGGGGCGGTGTTTACGGATAAAGAGTTCCTGGTTCTGCTGAATGTAAAGGGTGACGTAGCTCTCATGACACAGATCGCCTTCTCGAGTGATGCACCCCCCCCCCCCACCCCTCGCGACCTGTGACCTCGCCAGATGCGCCAAGCAGTGTTGACGCTTGGCACCCCGGGAGTGTTATCACCACTGGCGTCAGCACGAGTGTCAGTACTGACGGTTTTGCTGCCTTACCCGAACAAAGATTAAGGGGGTGGGCTGTGTTTATGGAGAAGAGGTCCTGACTCTGCTAATGTATGGTTTAAAAGGCGGCATGGCCACCTGGACTTTAGGTGACTGCCCCCTCAAGTGATGCTGTGAGGATCAACACTCTGCTAGCAGTGGTGAACAACAACTCCCAATCCTGGCCGAGTTTTGTACTGAAACAATTTACACAGAACTATCTTCCCTTGGAACACCATACTGGTTCGCATTGACCTGCACTTGTAAGTACAGCCAAAGTGATGACATACTCCTCAATACTGAAATATTGTGGACTAATTTTGCCCACTCGTTCCTGCTTTAGCTGGAGCAATAAGACAATGCGGAATGAAGTGTAGCTAAGATTAATAGAGTTATGAACTTTGTATCATGTCATTATGCTCAATAATCAATTATAATTAAGATAAATTGTGTGAGACTAACTAATTATGTATCAGATGGGTCACCTTGTAATATTATGAACGCCTTCTCCTCTGCAGGTTTTGACCACATCACTAAATATTGAATGCGTCAACAGGCAGGTTTCAATCATTCCCTTTGACTTGCCTGTCACCTGTAGCAAGAGATGATGTTATCTAAACTGGAAAAGAGAGAGCATATTCAATATCCAACTTATCTAATATACTATAGGACTAGGATTGTGTGTGTGTGTGTGTGTGTGTCTTTTCTGGGCAGCCGAAACGGCGCAATCGTTTTTCATCGAACTTGGTGGAAAAAATCGTAAAAAATTCGTAGAATGGAACAAACCTGGTCCCATGTCGAAGGTTTCTTTAGGAAGGCATTAATTAACCATTTCATTTATGCTGGAAAACGATGTAACTGTACGCTGCCAGCCTTCCCGCGGTTGCGCGTGAGCCAAGCACGAGCGTTAGAACTGTCACGTTTTGGTAAACTGTACCACCGGACTCGCCACCGGGTACGAAGTGCCCACGATCATTTGTAATTTCCTATAAGTACAGTATACAGTGGAAAAGTGGTGATCATACAAGGTTGGCGTTCCATTGACCTGGAGCTCGAATCCCCTTTGGGGAGCCGTTGTTACCTTAATATTCAGTGCGTAAGTATTAGAAGTACAGTTTGTGTAAGCATATACACGTCGACTCAAGAGGACAGAGTCTTTTCTCGCAGCGCGCAAGCCTAATATATCCTGTTATTGTATTCGCAAGACTGGGTCGAGTACTCTACCTCCCCTAGTCCACCACATATCAAAAATATGTAGCTTATAGATGAAAGTGAACCCACCAGATGTTTTCTTATGTTTCTGGGGTACAGGTACATACAGTAAAAACATCAAGCATCCGTAGCTTACCCAAGAGATTCGGAGTTCGACGTTTTTTATCTCTCTGCTTGTAAGTTTCTGTTAAACTACACAGATATTTCAGGGAACGTCTGACCTATCATCACCCAGATAGAGGACACCCTGAGTCTTTTTTCTTCTTCTTTTTTTCAATGTAGGCTATTATACAAGGTTGCAGTCCTTACCGTTCCGACCCCCGTAGGGTTCAGTTCGTACAGATGCCACTCCTAAAAAGGGTTAATTGTTTATAAGCCTCATTTCTAACAAATCTCATCTTAATAGTCCTCAATTCTGGTAGACTTCATTTATGATAGACCCTATTCGTAAGAAAAAACTTTGGACCTTTAATATGGCAGTAAGACATACACACTACATTACGAGATGTCTCAAACGAACGCCAGACAATATTTGTCTTGTAAAATTTAAAGAAGAAAAATGACTTTCAATGTGACAGGGTGTATTAATAATGTTAGCAAAGATTTCTTAATATTTGTTTTTCTTTTCATAAGTTTGTCTCGTGTAAAAACGAATGTAGTGACGTGTGTTTGGTAGGTGCAACACATGAAGCTTGAAACTAACCAAAGATTTTTGGGCCTTGACATAAATTCTAGACCGCGCTATCAACGACAAGATAACTTTATAAGGTTTAGTAAAAGCACAGTGTAATTAAAATTATCTCTTACGATAAAATGAAAAGGTAATTATAATATACATGAAGATGCCACGTAGTAGGATACAACGAACTTGTACAGTGAAGGTTGTACTGCTGTACACACATTCCTCCATACACACACATACATATAGTGAAGCTATAAATACCTCCAAACATACATACACAAACCCCCACACATACATTCATACACACAAGTACCCCAAACACATGTATAATGGTTAGCTCAATGATTTACTTCACACTACAACTAATTCTATCCATTCTTACGCCGATGATTCTACTCTTCACTCTTCCTCACATTTTCCCCTTCCTCCTAACTCTCAAACTAGATCTGTTTCTGGAACTGATATCATTACTTCTTTCAACGCGGATCTGTGCAGCATCTCTGAATGGGGAGATACAAACTTGGTTAAGTTTAATAGTAACAAAACTCAATATTTACCAATTACACTTTGTAAAGTAGACGATCTCCCACCAATTACATTTCAGGACGCTATCATCCCCCAAATTCTGAAATAAATATGTTAGGCCTCACCATTTCCTCCAATATGTCCTGGAAATCACACATCCTTAGTATTACTAAAGCTGCCTCCCGAAAGTTGGGAATGCTGTACAGATGCCGCAGCTACTTTACTCCTGAGCAGTTGCTCCAAGTATATAAGGGATTCATTCGTCCTAATTTGGAGTACTGCTCTCATATCTGGGGTGGCTCTTCTTCTGTCCAACTATTAGAGAGGGTGGAATCAAAGGCATTTCGTCTTATTAACTCTCCTCCTTTAGTCGACAATCTCTCTCCCCTTTCTTTTCGCCGCAATGTTGCTTCACTCTCTCTCTTTTACAGGTACTTTAACGGGCAATGTTCAGGGGATCTGGCATCCTGTGTACCGCCGGTAAGGCCGTGGGTTCGTAACACACGTCTTGCCCGCGGTGCCCACCATTTCTCTGTTGATATCGGTCACACGAGAATAGCCCGTTATAGTACCTCCTTCTTTCCTCACACAGCCAGACTGTGGAATACTTTGCCTTCTTCTGTGTTTCCATGCTCTTACAATCTGTCTCACTTTAAAAAGCTGGTTTTCCAGCATCTTCGTGGTGTAGATTAGTACAGTATAACCTTTTTTCTATATTTTCAATTTGTTTCCGTTCTTTTTTTTTCGCTCCATTGTGGGTCGTTTGACCTGTGCCCGGGTTGGCTATTTCCCGTAAAAAAAAAAAATAAAATAAATAAAAATGTAGAGTATGTCATTAATTAACCTAACTCATCGTAGATGTGTGTATGTATGTTGTTACGAACCCCGCCACCAATTGTCATGATCTACCTACCTAGCACCACGAGCAACGCCATCTAGGGACGAAACACGAGTATGACTCGTCTTAGTTACCACTCCCGGGTTTCCATTCTCCATACCCTGGTTGTTGCGTCACCTTCTCAAAGTCTTCTTTGTCAGCTCCAGTTCGAGGAGAGAGCAGTACACTCTGGGAAGTGACCACAGAATTACCTATCCTGGAAACCTACGGCACAGTGACTACTTACCGTCTTCTACAATACTCAGCCTTACTCGTCAGCCATCTCAGCTCCTCACTTAAGTATTTGTAATCTTATATTACCTCCCCGCGTCCACCTTGCTTCAAAATTGTTTTATGTTGTATAAATATGTATATACTGTTAATGTTTAGGTTAAGTATGGCTAAGGGTAAATAATAGAAAGCTGAATATTTTGTTAAGGAATTTATGGTACATTATTATACACAACAAAAACTCACATCCTTTGTCTACCCTTTTATAGTCCGATTGTCTTTGTTTTTTTATTGTTGTTGCCTGTTGGGATCTGGGTAGACTTTTAACTATATTCTAAATCCCTAACTCGTAACAAATGGCGACCGTGACAGGACCCGACCTTAAGTACCATATTCCTTCCTCCCTTGTTACTCCTTGTTAATTATTCCTCCCAGTCACTTCTGTTCACTATTGCTTTACGGTGGTTTAAAGTTTCCTTCATATGTGTGTGCATATATTGGTATTACCGTACAGTAAGAGTGACAAACGTAGGATATTAGGTTCCAAGTGTCATAAGGCTTACCTGTTATTACACGTGGCAGTCGTGTAGTAAGTCTTATCGAGTGTAGGGAAGAATCCGGATCTGTTTAATGCCGTACCCTCACTCCAGAGTAGGCTGTTCCATAGTCACTAGTTTAGGGTGAAGTGATATCTTGGGACGCCCCTCTCTACCAGGACCCCATAATTATAAAGCCTCAATTATTGTTCTTCTCATTATCTCATTCGGGGTCAATACTCAAGTAACTCAAGGGTTGTTAATCCGGTTCTTTATATTAATGCCGTAATACGCCCTTCCTCTTTCAAGTATCTCAGGGTTGTTAATCCGGATCTTTATATAAATGCCGTAATACACCCTTCCTCTCAAGTATCTCAGGGTTGTTAGTCCGGATCTTTATATTAATGCCGTAATACGCCCTTCCTGTTTCAAGTATCTAAGGGTTGTTAATCCGGATCTTGATATTAATGCCGTAATACGCCCTTCCTCTTTCAAGTCTCTTATCCTTATCTAAGGATCTTATCAGAAGAACAATATTCATAAGTGTAATTTCCCTAGGTATAACTTGGTTAGTTTCCGGGACTTTCTGGTTATCCACTGCCGTGATATTTTCTAGGGTAATCCACTTATCTTATCTTTTGACCATTAGTTAATTTATCCTAGTTTTCTTAACAATGGCCACCTCAGGTTTTGATCTCCAGGATTTTATTGAAAATCCTTCCGTAGCTAAATTACGTGTTGATATCCTGAAGAAAGAATGGAAAGAAATAGCCAACTATTACAATATCCCATTTTCACAGCAACTGACTAAGGAAATGTTAAAAAATCATGTAATTGAAATGTTGGTTCAACAAGAAGTTTTAAAAGAATCCGCTGTTGACTGATTAACGCCCATGTCCAAGAAACTTCAACCACTATCCACCACTCCTCCTCACTCAGAACTTGCCTCAGGTCTGGCTAGCCCTCAAGAAAAAGCACAAAGAGTAGACGCCTTAGAACTAGAATGAGCTAGGTTCGAGTTCCAAATCAAAATGAAAGAACTCGAGTTGGAACAGGCCAAGTTGGAGCAGGAGGAAAAGTTGGAACAGGCCAAGTTGGAACAGGCCAAGTTGGAGTACAAGTTAGAGCATGAGGGAATGTCGGAACAGGCCAAGTTGGAGCATGAGGGAATGTCGGAACAGGCCAAGTTGGAGCATGAGGGAAGGTCGGAACAGGCCAAGTTGGAACATGAGGGAAGGTTGGAAAAGGCCAAGTTGGAGCAGGAGGTTAGACTGAAAGAACTACAGGTGAGAGAGATAGAAGTCACCTTAACATCGGAGTTTAAATCAAAAGAAGTGGCATTAAGAGAGAAACTAGCTGCTTTAAACCCTGCTAATGCTTCTTCCCTTGTTCCCGGGTTTGATGAATCCGATATGGACGGGTCATTTAGGACTTTTGAGAAAATAGCCGGGAAGAATGAGTGGCCCAAGGACCAGTGGGTGTCAGTGTTAGTTCCTAAATTATGTGGTAAGGCTCGTAGAGTTTATAACTGTTTAGACCAGACTGATGATTATGATAATGTAAAAAAGAATATCCTCACCTCTTATGCTATCACGCCAGATAGATACAGGCAGAAGTTTCGTAAACTAACCAAACCATTCTCACACACCTTTGTTGAGTTTGCTCAAGAAAAGCTTAGGTTTTTCAAGTAGTGGTTAGAGGCTACAGGATTTGTTAAACTTGACAGTCCTGGAGGAGTGGAAGAGCAAGATACCATTTCACATCTTGAAGCATGTGGAGGAGCGTGGAGAGGTTAATTTAGGGCGTGCGGCTGACCTGGCTGATGCGTACGCCTTCCTGGTGGAGTCACTGTGCCGTAGGGAACGTGGTACTTTCCGACACGTTAGGTCCTCCTCTGCTGATAACCTTGGGGACGTGAGTGGTAGGTCGAAAGGTCCCACACCTACCCCCCCCCCCCTCTGATGCAACCAAGTTTTATTCTTACTGTAAAAAACCAGGCCATACGATCCAGTCTTGTAAACACCCAAAGTGTCGAACTGCTAAAAGTAGTTCCCTGGATCCCAAATCCAAACCAATAGCAACCACCAATGTGGAAAGGCCCCATCAGGATCTCTTCTCTTCATTCACCTATGAGGGAAACATTTCAATCATAGAGGGGTCTCGTTCTTTCCCTATTCGTATACTACGTGATACGGGCGCAGCACAATCTATCCTCCTGTTTCACGTCATTCCTGATATATCTACCGCATTTACTAATGAGTGTTCTAATTTCAGATCTCTCATCCCATTCTTCCTATCCCTTAGCTAAAGTGCACCTCCAATGTCCCTTGATTACTGGGGAAGTGCAAATAGCCATTAGGAAAGATGCAATGCCTGTGAGCGGCATTCATTTATTATTGGGTAATGCCTTGGTAGGAGATCTAGTGGTTCCCAACATAAAGACAGTCGACTCTCCCTTACCTGTCAACTCCACCACTGACCTCGAAGAAACTATTCCTCACCTTTTCCCATCTTGTGCTGTCACCCGGTCACAGAGTGTGCGAAATGGGCTCTCTTCATCTAAAACCTCCTCCAATATCTTCCTACCCACAGAAGATCTGTACAATAAGACCATTAGTAAGGATGAGCTCATTAAAGCCCAACAATCTGATCCATCTTTGTTCAAACAGGTGATGAAAGACCTCAGTGTGGACCATTGTACATCTTCTGCTTACCACCCACACTCCCAAGGTTGCTTGGAACGGTTCCATCAAACTTTCAAATCAAAACTATCTCCCCTCAACTTTATAGTCCATACTCCTGATCGCAAAAAAGATTCACAACTTGTTCACCTTAATCTCATGAAACTTTACCATTCCAGGCAGTCAGAGGAAGACATCCCAGAGGCTAAAAGCTTACCTGTATTGCATACGGTTTTGTCAGGGCCGGAGCCGGAGACAGATGACATGGATCTATTGGAGAATTTAGACTTCCCTCTACCTAATGAAAACCCTGCTAACAGTCACATACTCAACAACTTGGATGAGTATTTTTCTGTTTTGAATCCATCTCAAGCAAAAGATTTCGCTAAGTTATTATCAACATTTCCTAAAGTCACGTCAGACCTCCCAGGTTTTTGCAATATACTTAAACATGATATTAAACTAATCTCAGATGATGTACAACCCATTAGGCAATCAGCATATCGACTAAATCCACAAAAAAGAGAGATTATGAAAAAGGAGGTAGATTTTTTGTTAAAACATAACTTAGCTGAGCCTAGTACCTCCCCCTGGGCTTCACCTTGCCTTCTAATTCCAAAACCCGATAGCACTTTTCGTTTCTGTACCGATTATCGTAAAGTGAACCAGGTCACTGTCTCAGACTCCTACCCTTTACCTTTGATTGAAGATATAATAGACAGCATAGGCTGTGCAAAATTTATAACTCCATTTGGTCTTTTTCAATATTTGGTTATGGCGTTTGGCTTTTCTAATGCTCGGGCCACATTCCAGAGGGCAATCAGTCACCTAATTCAGGACCTAGGTGGGACGTTCGCCTACCTGGATGACCTGGTGGTGGTGTCGGACGGCTGGGACGAACATCTGGTGCGTTTGGAGATACTGTTTGCACGACTGCAAGAGACTGGATTCACCATAAACCTGGCTAAATCTACTTTTGGCCGGGCCTCAGTGACTTACCTGGGAAATATCGTTGAGCATGGTATGGTGAGACCCTAGGACGCAAACGTTAAGGCCATCTTGTCCTTCCCCACTCCAAGGACGAGGAAGGAACTCATGCGCTTCCTGGGGATGTGCGGCTACTACCGTCGGTTCTGCAGTAACTTCTCCAGCGTGGCCGGACCCCTCACAGACCTTACCAGTTCTGCGGTCCCTTACATCTGGAACCAGAGGTGCGACAAGTCTTTCCACCGCCTCAAAGCCTTCCTTGCCTCCAAGCCTGTAGTCCACCCCCTTGACTACACCTTGCCCTTCCATCTGCAAATCGACGCTAGCGGTGTCGGAGTGGGGGCTGTGCTCCTACAATCCGACCGAACCACTGATGTCCTTCACCCTGTGGCATACTACTCCGCCAAGTTGAAAAAACATCAGACCAACTACTCGACCATAGAAAAGGAGGCCCTGGCTCTGGTGTTGGCAATAAAGAAGTTTGAATGTTATCTCCAGTCTTGCCCACAAACAACCCTAGTCTTCACCGACCATAACCCACTCACGTTCATCCAAACCAACAAGACCTCCAACCAGCGAATCCTCCGCTGGGCTCTCGTCACCCAGCCCTATAATCTACAAGTCCGGCACATAAAGGGGGTGGACAACCTGATTGCGGACTCCTTATCCCGAGCTCCAGTGGAAATGCAGCAGCTACTCTCCAGCGCACCAGGTGATCACCTCCTTGGCTCCCGCGCTACGGAGGTCTTTGGAGGGGGGGTGTGTTATGAACCCCGCCACCAATTGTTATGATCTACCTACCCAGCACTACGAACCACGCCATCTATTGTCTTGATCTACTTACCCAGCACCATGAGCAACGCCATCTAGGGACGAAACACGAGTATGACTCGTCTTAGTTACCACTCCCGGGTTTCCCTTCTCCATATCCTGGTTGTTGCATCACCTCCTCAAAGTCTTCTTTGTCAGCTCCAGTTCGAGGAGAGAGCAGTACACTCTGGGAAGTGACCACAGGATTACCTATCCTGGAAACCTGCGGCACAGTGACTACTTACCGTCTTCTACAATACTCAGCCTTACTCGTCAGCCATCTTAGCTCCGGACTTAAGTATTTGTAATCTCATATTGCCTCCCCGCGTCCACTTTGCTTCAAAATTGTTTTATGTTTTATGTTTATACTTTTAATGTTTAGGTTAAGTATGGTTAAGGGTAAATTATAGAAAGTTGAATATTTTGTTAAGGAATTTATGGTACTTTATTATACACAACAAAAACTCCCATCCTTTGTCTACCCTTTTATAGTCCGATTGTCTTTGTTTTTTTATTGTTGTTGCCTGTTGGGATCTGGGTAGACTTTTAACTATATTCTTAATCCCCATCTCGTAACAATGTGTAGTAGTAGTAGTAGTTGTAGTAGTGTGTACCAATGTCACTCGCCTGTCACCAGTTATCTGCCATATATTAATAATTCCACTTTTAGTGGCAAAAAGGATTTGTCTCCTGCATCATGTGATAATGCCGGGGCCACATTTTGTAGATTATACAATGGTTAGGTTAGGTTAGGTTAGGTTAAGGGTAGATTAGCTTAAGTCAGGTTAAGTTAGTTTGGGGCCCATAACCTGAGGTCCATTTGAATAGTGAATAGAATCGGCCGTATGCAGGCGCAAATTGCCCGGATACAGTATGTACTTGTTACACGACTCGTTGTCTTTCTAGGGAAACTGTCTTCCCACTAGGATAAAATTTTAAAGATTTGAATTACATGTGAGAGGAATATGGTGTGAAATATGTGTTGCTAACTTAACTCACTCGTTAGGAAAAGTGTCTCGGACCCGTTTATGAAATCACCCGCAGACTGCCAACTTGAACTTAGTGGAAAATCCGCTAAATCTACAGGCGGAAGTTATAGCGGATTTCGTATACATGATGATTATTAGTAATTAAAACCTATTCAGTCCTTCCTCTGAAATTAGAAAATGGGTCTGTTTTCAGTAGTGAAATGTTTCTGAGTTGTGAAGGAACCAACAGTAAGAGAGCTGAACTTTTTGGGTACCATCCAGAACAACCACATTTGACAAAACTGCCCCCAGATGTCTGCTATCAGTGTGCATCATGAGTTCGCAAGTAGTGTGCACTTTGGTCTTGGGCTGCGTCGCCTAGATTTACGTTAAGTTGCTGAATAGAGAGAGCATGATAACATTGAAAGAAGGCGAGTTGTTGTGGGATTTTGACGTCATCGAAGTCTAGTATAATTTCTTTATAGTAACACAGTAAGTGTTGAAAATGATGTGATGTGACTTATATACTGTTTCCATTTTGAAATTTCTGTGGTTGTAAGTGTATCTGAACCGTGTGACTCACTAGAACCCTCGTAGGTGACTCAGCATTGCCTATACTGTAATATCATCAACTCGTCTTAGGCTGTTTGATGGCATATCCCATTTTGAAAAGTTAAAAATAATATTTCTGTCGGACAAAGAACGCCGAAGTCCCTTAAAGTAGTACAGTGCGAGAAAGCCTTGACTGTCGTCACCTTACAGTATCACTCTGAGGTCTACTGCCTAACGCAGCACATGCATAACGCAGCTTGCCTTTACCCCTGCTAAACTTTAAGGACACAAATGCGTGTGGACCAGTATTGTGTGTACATTTCTTAATGCACACATTGGGGGACCGGTGGTAGAAGCGGTATCGTTCTTGCCTCGCAAGCGAGATGTCACGGGTTCGATTCCCAGGCCGGTGGAAGTTGTTTGGACTTACTTCCTAGCCCCCATTAGTCCCTGTTCACCTCGCAGTAAAATAGGTACCTGTTGTAAGTCGAAAGTTGCGAATTCGTATTCAGGGACAAGTTGTTGGAGCTTCCAATAACTTTCTTAGACATAAACCACTGACTCTTCAGGCTTCTACGCCCTTGACTCTTCAGGCTTCTACGCCCTTAACTCATGAGATATAAAGGCAAGCATGAACTTAGCATGCTTCCCTGTTGGGCGCTGTAAACGCTTCTGCACTTCACCTTACACAAGGATGAAGAGGGGTGCACATTAAATAAAAAAGAAAGAAAACAAAAAAAAAGGATGTGCGACCCTAAAGAGGTTAAGAACCACTGCTCTAGGGTCTTGCTCTTCCTACGACTTGCTTTCCTTATTTCACTCAAAACCCTGCGGGTAAAATGCGACCAAATAATTTTACATTATTACCTTAATGAGTCTTAGCATATCCAATCATAACCTCCACGTGGAGAAGCAATCAAATCTAACCAATCTTCAGCATCTGGACAAAGATCAACTACAGTGATGGAACGTAATAATAAGGTTTCTTGTGGTACACGGAATGACTACAAACTTTTTTACGTTGTCTACATCATGACCTACCAATCCATTACGGAGGGCAATGACTAAATCATCAAAACTAGCTGTTTGTACGACTGTAGGTCATATTAAAGAAGACTAGCATTACTATTATCACAGAACACCGACGAGGTTGTCACTCAGAATGAAGCAGTTTCATTATCAATATCACTTTAGATATTATTTATATCAGCACTTAAATACTGTTGGGTACTGTTACGACCTTTGGCCTCTTATGTTGTAGCAATGCACAAATTCAACTTTTTTGTATCGAAGGTCCAAGGAATAGATCCCACCAAAATCATCACCTCATTACTATGGGGTATATTGAAAATCATGAAGTACATTTAATTACATATATTAACAAACAAGCAATAAATATATCAGTTATGTACAAACTAAACCTGATCAAACATATAAATCACTATACAGTATAATACTTGGCGTTCTTAAAAGTCGAACGAGGTTTACACGTTATACCACGAGAAATATACAAGAGGAGAGGAGATACTTATTTTATGACTGCCAGTTAATACTAAAAGCCAGTAAGTTACCGGCTTTGAGAGGCAAAACCAGGCGAGCAGAGGCGGGCGGAAATAACGTCAGAAACAAACAAGTTCCCGTTGCGAACCCGCAAACAACCATGTATCACACTCGACAGTCACTCACTCTCACAGCAATGAAAGAAATCTATCATGATCTTCTTTACCAACACCTGATATACTGTCACACACTATGGGAGGCCTCTGGCTCTTCAAAAACACAATCTCTGGTTACTGCAGAAAAGAGACTTGTACGGACAATGACCTACTTGAAAAAAAACAGATTACACAAACGAAAAATTTGCTATATTAAAAATGTTAAAATTCGAAGATATTAACACCTACTGCTGTGCCTTCTTTGTTTATAAATTTATCATTCACTTGCTTGACAATAATTATTTCCACTTCCGGAATAATCAGAGATACAACTTAAGGCACCCAGAGCTACTAAGACCACCCCCCATGCGCTCCTCTCAGACCTAGACCTTCATAAAATATCACTTTGGTGGGAAGGTGTGGAACAACTTACCCCCACCCATCCGAGCAAAGATTACGCTCCCTTCCTTTAAATCATCTCTTAAAAAATATCTATTGTCTAAGTTTTAATATTTCTTGTAACACCAACTATATTTACAGTAACTGCTTTTATTGTATCATCTAAACCATTTTATCGGAAATTATCATGTAAATCGATAAGAAATTACCATTGCAATAAACATAATTGCCAACTAGACATAATCCTGACAGCTCTGTCCTCTTGTTCAACCTTGATGCTCTACAACCCATGTTGTACCGCTCCCCCATTATACTTATGTTCTTTTTTTCATTTCCACTGTAATTTATGTATACAGTATATAAGAAAAATAAACTAAAAAAATAATAATTTATATTGAAGTGATAACCGTGGTAACATTATGAGATGTTCTTATTACCACCATGCTATTGTACTATTCCAGATGATACTAAATGTAACATAATACTTCCTTGAGATAAATGTATAGTATATATCAGGTGCCTAAAAGAGAGCTCAGGTTCTCAACTGGCTTAGCCATGTTAATATTGTTATTATTATCCACTCTGTATCTGTATTTTTCTGGCTAAATAAACTGTTTCATTTCAATCCAATTCAATTCAATTCTGTAATGGAAATTTATGATGTGTACTGTACAAGTACATAAGGAAGCAAATTTACTGCTTCATAACCTTCAAATATAATTATTTTTACCAACTTGTTTATTTCGGTTCTTATTACATATATGAGAATTATATCCATTATTATTTTACTCATTAACTCAATGGCTAATTTATAGTCGACCACATCATTAAATTTTTTATTTGTTGTTTAATGATTATTTCAGGCAAAACAAGGGTACGATTTTTTTAATGACATTTTAGTGCATTTTACCATAACCGAGATATCATGACTTGAGAAACAGAAAACTACTAGAATAGGTATTGTTGCATTTCTTGCCACCAACCTCTTAAAAGCCAATGTACAATGGATTGTGAGAAGGGATCAACACAAGGAGTCCTGCTAGATATATCGAACTCGTATTATGTATTAAAGTCATATATACAGATTTAGTAATGTTTATACCGTAGTAACACGAACTTATTTTCTTACATTTGACAACATGTATATTAATAAAGGATTTTTATTTGTTTATTAAAGAGTTATGATAATATTAATTATTTAATTTATGAATAAAAAGGTTGACGTTGACGTGTCATAAGATCTGGAGTACTGAATGTGAACAAATGATGTATGTTGCTTATTTCACCTGAAGATTAACCACCCTAAAGCTAACCTGACCAAACCTCACCTAGCTTAACGTAATCTAACCAAACCAAACCTAAACTAGCCCAACTTAACTTAATCTAACTTAGCCAAATTTAACTTAACCTACCCTAATCAAACCTATTCCCCTTCCAGGTAGCGTTAGGGTAGTTAATCTCCAGATGAATTAATTTAGAGTAAAATTATCAGGGGAACTTAGAACATAAGAATGGAGGAAACTGCAACGGGCTTATTGGACCATACTGGGTAGTCCCGTTTACACCCAACCCCTGTCGCTCATATATCCATCCAGCCTATGTCGAAAGCTATCCAGTCCATTCGAGTTAATGATGATGTTTGGTAACTTGTTCCACTCATCCACTACTTTATTTCCAAACCAATGTTTACCTATTTCGCGCCAAAATCAAAATTTGTCCTATTTAAAATCATTGCTACGAGTTTGCTCCTGGTTGTTTAGTTTGAGTACCTTTGTTATATCACCTTTTGTTCAGCCCTGACTTCCATTTATACACCTCTATCATATCGCCCATCACTCTACGTCTCTCGAGGGAATGCAAATTAAGATGCTTTAACCTGTCTCTTTATTTAATGTTCCCAATGCCTGGGATTAGTCTTGTCATTCTCTATGAACCCTGCCGCCCAACACACCCTAGCTGCCGTTGCCGGGCTAGAACAAACTGATGACATCCGTGTCAAGTTTATTTGGATCCCGTCACATATAGGAATAACTGCCTGTGACACTGTTGACCGGCTTGCCAAAGAAGCTACACAAGAAGAAGATATTGAAGCCACTCTCGCCCTCTCCTTGAATCATCTCAAATCTCGCATACACGCCACACAACGAGAGGCATTCAACGAAAGTTGGACACACCTGAAACAACGGGGTAGCATCACACTAACCACTATGACGCTGTAACCGGTGACGACAACCGCCACTACAAAGAGTATCAATCCCTGACTCGATCTCAACAGCTTATATACATGATACTGCGCCTAGGGTACAGGTATCTATGGGAGTACATTGGCAACCCTGAGTCTGGCCGCACTGTTTGTAAACTTTGTGGGCAACCCAACTCGCACACCCTCTCTCACTACATCCTCACTTGCCATATAACCTTCTCCTACAGGTCCCCAGCCGTTACCAACACCTCTTCCCTCCCTGACCAGATATCCCTCCTCCTAGTCACAGGCCTGGCACTTGACATTATTAGGGACCTGCCACTGTTTGCCATAAACAGATGAAATGTACCGGGAACTTTCCCCCTACACACTCATCATTCTCTCACTTTATGTAACTTGACAAAACCTATGACCCTTCAGGCTTTTACGCCCTAATGTACGAGTCGTAAAGGCAAGTATGAACTTTGCATACTTCCCAGATGGGCGCTGTAAACGCTTCTGCGCTTCACCTTGCACAGGGTGTAAGGGGGTGCCCAATAAACTAGCCCCCTCGGGGGCAAATCTGAAATCTGATATTCTGTGAATTCTTTCCAAGGATTCTATATCCATTCTGTAGTACAGTGACCAGAACTGAACTGTTTAACCCAAATGAGGTCTCACAAGCGCAAGATATAGTTTTAGGATGACCTCGCTAGTCTTGTAACTAACACTTCTTTGTATGAATCCTGTTGACAGAGTAAGGAAAGATGACCACCACCATGATCACCCACTGGCTCTTGATCCTCTTCTCCTATCAAGGTGAGTCACTGAGATGGCACCCTCCTGAGTCACAACCTTCATGAGTCACCACCTTCCTGAGTCACCACCTTCCTGAGTCACCACATTCCTGAGAACCACCTTCCTGAGTCACCACATTATTGAGTTACCATCATCCTGAGTCACCACCCTCCCGAGTCACCACCATATTGAGTCACCACCTTCCCGAGTCACAACCATATTGAGTCACCACCTTCCTGAGTCACCACCTTATTGAGTCACCACCTTCCTGAGTCCCCACTATCCTGACTCACCACATTCCTGAATCATCACATTCCTGAGTCACCACCTTCCTGTATACTGCCAGCCTGGGGTCACTAATTCTAAGGGGGAATACTTAACTCTAATCTTAATTATTAAGGGTCGCTGCCACCAGACCCCCCTCTGGACAGTATGTAACTCGTTAGGTAGTGGGTAGAGTGGGCTAGGCATTGGGTTAGGTTTTTCATTGACCAGATCGATAAGGGGAAAGAAGGGTGAAACCATAACATGTCTTAATTAATTTATTCTTTATAAACTATATGGTAACAAAAAAAATACAATTGAGCTGGCCTTCCTCAGAAGGACAATGATGAGTTTGGTTACCCTGCTTACAATATCATTTAACACTTCGGACTGCTCCACCTGTATGGGATATCGCACCTTAGGGCATCATACATAGTAACACCATCTCACCTCCCTGTAGCACCAGCTCACGACACCTGTTATACTCCACACCTGTAAGTATGGGACTCCTTGTGATTTCTAGGTATACATAACAGGCACCTCGCTTGCACACTGCCCTCGGTGGGTAGAGACGAGGCTACACCAAGAGACATACCAGTTACTATTTCTACACCTGGTATTATAGGTCGCTCCAAGTGACGACCACGGAGTTTCTCAAGCATTTCCTTATTTATTCCTACTCATTTGGGGTGGCCTGCTGGGGATCCACAGGTTCACAGTGGAAGAGTATAGCTGGTAGTCACCTCACATGGGGGGACGTTCGCAGGGAGAATGGTCGACACCCAGCAAGGTGCTCCGACAGCGTGTGACTTGAGGTGACTGTAGAACGGAGGGTACTGAGAAATAAGGCCTGACGGGCGGTTATCACACACCCTAACACATTACTATTACACTTATACATCAGGCAAAGCTGTAAACTGTAATAACTTCTATATAAGCCTTAATTATAGGGCGGGATATAGCCCGATAGGACACTGACCTGAGGTGTCGGTAGAACGGAGAGTACTGAGGGCAGTGCCCCGCCGCTCCTCGTCACCGCATAGGCCTATAGTTTCCATTCTTTAATTTTTACTTTGAATTCTTATGGTTCTCACATCTCCATTTTCCTATCTATTGTGACCTTTTGCTTTATAAATACATGTCTTAATCCTAAATTACACACTAAGGTAAGGTCCTGGTTTGCTAGTTTCTGGGTAAATTTATTGGGTTATAATATCAATGCGGTATGCCAGAGGCAGCATATGCACCAACCCGAACAAAGCCTAGCGTCGTATTTTCATGGTGTGGGCTTACAAGATATTCTCTTTGAAGCATAGTTTCTGGATCACTTCCAACGCTTCACATAGTTCTGATACCTTTATTCTTTTCCAAATCAATGTAATTTTCATAGTTTCATCTGATACCTGCAGAATCTATGTTCACTATACGTTCACAGACGTAAATAGTATGACCTTCAACCATGATCTACACTTAGTCCTAAAGTACACTAGTCCGGATCAATTGGACTCTCACAACCATCTTATGGATACCCTGGAGTTCTCCTTAATGCTACAGACGGACATTCAGCACTAGAGCAAACGTCTACACGAACAAAAGTGGGCCGCCTTGGTGCGGGAGGCAGCCAACAATTACCGCAATTCTGCTTCATTCTGGAAAGGGATCAAGCACGGTCCCTTACCTGCTCGACCAAAACAATGTGAAAATATTCGAGGAGGAAAACCAAGAACAATTACATCGGCGATATTTACGGAAGATCTTTACCATTAGTGAACAGGAGAAAGAGGGCTTCGACAGAGAGTTTGAGGAGGACATTTTAGATCAGTTGCAGTACCATCAGCACCTGCTCCAGCCGCTCCCACGGACTGACTTCACCAGACTGGTGGACGACAGCTACCTGACGGAGCGCATAGTTCCTGCAGATGTGTCAGCCGTCATAAAAGGGTTTAAAAACAAGTCACCTGGGCAAAGCCATATTAACAAGAAGATCCTGGCCCAACTTCCCTAAGGTGTTCAAAATCATCTCCGTTATCCACCTCATACCAAAAGTAGGAAAGCCTCCAAACAAAGTCGAAAACTTTTAATCAATATCGCTGCTAGAGGTACCTGCCTGAATCCTCGAAAAAATAGTAAACAAGCGGTTTCGGATGTATTTAGAGGACAAAGAATTGCATAATCCCCGCCAGTTCGGCTTCCGCCAGTACCAAGGCACATTCACCGCCATAACCCAGGTCTACGAGCAGAACGCCATCGCCGTGACTGGCCGCCTGCAGTGCAACAAAGTGCTGAGGGACGGCAGCAAGGCGTTTGACAAAGTTTGGCACACGGGGCTACAGTATAAGATCATACAAGTTATGATTTGGTTGACCTCGCTTGCCCTCTAGAGTGTGAGAAAGATAAACACGTCAGGTATACTGTTGTGCTAACATGAGCTGACCTCAGCCAGACCTCACTCGTTCCCCGAAGGAACTACAACCTCAGCCATGTATAATGGCAACAGCTGAGGCACAGTTGAATAATTTGGTATTATACATTTGGGTAAATATTTATATAATACAAATGGTGCGGATACATTGCTCGGCCACCTCCAACTGGGACCTCATGGTTTAAGTCCTAGGTGTACTTAACCTTGTTACAATATAGTTTGCTCTAGCTAAACCTTTTCTTCATGCACATGCCTTCGCAATTCCTTCCGAAAACTCTTCTTAGAAACTATTGTGTTACTCGAAGAAATCTTCTTGAAACAAATTATCATAACAATCAAGGAAATGATAAATATGATGGTAGGTATAATGAAACCAGGTAGGATTATGCCGGAAGATAAATATATAAAGGAAGAAAATCCTGTAAGTCAGGAAACTGTGTCTCATTAATAAAAGATAGAAGTTTAAGCTTACTAGAAACAATATGAAGATTATTGAAGCTAAAATTTAAGGGAAATGTTATGGGAATCAGTTCAGAAGTATTATTTGTGACAAATGCAAGATGATGGCGATTAGGCAGGGTTGTGATTGCATTACTGCTAATTTCACAATAGTCTTGTGCTATATGATAACCTTCTACTACTAAATATTTGCCTACATCCTGACATATAAGTATCGCACTGGTTTGATTTGGGAAAAAGAAATATTTGCACATTATTGACACGTGAGTGGAACACTAACCTATGTGGGATTGGAGTATATACATACACATTGTTGTAGAGCTGTAAAGGCATTAGTTTGTATTGTCCCTAATTCACATATAGCCTCTGCAGCCCGTGTGAAAGATTTTTTTTAGTTTGCCCCCGAGGGGGCTACTTTATTGGGCACCCCCTTACATCCTGTGCAGGGTGAAGCGCCCATCTGGGAAGCATGTAGAGTTTATGCCTGCCTTTATGACTCATGCATTAAGGGCATAAAAGCCTGAAGGGTCATGGGTTTTGTCAACAACTTACATAAAGTGACAGAATGATGACTGTGTGGGGGGAAAATTCCCGGTACAATTTATCTGTTTATGGCAAAGCGTGGCAGGTCCCTAATAATGTCAAGTGCCAGGCCATAGCCATAGGCATTGACAATATTGAGGGACATACCTTTTAGTGTGATTGTGATTGCGTGTACGTCGGTAGTGTCGGCTTCAAAGGGGACGTCGATAGGTTCGTAGGGGGACGTCCTTCTTGGCGTAGCTATGTAGTCCACTAGCATGTCCGCATGGTGGTCAATTGATGTGGAGACCTGGAGTGGATGGGCCCCAGGTGCTGGCATTCCGGTGGGGGACTGGGAGCAGGGGGTGGTGTCCTCGGGTCCATGAGCGGAGAGACGGAGAGGAGGCCCAGAAGTGGTTGAGTTAGGAGACGACCGGGCCTGCTGTCTTGCAGTCAGGTGAGGCCAGGCAGGGGCAGGTGTTGTTGAAGAAGGCATTGCTGGGGACAGAGGAGAATCAGAGGGATGTGGCTCAGTAGGCTGGGGGAGAGGTTGAGATGGACGCAGCCTTCGGGGAGGCTTTTCTCCTGGGACAGACGGATGTTTGGGGCATTGTGCCAGCCACCACAATTACAACATCTGGGGTCAACAACATAGCCCACACCACCCCCATTAAAATATTTTTTGTTTTTTTGAGGCACAGACGGAAGAGTGATGGTTATGTGAACAGACGCGACATCTGGGACAATCACGTCAGCAGCAAGGGGTGAAGCTGTGACCCCAATGGGAGCAGATGACACAAAAAGCAGGACCTGGGTGATAGGGTTCTGCGTACAGTGGAGGGAGGACTGGGTGGGCCTCAACAGTGGTTGGGCACTCCTTCCCCTTCCATTTAACTATGACAGCTGCTTGTGGGGTCTTCCCTCGGTAGCGTCGATGTATACTGAGTATACATGGATTAAAGTTAAGAGCATCTTCTACTTCAGCGTATAGGGGGAACTGTTTAACTAGGATGTGGCAACATTCCGCTACATCAGCAGGAGGAGACACGAGGACAACCCCGTCAAATCCAACAGTACTGAGTGTTTCATAGACCTCGGGTGTCTGACACTTGATAAAGTTATGGTTCTTACCTTTTCGGAATTGAATGGTGAGATCGTGTTGTCTCCAATACTTTGTTGTCCAATTAAACCGTTCCTCCGCGGTTTTCAATGAGTCCTTTGGGAAGTGCAGATGCAATTTACTTGGTTGGCTGGCAGATGGGTGGATGGCGAAGGGACGCTCGCTGCCTTTGGCACTGGTGTTGCCCCTCCATGAGAAAGGGGACACCTCTTCTGGGGAGCTTATTTCGATCCCCCCTCCCCCCCCCCCCCCCCCATCGCTCGCAACAATTGCGGCCGAAGGGGTAGGTAGAGACTGAGGTGGCCTTTGTGTGACGATCGCGAGGACAGGAGCACCTATGGGCACACGTCTGTCCCATTACGTTGTCAGACCATGACTGGCCCGTGTGAAAGTGAAAGCATACGCACGGCAAACATGCAAGTGTAAATATGTTGACTTACAATGATTTAGGACTTCAAGCTTAGTCACAGCAATTAATGGAAAATCATCTGATACTACTATTTGTTAATTTTTTTTGGTTCAGAATTAATAGTCCCTCATTCGCTTTCAATGGAAATGGTTCCAAATGCCATGCATCAAAATGTTTTTTGTGATTTCAGTGGAATGTGTATTAGTATTTCCTTATGTGTTAAGGATGTCTCTAATAAGGGGTAATAATATTCCACTTCATGCTCCTGAAAGATAGGAGTTAGATGATATTTGGTTTCAGCTATATGTAAACCGGCAATAAGTTGACCAAATGGCAACAATTGTGCATCAACACGACCCAACCCTGCATTTACTAGATCAGTTATGAGCCTATTATTGGTTTCTTTGAAAGCTTTTACCTAGGCCTCAGATGCATGCATGCATTCTATGAAGCAGAGTAGCCATTCGAGTGGACAATGCCTGTTAAGTGATTAGTTTCGTCAACAATAGCATTCATTTTAGTGGTACGAGTGTGTACTGCCTTGTAGGACTGTTCCGTGGCCCTATTTTGTTTCTTAACCGCTTCTGAAACCGCATTCATTTTATTCCCTAGTTTAGTTACATCTTCGGCGGTTGCCGTACCAAACAAGGTGTTACTTATTAACCCTACAAAGTTAAACAGTCAACGTTTTTGACGCCATTGAGAATGTACATTTTTCCCGATGTCGTCAGGAGATAAAGGAAGCTGTCCTTCGAAGTGATTTATTCGCTTGAGTAGATTATTCATACGGTCGTGTTGAAGAGAGATGGTCTGATGGAGTATTGTAGAGATTGTAGAATGCTGTTCGAGATCTTGTAGAGTTTTCATACAGTAGCTGTTTCAATGTGGACAGCTAGTGACTTCAGATGCTCTGGCATGTGCATTAAGTCATGGAGCTCGTACTTGACAGCTACAACGTCTTTTACTACCAGTACTTTGCCAAGTGGGGTATCTAAGGCTCCGGGTTTGACAAATTCTGCTGGGGATGCGGCTGTAGTCACCGCGCTCCAGACCAACAATTGTGGTGATATCCAAGGCATGTCTGAAAGAGGCAAGGATAATTAACTATTATTGTAGTTTTTGACGATATGTATTGTCTATCGTTACATTCTGTCGAGCATATTTTGTAGTAGAAGTAGGATGTTCCTGATTGACATTTGGGATCCCTGCTAAGTCTCTGCTGACTTTTTTAATTCTATCTACATGTACTATATCTGTGATATTTGACGTTGGCTCAACTACTTGGAATTTGTTTCCATGTTCTTTCGCTCTAATCACGTACGGACCTGTGAATTTAGGCGAGAGTTTTGATGTGCGTTCCGGCACTCTTATCATTACTTTGTCTCCTATTTCTAGATTTAAAGGCTTAGCTTTTTTATGTTGCTTGCAGATCATTTCAGCACGTGAGGCTGCTAAGTGTTTCCGTACGTTTCCATGGTATGCCTGTGAAAACATTGATTTGCTTCTTGGCATAGTTATCCATGTTGTACACAGGTTGTGGGGTTCCTGCGAGTAGATCATATGGCAAGCGTTTATCGGAACCGTAAATTATGTAGGATGGCGACTTGCCTATAAAGCTATTTATAGATCCATTGGTGAACGCTGCAACCTGTGGAAGCCAGTCCTCCCATAACTATGCATTGGAATCACCACATGTAGGAGAATCTCAAGAATTTTTCTATTTTTATGCTCGACCAACCTATTTGAAGATTTATGGTAGGCAGTTGTGAAGGTTTGTGTGATGTCATATTGTTGACATATTGCAGTTAAGAGTTGAATCTTAAATTCTGCCCCGTTATCCGAGAGTATAACTAGGTGTAGAAAAGGGACAGATTAGATGAGTGACTAATGCGTAAGCCACTGATTCGGCCGAATTGTTCTTCAATGGTGCTAGTACCACAAATATAGAGAAATGATCAATGCAGACAAGTACGTATCAAGAGCCTTGATGTCTTTTTGGTAGTTGCAATAAATCGATCGCAACTGTATCCCAGGACGTTCCGGGGCCGGGTATTTTAAGATTGGAGCGGGATCCATCGTTGTTCCCTTGTGTTTTGCACAAGATAAACATTTAACAATGTGATGCTCGATGTCGATCCTCATAGATTTCCAATAATATTTTTGTCTAATTTTTGTTAGACATCTATCTCGCCCTGGATGCCCAGCTTGGGGTGGATCATGGAAGAGGGTGAGAATATTTTCCTTTAATGATGTAGGAATAACAATTTGAGAGATTGACTCTTGTTGTGTTTTCACTGAGCCATATAATATGTGGTGCCGTAGCTCAAACTGTGCGAGTGGTAGAGGTAATTTGGGCAAATTTACCTCATCTCCCGAATCTAAGGCATATATAACCTTGGACCACAGTGGGTCCTGTAACTGTTCTGTCCTCAACTGTGACAGGGTGAACGTAGGTAGTGATGTGACAGGAGCTATGTGTCAAGGTAGCGAATGAGCTACCACGTTCGCATGGCCCGGCAAGTACTTGAAGTCGGGTGCGAACACCTGTATGGTTAGATACCAGCGCGCTAAACTCCCTGATAAGTTCTTCCCATTAAATAGTTTTGTCACGGCTATATGATCTGTGTGGACTGTGATCGGATATCCCAAAATGAGATCCCGAAAATGCTTGAGAGTCCACACTACAGCTAATGCTTCTTAGTGAGTAGCTGAATAGCTAGTTTCTGCATCGTTGAGGGTGCGACTGGCGTATGCTATTACACGCCATTTTCCTCAAAGATCAGTTTGCATAAGCACCGCCCCTAAACCTTATCTATGGCAACATCGCCTGGAGAAACGAGTTCACCCCAAGTGATTTGAATAACCTTGCTACTCTTTTTGTAGAAACTCTGAGAGATAATTTTCTGTTCCAACATGTTAGAGACACACATTACAGAGGGGAGCAAACACCCAAGTCACTAGACCTCATCATAACAAACGAGGAGGGTATGGTGGCCAAACTGGAACACCTTGCCCCAGTTGGCACCAGTCACCATACAGTGTTGTCATTCAGATTTAACTGTTACCTAGTTAAAGATAAGGCCAGGCCAAGGTGCAAATATTACAAGGGACATTACAACGGGTTGAGGGAAGAGATGAGGGGAATCCACTAGGGTGTGTCAATTTAGGGGGTGAACTGGCTAAATTGAAAATCGAGTAATTTGGTAGCAATTTATTGTAGTCTTTAAGCATGCAAAACAATATTCTGGCATAAATTTTTTTTTATAATAAGTCCTACCTACATCAAATGGATTTTTAAATGTACATATTTGTGAATTTATAACATAACCAGCGTTTGCACACATGTTACTGTTTCAAGTTTCAAATTATTATATTTTATTATCCGTAGTCTATTTGAAAGTAACCAATGCCTTCACACTCTCTTTGCTTTGGTTTCTTGTCATCAGTAGTCTGCTTGCTATTTGTGCTTTGATGTAACCTTCTCGCCTCTCGTGGCTGTAAACATGGCCCGCTGCTTCTGTGACCATTTTCACACATCTCTCCACACTTTGAGTGTGGGAAGGCCACTTCGGCACCTGCATTGGAGTCTCTTTAAGGTTTCTCAATTCTTGGCTAGTTAGACTTGTTGTCAATGGTGGCTCTAAGACTTCCAAACTCAAGTCAACCAATTCTGACAATTTGGTGGCATTGACGTTTATTGGGGGAACTTTTCTTGAATGAAACGAACAGTCTCCCAACTGGTCGTCATCTATTAGCGTTCCTCTAATCTTTAGAATGACTTCTACAGCCTCGGTTCGGAGATTGGTACATTGACTGCAAAGCATTGCTTGCAAAACTGCTTCTGATCGAGCATACCAAGCGGACCTTCTTGCCACAGGTAACACGATGTCCCTCACTACCTTCCTCTGTGTTCTTACTAGCTGCAATTGAAACAAAAGGTGATTGGGCCCATCCACCCACATTGGATTAAGTTTCACACTAAACCACTGGGGAAGATAAACTCCAATAATAAATTCAACAATTAACCTCAAATTCTTCAGCACTTTGCCCTTCAATTCGTGTTTGGAAATCCAAATCCTGCAGAAACGAAGAGCTGTAGTTAACCAACGGCTGTGACTGACAGGTCCAATCTCCAAGAGAGCCAATGACTGAGGCACTTCTCCTGATCTTATTGCTTGGGCAATACGATAAGCATAGGATTGATCCGTGCTGAGATCTTTGATGACTCCTTCAGACAACGCCGGAAGGGGAGGGCCAACTTCGACCTTTGGAAAGGTTGTATTTATTTCTAGTTGTGTTGCTTCATCCAGCATGATGCCAAGGGGACCTGACCACTTGTTGTTGCTCTTTGTAGGACCATCAAGTTCCTGGATGAGATGACGAAGAGGTAGCTCGCCTGTATGTAAATCACATACAATCCAAACAAGTCTTCTTCCTAGTTTTTTCTCTAAATGCGTCATTACACCCCCCTGCCATCCGGTGTTCACTGCAGTTGAATCTCCACCAACAGCCTGCAGTGAACTGCCAAGTCCTCTCTCCTGAACCCAACATAAAATATGATCAGCAATGACCTCTGCATGTTTCTTCCCTTCTACTTCAGTTTCGGGAGCAAAGTGAAACAAAAACCGACCACCAGGCTCAGAACAGACAGAGTAGTGTTCTTCTTTGATGAAACCTGGAAAATTTCTATTCACTCCCTCTACTTCTAGCAAAACTTTTGTGTCATCTATTCTTCCATCAAACAAAAGACAGGAGAGCCCTCCCTCGCTTAAATCTTTTTCATGCTGATCAGATATTTCCTTCATTATTTTTTCTTGTGCTCTTCTAATTTTATTATGATCTATCACCAAAGATACATCCTCTCGGCTGATGAGGCCTGCATCTATCCAAGCGGCAGTTGCAATTTCTGCAGCCTCACGAAGTCCAGCATGGTGGCGAATACTAGCTAAAGCAATGTTTGAAATATTTCTTGTGTTGTATTTCATTTTCTTTGGTAAAGGTTCAGATGGCTCTTTGGAACTATCATCTGATGTTGCTTCCTGTTCATCAGAAGAACTATCAAAGAAGTGATAAACATCTTGACACAGCTCTTCCTCTCTTTGGATGGCTTCTTCACTCTTCATTTTCTTCTTTTGTTCCCTCTCTCGGATTTGTTCTCTCTTCTTGGCATTAGCAATCTGCTTCTTTGTTTCTGAATAATCTATTGAACCCATTTGCATACTTCCTTGGCCTTCTGCCTTTGTCCTCTGTGCCTTTATAAATTCAAGCTCTAAAACAGGGATCGTCTTTTCACGAGGACAACCACAATCAATGTGGGAATCATTTTCTCTCTTGCCTGAGTGAGAACAGTTGGATTCAGAACATAATTGTATGGAGCACTTGCAGGTCAAAATGTCAAACAGAGTATCAAGTGTGTGCAGAAATTCATTTTTCCTGGCCAAGTTTCCTTTACCAAGTGATGTTTCAACTGCTTTGTGCCATAATTTCGTTAGTTTTAGCTCAATAGTTCGACACTGATTAATCACAGGTGGTTTGAATAGTGCATTAGCTTTTGTCCATTGATGCAGAAGAGGGACTATCATGTCATTTATGAGTTCTTTATCTGTATAGTTCCTTCTGTCCTTTGCATTTTTTTCTCGAAGGAGTAACCCTAATCTTAGCATGTCTCTCACTGTTGGAAGTTCTGATACAGGAAGCTCCTTCCCTTTACCAACTAGCAGGCTCAAGTGGTTTGACAACTGACTTCTTGTCTTCAATTTTGACATCTTCACACTATCTGACAAATAGAAAAATATTTCAATGTTTCATAATTCAATTGTTGTTTCAAAAAATATCAATTTGTTTATCAAAAATGCTGTAACAGAAATAACATAATAATTTCTTAGAACATAATGTTTTATACAATGATATAAGTAACTGCGACAATCAATATGCCCTACTTACAATAATTAAAATGTAGAATTCGTCTGGTAGAGTAGGTGCAAGTGCAATGAGAGCAAACCACCGTCTATGATATCTAGAAGGAGAGTGAGCCGGGCGCCTTATCCTCACGCTTGGTACAAGTCAAAACAAGAATTAAACTGTCCCACACGGAGAGCCTGTTCATGTTCATGTTCTGACATGCATATTGTACACAAGCTATAGAACCATAAAATACTCCATAATCCATATGCTTACATGAGATTAGTTAATATCAAGTGAATAATTCTAATCAAGTCTCATTAATTTGTTGAAATACTGATATTTGAAACTTTAAGGTATAATTGATGTAGGTGAGGGTTATTTCAATTCATTTTTGTTTGCTAATCTCAAGTTTAGACATAAAGAGGCACAATATTTTGACTACCAAATTTGATTTTTAACATGTTGACAAAATTGACACACCCTAGTATCCACGGGCCTGACTCATTATGGCACAAGAACGCAGACTCTACGCTGAATATCATGACTAGTAAAGTGACCCATTTGATCGATAAATACATACCCAAGACCAAACCCAGTGCCTCTAGGAATACGAGGGGATCCCTACACATGAACCATGCGGCGATCGACAAAGTTAAGAAAAAAAAACGGAAATTTGAGACAAGGGTTGGGTCAAATGATGAACAGGACAGGAGGATGTATGCAAGAGCCAGAAACCAAGCAAAGATAGAATGTAGAAGGGTTGAAAAGGAGTTCCAGAGGCTGGTTGCAAGCTAGGTCAAGTCAAACCCAAAGGCGTTTTACCGCTATGCAAAGTCGAAATTAAAAACGCGAGTAGGAGTACCAAACGTGAGGCTTGAAGATGGCAGTTACGCAGATTCTGACCAGGATAAAGCTGAGGCATTGAACAGCTTCTTTTCCTCGGTGTTCACAAGAGAGGATGCGATTAACCTTCCTGCATTTGAGGACAGACGGTTCGACACAGCACTGACCCACATTGTTTTTCACAGAAGAGGGTATTAGAAATAAACTGTCAAAGCTAAAAGTCCATAAAAGTCCCGGCTCTGACATGGTGCATCCTTGAGTGCTAAGAGAGTTGTGCAACGAGCTTGCCGAACCCCTGAAGATCCTGTTTTATAAATGCCTGGATGAACAAAAGGTCCCCAGTGAATGGAAATTGGCTTATGTGAATCCTATCTTCAAGAAGGGCGATCGTCACTCCACGAACAACTTTAGACCGGTGAGCCTGACCAGCATAATATGTAAATTACTTGAGAGTATTATCAGAGATGCCGCAATGGAACATATACTATGAAACAACCTTGCAAAGAATTGCCAACACGGTTTTATGCCGAAGCGTTCCTGCTTAACACAATTGTTCAAGGTATTGGATATTTGGACGGATATTCTGGAAAGGGTGGTAATATCGACAATATTTCTCTTAATTTTGCCAAGGCTTTCGACAGTGTACCCCTTGAAAGGCGGAAAATCAAACTGGAAGGGTACGGAAATGGGGAAATGTCCTTGCATGAATAGAAAACTTTCTACATGACCGCAAGCAGTGTGTGGTGATTAATGGCACGAAATCATCATCTGTACCTGTCACAAGCGGAGTACCACAGGGCAGTGTATTGGGCCCGCTGTTGTTTGTTTGTTTCATAAATGAAATGCCTGCGTTGTATACAAATATTTGCCGATGACGCCAAGTTATTTCAGGAAATCAAGAACCAAGCGGACTGTGAAGAGCTGAAGAAGGACCACTGTGGGCTACAAGAATGGTCGAAGAAATGGCTGCTGAGATTAAATGTCACGAAGTGTAATAGGATGCACCTGGGGCGTACTAACAGTAAGGAGGCGTATCATATGTCCCAACGTATTGAAGAAACTGCATCATTTGAGACTGAATGTGAGAAGGACCTTGGTGTGTATGTTGACAATGAGCTGAAGTTCTCGCGCCATTGCGAGAAGAAGGTAAATCAGGCAAATGAATTATTGGGTCTTATAAGAAGGTCGTTCAGATATCTAGACGGTCCATCCCTCGTAACGATCTTCAAGTGTGAAGTGCTTCCCAATCTGGAGTACTGTCACCCCGTCTGGTCCCCAAGAAATGCTCGGGACTGTCAGTGGTTGAAAATGTTCAAAGGAGGGCCACCAGACTGGTGCCTGCCCTTCGGCACCTCAGCTACCCTGAGAGGTTGGAGCGCCTGAACTTGCCTAGCTTATACTACAGGCGGGCAAGGGGTGACCTAATTGAGGTGTATAAGCATCTCAAGGGGCACTACTCAGTCGAGTGTCCTTACTTAGTGCTGGGAGACGCTCGCCCCACAAGGGGTCATAGCTCAAGATTGAAGAAGCCACAAGTCCAGAAAACTGTGAGAGCAAACTTTTTCGGAGTGAGAGTTGTGAACTTTTGGAGCAATCTTATCAGAAAGTGTTGTGACGGCACCTAGTATGAGCTCTTTAAAAACAAGACTTGACCAACATTGGAGCTGGTTCAGGTACATTCAGGAACCGGTGGATGCCCAGTACTTGCCAACGTACAACAGAGACGTGACCGATCGCCCAAGCGGCTAACGAGCCGATGATTTGATGAAAAGGATAAAAGTAAAAGTAAGTAAAAGTGGTCGCTCGTGGTGATGGGGCAGAAGATTTTGTTGGGTGTTGAAACGCAGTTTGGTCCCCATCCAGGTTGTGAAGTGCGGGCCCAGGTGAAGTAGTCTGCCAGTGTTGATTAAACATTCCAATGCTGTGCCTATCTGGTTATTGTTGCCGTTGCTAAAAATGCTGTGTCATGCATTGATATCTCCCAGGATGTATGGGATATTATATTCCCCATCAACTTTCACATGGCTCTCAAATTAAATTGTTCATAGTCTCTCCTCCATCCCTAAGCCACAGTTGGGATATCACCACGACTAAACATATACTCCTGGTGTGTGTGTGTGTGTGTGTGTGTGATGCAAGAGAAGTGACGAAACGAAAGGGGAAAGACAAGGAATAATAATCTAGACCACCTTAAGATTAGGTTAGGTTAGGTCAGGACAGGTCATGTCAGGTTATTATCCTAAGGTGAAATAATCTGAGAGGGGGAGAGGTTAATCTGCAAGTGATCCCCATAGTTATATATCCTCGCTGTTTTTATTTACTCACATACGTTATTTACATAGAGAAGGTCAACATTCATACTGACATTTGGTTTAAGTCTTCTTTAGAAACAAACAAAAATAAAAATAACACAATGGACTCGCTATAAGCTCCTGACATGTTTTAACAAAGTCTTGAATTTTTTTTTGTAAGGTTAAACGAAGTTAATTTACAAGCAGGATTTTTTCTCAACTCTTGGTGGCCTTTCGAAGTCTGGTGGCCCGGGTGTTGATCTTATTACTGCCCTTCAACAACAAAGGTTATTAACTAAACGAGGCCATTACCAATTCTCTCTTAATTACTGCTTAACTGCTGTAATTGATATGTGTCCTACTATGGCGATTCGGATCTCCTATACACATTAAATCGAGCTTATTCCACCGTAATACGTATCACCCTAACCTAACCTACCCAGGCTCCCCAGTATTACATCTTCCCTCTGTTTAACACCCCAGCATCACCCCCCCCCCCCACCTCCATCGACTTATTTCCCTCTATATCTCCTAAAAATATATATATATATCCCAATATTTGCCCCAAACACTTCAGTTCCCCCCCCCCCCCCCCAAAGTATACAATTTTAGTCTCGTTTTCAATTTTAGGTAAAGTGAGCGATATACACCCCGTCGTCTTTTATGACCTTTGAAAATACAAAGGAGTATTTTTCATATTAGCCTAATCCAAACACCCTGTTAGAGGTTCGTGTTTACTTTTTCCCCGGCATTTTACACTGACCGTAGATTTCTTTGTGCAAAAAATGTCAGGATTTTCGAAAGGGATTAGATTTTAGCTTATTCATGCAATGGGATTGTTTACTGTAGTGGAATACAAGCGCTGGCTGAGTGACCATAAAAGTGTCTATATATTTAACTTACGCATGTATAAATAATGTATTTTTGACTTACACATGTATATTTAATACATATTTAAATTACACATGTATAAATAATGTATTTTTGACTTACGCGTGTATTGATAATACATATTTAACTTAGACGTGTATAAATAATGTATTTTTGACTTACAGTGCATAGATAAATGTATTTTTTACTTACACTGCAAAGATAAGTGTATTTTTGTACTTACACATGTATAGATGATGCACATTTTACTTATACATGCATAGATAAATGCATTTTGTACTTACACATGTACAGATGATATATAGTTGACTTATGCATGCATAGATAAATGTGTTTTTAACTTACACATGTATAGATAATTAATACATATTTGACTTACATATGTATAGATAAATGTATTTTTAACTTACACATGTATAGATAATAAATACATATTTGACTTACACATGAACAGATAATGCATATTTGACTTACACATGAGTAGATAATACATATTTGACTTACACATGTGTAGATAATTAATGTATATTTGACTTACACATGAGTAGATAAAGCATATTTGACTTACACATGAATAGATAATGTGTATTTGACTTACACAGGAGTAGATAATGCATATTTGACTTACACATGTACAGATATTAATACATATTTGACTTACACATGTGTAGATAATTAATGCATATTTGACTTACACATGAGTAGATAATGCATATTTGACTTACACATGTATAAATAATACATATTTGACTTACACAAGTATAGATAAATGTATTTTTAACTTACTCATGTCAACAACACCCAACACTCCTTCACCCTCTCCTTACTCTCACCTGAACCTCCATAAATAGCGTCAACAGTTTCTCTTCTATCGTCTCGTTCGTCTCCCAAGATGGTCCAACTCACTCCTCAACATCCTACACTCATAAAAATACCATCGAAATATTCCTTTACCTTCACCTGGACTGAGTAGAATTTGACGACTGACGGGGAACTACCTGGCGACCTCCCCTCCCCTTCCCATACACCCTCAGGAAAACAAAAGACATATAGAATACTTGATGCCATTTCATGTTCGTTAATGTTGTTCACTTTTGCTAAAACGAGGAAAAAATAATAATAATCCTAACAAGTAGTCACGCCCTGAGGCTGCTTAACTTGGAAATCACTTATGGATATCAAAAGCAGTGGCCGCCGGAAGCAAAGTCGGCCGTGCTCCCTGCGACAACCGCCTTCACCACAGTGACACCCACGAATTGAATTGCATTGAATTGAAACAATTTATTTAGCCAGAAAAATACACATACAGAGTGGATAATAATAACACTATTAACATGGCTGAGCCAGTTGAGAACCTGAGCTCTCTTTGAGGCACCTGATAAATACTATATATTTACCTCAAGGAAGTATTATGTAACATTTAGTATCATCTGGAATAATACAATAGCTTGGTGGTAATAAGAACATCTCATAATGTTACCACGGTTATCACTGCAGTATTTATTTATTATATTTATTTATTATTTTTATTATATATATATATATATGTTAGCAGGAGAGAAGAGAAGACGGGAATGCTGCGTTTAGCAAAAGGGGTAAGATGCAGTTTCTTAGAACAAATTTTAGGGGGGTCGTATGAATGGTCTTCTCAGCACATGAGGACAGTGCTGTCTTTTTTTAGGGGGGTCGATTGTAATATTCAGAAATTTCAGAGTAATTTCGAATGCCCCGCCATTAGCGGTACTGAGCGTTCAAGGTCGTCTGAGGGAAGAGAGCGCTCCCCGCACATAGTGGGAGATTGCGGAACTAGGCCTATATGATATTAAATGTAATTTACCGGATTAATAATGATGCGATTCATGAAGTTAAGGGACTATTATTGAATTTGAAATTATTATAGATCGTTTAGCAGTCTGAATAATGTTAAAGGGTGTCCCAAGGAGTTATTAGTTAGGCGGAAAATAGGTCACGTAGGCCTAAGCTAACGCCTTGAGAGGACACGAGGCGGGCTCTCTCTCAGTCCCGGATAGCACTCACACGAACAAGACGTCCCTGTGCGTCTGTCCCAGAAATAGTCACGTGGCCTAGTCACCTGTGCTGAAATATTGCAGTATAACAAGTAAGTCTCATTCGATCTCAGACAGGGTTAGATAGGGCAGTGATAAAGTAAACTAGAGCTAACAGTGAGTTCATTTCAGGGTTTCCGTGAGAACCCACTTGACTGAAGTTGACTGGAGTTGACCTGAGATTGACTGCCGTTTGAGACTGCCGTTGAGGATTGAGGGTGGCGATTGTCGCCATTGGACCGATCAAAGTAGGCCTGTCACTGTTTAGCGGGGTAGCAAAGGATCTCTTGAGTGAACGAGTGCTCCCGACAACTAAACGACACGGGACGCTAAAGCTTCTCTCAACTGTACAAGGTCTGATTGGCTCACTCCCGTCCGCTTTATGGACGCACTGGGAGTACACTGTGGCTATCTGAGTAGACTAATGGTCACACACTGAGACCGTGAGTCTAGGTCTCTAGGAGATACCTGGAGGAACATTTTCCCTCCCTTATTACGGGTGTAATTTAATAGTTTCTAGATAATTTTGATAATATTGTTTTGAATGTTTGTGCCATCAAGTGGAACCAGAGTGATACTGTGATTTGATTCTTTTAATGCCTCTGATTGTTCTTCATAATTCTGATCTCAGGTATAACCTTGTTCCCCAGAGTAGTGGTTAGGTTAGGTTAGGAAGTGTGCATCTGTTGGGGTGCTATAATTTTGTTGAGTGCCCTTAAGGCCTATTCATTGTAGAGTATTTAATTTCATATTTTATTACCATTTCCTTAGTGACTGATATAATTTTGTTGAGTGCCCTTAAGGCCTATTCATTGTAGAGTATTTAATTTCATGTTTTATTACCATTTCCTCAGTGACTGATATAATTTTGTTGAGTGCCCTTAAGGCCTATTCATTGTAGAGTATTTAATATCTCATTTTTATTACCATTCCTCAGTGACATATAATTTTGTTGAGTGCCCTTAAGGCCTATTCATTGTAGAGTAGTTAATTTCTTTTTTTGGTACCTAAGTGACTGATATTATTGTGTGAAAGCCTTTAAGGCCTGTTTCATGCGTGCACGGAACAGTTCTTAATACTTCAAATTTATTGTTGCCTGAGGTTCTAATAATTTTTATATCATGTATAACTTTTATTCCCCAGAGTAGTGTTTTAAGTTCAAGTTAAGAGGTGCGCATATTGGTGTACCATTATTGGATTGTGTTTGTAGTGTTGGAGGGAATATAAGTGTCTAAATGTAACAGTGTGTCTCATTCATCCCAGTCACAGATGCTATCCTTCCACGGGTCACGGACAATTTATTTTGTTTAGTAGTTTTAAGTGTTCTTGTGCTGGTTCGGGATTTTTCTCAAAGGGGCGCTTCCACTGCCATTACCATCTATTAATTTTAAATAAACCCCAAGTCAAGTGAGAAATTAAAGTCCAGTAAATTCCGACCGGTTATATATATATATATATATATATATATATATATATATATATATATATATATATACATATATATATATATATATATATATATATATATATGCAAGTAAATCACTGTAGGTGCGCGTGATCTAGGTATATGCTGATAACCACCAGGAAAGAAGAAAACACGAAGTTCCCAAGCGTTTTCGTGTAATTCACATCTTCAGGGGTGAGTACAGACTAGTCTGTACTCACCCCTGAAGATGTGAATTACACGAAAGAGCTTGGGAACTTCGTGTTTTCTTCTTTCCTGGTGGTTATCAGCATATATATATATATATATATATATATATATATATATATATATATATATATATATATATATATATATATATATATATATATATATATAAACTAGAGTGGAATTGAAAAACATAAGTGTAATGGGGGAGCAGTACAACATGGGTTGTACAGTAATAAGGTTGAACAAGAGGACAGAGCTGTCAAGATTATGTTTATTGCAATGGTAATTACTTATTTATTTACATGATAATTTCCGATAAAACTATTTTGATGGTACAATAAAAGCAGGTACTGTAGATATAGTAAGTGTTACAAGAAATATTAATACTTTGACAATAGATATTTTTTAAGAGATGATTTAAAGGAAGGGAGCCCAGTCTTTGCTCGGGGTAAGTTGTTCCACACCTTCTCACCATGATATTTTATGGAGTTCTGGGACTGAGAGGAGAGCATGGGGGGTGGTCTTAGTAGCTCTGGGTGCCTCAAGTTGTATCCCTGATTATTCCGGAACTGGAAATAATTATTGTCAAGCAAGTGATTGATAGATTTGTAAAAAAGAGGGCACAGCAGTAGGTGTTAATATCTTCGGATTAAAATTTTTTTTAATATAGCCAATTTTTCGTTTGTGTGATCTGTTTTGTTCAAGTAGGTCATTGTCCATACAACTCTCTCTTGCTCAGTAGCCAGAGATTGTATTTTTGAAGAGCCAGAGGCCCCCCATAGTGTGTGACAGTGTATCAGGTGTTGGTAAACAAGATCATGATAGATTTCACTCATTGCTGTGAGAGTGAGTGACTGTCGAGTGTGATACATGATACCGCACTGTTTATTGATTTTACTGTGAATGGCTTGTATGTGGTTCTCCAGTTAAGTTTCTCATCAACAATAACTCCGAGGAATTTAGTATTTTGTTCGCGTTTGAGGACTATATTACCAAGGCACAGGGGGTCCAGTCTGGGTCTCAGTAGATTAAGTTGTGTTAGGTAACTGTAGATTTATTGCACAGTTACTCAATGTTTTATAGGACTGTGACAAGGTACGACTGCAGGATGAAAAAACAAAACAATTTCAATCACACTGCAAAAAAAAATAAAAAAATTCAAACACAGTGTTCATGAAATTATATATGTCAGTGCAAGTGACCTTATATATGTAAATTCCCAGCCAGTATTTTAAATATTTACACCAAAGTGACCCCACATTACCGTGATGCCCGAGTCTCGCCACGCTGTCACTTAGGACAGCAGGAGGGGAAATAATGTTTTGTTTTCACCTTTATTAAGTTTATATAACATGCAGTTAACAAAGACACATTGGATCACCGGAAGATATACCCCTAACTTATTTAACCTGAAAAGTGACCACCCTAACGCTACCTGGAGAGGATAGGTTAGGATCGGGGTGGTTAATATTCAAGTGATCTGAAATTTGAAACAAACTCAGCAAGTGCTTCAGGAGAACCGAGCCAGGTGAAGAGAAGAGAACACAAACAGGTGTACACGTGTCACCTAACACGACACGCAAGAAGCAGGTGCAGTATTTACCTTTATTTACCTAATGGTTACCCAGTAGAGGTGGCCATGCCGAGGGAAGGAGGCCAGTGGCCTATGTAGGATCCCTCCAGTATTCATGATAACTTTGTTTAAGGATATTTTGAAGCCCAGTACTGCTCTCGATTCCACAGCTTGGGCTGGTGACTGGTCCATAGGTCTACCACGCTCTGTGTGAAGACATATCTCCTAATGTTTTCTCTCTCCATGATAACTTGGCGAACTTGAAGTTATGTCTTCTCGTGTTGGTGGGTCGTGACGTCACAAAAAGTCCCACAGGTGTGGAACATGTCGACAGCACTAGATCAGAATCCCAACATTTCTTGATTTGTTTTAATGTTGAGCGAATCTACCATATACATTTCAGTGGAAATATCGAAACTATTATTTACAGTATAACTAATAACACTCGCTCTACAGATATTAATATTTTGGTCAACAAATATTGTTTATGGAAGGATGGAACAAGTGTTGATAGAGTGATTATGGTCTCGCGTGAGCAACAGCTTGACTCTGTCCGTCATGTTTATTATTGTTACTCAATTCTTTCATGTTTGTACAACGTAGAGCTGTTAACATTGCATAGTGTCTCTGGTACACAAAGCCTCATTAACGTTATGAGAATACTTCTTTTTATATGGAAGATTTGTGCTGTACATTTGTTCCTTAAGGCGACGTTCATTTAAGACTTTAAGTATAATATGTGATGCCCAGAAAGGATTCACTAGAGGGGTGAACCAGCAAGTTATCAACATAGTTGTTTACTGAAATTCTCTCATATAAATTATTTGCTCGGTCAGCTTAAGGCAAATCTAAATAAGCAACTGATGATACTTCAATAAGAACTAATTATACAGTATATAGTTGTACAAGACTCAGCATCTTGCTTTACCGTATACTGCACTGTACAGTCTGAGGACATGAGTTGAGGAAAATACTCGAGACGTTTGTTTTGTTGTTTATTGCAGAAAAAGAACTATTAAGAAAAATAAAACAAAACTACTATTATCGTCTATTATCGTGAAATAAGGATCACAAAGCGAGGATCCTCACACCGGAAAACTCAAAATGGAAAACTTCACACCTGAAGATATTATTGGCCCTATGAGGCACAAGTCTACAAATCAATTTACGCTAAACAATACCCGGGTCTCCACGGGCCTCTAGGTAGTTGCACTGCCCATTGTGGCAACAATACTGGAACGAGAGGTTGGTGCCAGAGCTCACCTATAATCACACGCCAGGTATCTGGTGTACTTCCAAGGCATCACAGTGAACCCTTGTGGGTACTTGTTTGAGTCATCAAGTCAAAAAGCTGAAGATTCCTTTGTGCTCAACAATGCACAATGACAAAATTTCTTTGGATGATACTGTTGACTCTGTTGCATGTTGCCAGCCATCCCTTGGAGGTACCACAGTTGAGGGCACAGAGACTCTTATTGATCCACTGGTGTGTCGCCACAGGTACACTTGTATTCACTTTGGACAGTGGCAGGAGGGGAAGGTCTAAACCAGTCCGTAGGTCCTGAGGCACAATGTTTCTGGTAGCGAATGTTTTGAGGATGTCCAGAAGGAAATCCTCAGTATGAGAAGCTTTCACAGCTCTAGATGAGCTCTCTCACATCTGAAGAGGTTATTCCCTGAAGCATGGCCGAGGTAATCTTCCTCATAACAGTATTATCTCAGTGGATTTGTTTGTAGCTTTTGGGAGTTGGTCTGACTGTCTGGGCTGAGTGTATCCCAGAGGTTGGTGCGTTCCTTCAGCAAACGTTATATCGTGTGTTGCGGTAGAGCCTTCGCACTAGTCACTCACAACATGCGGGAGAATAGAAATACCTAAGTAGTGCAAAATAAATAAATATATATATATATATATATATATATATATATATATATATATATATATATATATATATATATATATATATATATATACAGTATATATATATATATCGCTGAGACAGGTCGCAGGTGTTCAACTAGTAATTAAAATGGAACAAAAGAGCCAATCAAGCCTAAAGTCAGCCAGGTTGTCTGTGAACACCAACACAGGACTCAAAAGAAGAAAATTTAGGAATTAAGATATTTGGAACAGTATAGAGCGGTGCTGACAGGTAGTCTGTGTGGTGGGGGGGGAGGGGGAGTGAAATAACTAAGTGAAGCAGTGAACGTTTTTTTTTTTTTTTTTTTTGCTCTTGGTAGAACAATAGTTGGCGTCAAAATAAAATATAAAGAGAATAGGTTGACGAAATGGAGAGTGAGGGCTGACCACCTTGCTGAGTGAGTGTGCGTGTGCGTGTGCGTGTGTAAGAAAATGTACAGACTTATTAGGATGAATGAACGCACTGGATTATCCTGCTCCGTATGACAGTATGAAAAGCTTAATGGAGAGAGAATAAACATTATTTACCTCAACATTAATAATATCTGTTCCAGTAATACATAGCTGAAACAGTACATCCACCCCCTCCCCCTCAAGCTGGCCTCTTCCTCTCACACATTCCTCTCACCACACACTGGCCACCCGCTACCTTCCCCGCACCCACCAATGCCACGTAAGATATTGTACTATACCAGGCCATGCAACTGACGTAAGGCCGAGGCGATACTCATTCTGTGCAACAATACTGCTCTCAGGCTCGTGCTCGTAGTTGATATAATCATAGTCGTGGTTGTTATAATCATGGTCATGGTTGTTATAATCATAGTTGTGGTTGTTATAATCCTGGTCGTGGTTGTTATAATCATAGTCGTTGTTGTTATAATCATGGTCGTTGTTGTTATAATTGTTACGAACCCCGCCACCAATTGTCATGATCTACCTACCCAGCACTACGAACCACGCCATCTATTGTCTTGATCTACCTTCCCAGCACTACGAGCAACGCCATCTAGGGACGAAACACGAGTATGACTCGTCTTAGTTACCACTCCCTGGTTTCCCTTCTCCATATCCTGGTTGTTGCGTCACCTCCTGAAAGTCTTCTTTGTCAGCTCCAATTCGCGGAGAGAGCACTTCACTCTGGGAAAAACCACAGGATCACCTATCCTGGAAACCTACGGCACAGTGACTACCTACCGTCTTCTACAATACTCAGCCTTACTCGTCAGCCATCTCAGCTCCTCACTTAAGTATTTGTAATCTTATATTGCCTCCCCTACGTCCACTTGCTTCAAAATCGTTTATGTTGTATAAATATGTATATACTGTTAATGCTTAGGAAAAGTATGGTTAAGGGTAAATTATAGAAAGCTGAATATTTTGTTAAGGAATTTATGGTACTTTATTATACACAACAAAAACTCGCATCCTTTGTCTACCTTTTTATAGTCCGATTGTCTTCTTTTTTTTTTTGTTGTTGCCTGTTGGGATCTGGGTAGACTTTTAACTATATTCTAAATCCCCAACTCGTAACATAATCATTGTCGTGGTTGTTATATTCTTGGTTGTGGTTGTTATAATCATAGTCGTGGTTGTTATAATCATTGTTGTGGTTGTTATAATCATAGTCGTGGTTGGTATATTCTTGGTCGTGGTTGTTATAATCATGGTCGTGGTTGTTATAATCATGGTCGTGGTTATTAGGTACTGTAAGTATCTAGTATACTATAGGAAGGAATAGAATAAAGGTTAGAATAATTAGTTAAAGAAATATTCGCCATAAGGAGAGGTTAAAGTCATAAAAAAAAATATTATGTAACACCGATGATCATTCCGAGATAAATTATAATATGAAGAGAAGTGAACTTGATTCTGGTTAGATTAGTCACCAGCTGCTTAAGTCATCCCACGACCATGATTATAACAACCACGATTATGATTACAACAACCATGACCATGATTATAACAACCACGACCATGATTATAACAACCACGACTATGATTATAACACCCACGACTATGATTATAACAACCACGACTATGATTATATCACCCACGACCATGATTATAACAACCACGACTTTGATTACAACAACCACGACCATGATTATAACAACCACGACCATGATTATAACAACCACGACTATGATTATAACACCCACGACAATGATTATAACAACCACGACTATGATTATATCACCCACGACCATGATTATAACAACCACGACTATGATTATAAAACCCACGACTATTATTATAACAACCACGACTATGATTATATCACCCACGACCATGATTATAACACCAACGACTATGATCATAACATCCACGACCATGATCATAACCACGGTCATGATTATAACAACCACGACCTTGATTATAACACCCATGAACCATGATTATAACCACCACCACTATGATTATAACACCCACGACCATGATTATAACACCCACGACCATGATCATAACAACCACGACCATGATTATAACAACCACGACCATCTATCTAATACACTATAGGAATCGCCGTGTGTCTGTGTGTGTGTGTGTGTTTATTCTGGGCAGCCGAAACGGCACAATTGTTTTTCATCAAACTTAGTGGAAAAATCGCAAAAAAATGCGTAGAGTTGAACAAACCTGGTCCCATGTCGATGGTTTCTTTAGGAAGGCATTAATTAACCATTTTATTTAAGCTGGAAAACGATGTCGCTGTATGCTGTCAGTCGGACGGCGGTTGCCCGCTAGCCAAGCACGAGCGTTCGAACTTTCACTCCTTGGTAAACTGTACCACCGGACTCGCCACCGGGCACGAAGGGCCCACGATCACTTGTAGTCTACTAACATCTTGTGTACAGGCTCCACTCTGAGCTAAATAAAATCTTCTGGTGTTATCCAAATAAAATATTAAGTGTCGTCCCCTTAATGACTCGAGCCCTAGCCTCCTTTAGGCATCGTGTGTTTGCATTATAGCCACACCAAACAAGTCAATATCTCCTTAAGAAATATCACAATAATGTGGCGTCCCTCTCCTAAACCTCTACCTCAAAATATACTAAGTAGTAGGTATGTGTAGCTCTTGTAGGTAAAGTATCTTGTAAGTATCGTGGTCAAGGGGTTAAGTCATTTAGTCAAGGTGTTAAGTCATCTTTTTAAGGGGTTAGGTCATTTTTTCAAGGTGTTAAGTTATCGTAGTCAAGGGGTTAAGTCATCTGGTCAATGGGTTAGGTCATTTTTTCAAGGTGTTAAGTCATCGTGGTAAAGAGGTTAAGTCATCTTAGGCAAGGGGTTAAGTCATCGTAATCAAGGTGTTAAGTCATCAGGTCAAGGGGTTAGGTCATTTTTTCAAGGTGTTAAGTTATCGTAGTCAAGGGGTTAAGTCATCTGGTCAATGGGTTAGGTCATTTTTTCAAGATGTTAAGTCATCGTGGTAAAGAGGTTAAGTCATCTTAGGCAAGGGGTTAAGTCATCGTAATCAAGGTGTTAAGTCATCTGGTCAAGGGGTTAGGTCATTTTTTCAAGGTGTTAAGTCATCGTACTCAAGGGGTTAAGTCATCTGGTCAAGGGGTTAGGTCATTTTTTCAAGGCGTTAAGTCATCGTACTCAAGGGGTTAAGTCATCTGGTCAAGGTGTTAAGTCATCGTGGTAAAGGGGTTAAGTTATCTTAGGCAAGGGGTTAAGTCATCGTAATCAAGGGGTTAAATCATATGGTCAAGGGGTTAGGTCATTTTTTCAAGGTGTTAAGTCATCGTAGTCAAGGGGTTAAGTCATCGTTGTCAAGGGGTTAAGTCATCATAGACAAGGGGTTAAGTCATCATAGACAAGGGGTCAAGTCATCGTAGTCAAGGCATTAAGTCATCATAGACAAGGGGTTAAGTCATCGTAGTCAAGGCATTAAGTCATCATAGACAAGGGGTTAAGTCATCATAGACAAGGGGTTAAGTCATCGAGGTCAAGGGATTAAGTCATCGTGGTGAAAGGGTTAAGTCTCCTATATAGTCCTGACTTTATTCCTCTCACTTGTCCCCAGCAACTTTCCTCCCCACTTACTACTAAATTAAGAAACCACTTACTTCATACTTCACGACAATAAGATGCCACAACAGTTCTGTAATAGACACAAATAAGGCTTTTACTTTGTTTGAACAATTACTTTATGGAATGACTAAAGCAGCTTATTTAGGGGATATTTCGTGTTAGTATTAGATTAAATAGTTTGAATAATATCTTATCTCTAATTTTAGGATCTGAAAATATTAACGTTCATATCCTGGAATCTTTTTATTTCTACAATCCTAACTTCTTCAGTACATTTCAGTTTGGCTGAGTTAGGAGACTCCATCACGATTTGCTTACTAAGAGGAATGACAATCACGTGAATCAGCCACATAAAACCTAGACTATTAACTTTCCCTTAAATTGTTTACCCCTACTTTTGTTCTTATGTTAAGTAATGATGATTTTTATCCACACACACACACACACACACGGTGCTCTGTGATGAAGACAACAATGACCTATCTCTGTATAAAGTACACAAACTGTGCAAATTATCTCAGGTCTAAAAGGAACAACATAAATAAAATTTTCGCAGTTGTCTCCGACCTGAAGCTTTAATGTAACAATCAGAGAAGGCAAGTATGTCTTAACCTGTAGTTGATGTAAACATTCCCCATTGAGTGTAACATTTACAAAGTTACGACACGAAATGCTTTAAGATATTAACGCGACAGAGCCAGTTGTGTACACGTGAGGGACAGATAGTCTATTTCAGGCCCATATTTCCAGATTATGCCAGTACAAGTCTTAAGCCTTCCAACAAAAGCGTGTTTACGGGTCGCGGAAGTAAACGACAGAAACAGCAAACAAAAATAGGCAAAATCTTAGTTGACAAAGGTTTTCACTTGATAATATTCTTTGTTGCTTCCATTGAACTGGAAAAATAGCAAAATTCACATACAGTGGGCGGCATAGTAAATCTATTGTGCATTTTGTGATAAAAGTACCAAATTTGGCACACTTATTGACTTTTAGATAATAAACAAATTTGGATATGGTGCCACTGCATATTTTGCCCCTGACGGCCGTGGCAGGCATTTTCCCAAATGGCGGTCAGAAAACTATGGCGGCATTCAGAAAAGTCACTTCAAGACATATTGCGGGACTAATATAGTCGCAGTTGACATTCTAAGGTGCTAAAAGACGAGGACAAAGGAGATAAACCAAAATTATTACGTCACTGGTGAATACACTATGTGAATTTGCAAGTACAGCGAGTTGTGGAGCTGTATTCAATCTAGGAAGTCAATGATGGGAGCACGGTACTTCACACACACACACAGTACGGTGCATTCAAATGCAGCCTTTTTGCACTTGCAGCCCTTCACACATCCCTTCTTGCATCTGCACGAGACTAGCTCACAACAGGTGTGGGCAGCCTCAGGTAGTGCCATCCAAAACGGCGTGTACAAGCCTTCTGCATTCTTCGTCCAGCCCCAGCTGGTTGGTGGAGACAGCTGTGGTGATGGTACCAGGGTTTGGCCCGACATGACGCCCCTGGTAGGGTGCCCTTTTGACATGCTCCTCTAAGGTTGTTTTTGTTGGTGGTATCAGCTGCACGTTATTCTTTTTGGCGAATAGCTTCTTTCGTGCCTTGTTGATGTCCATGCATGAACTGATTCTGTCATACAGGAGGATAACGAATCTCTCGATGATGTGCATAACATCCTATAGTATGACTTTTGATGCAGCAGAAAGCTTCAGCAGTGACTTTGTCAGATCTGGGTAGACAGCCCATATTGCCCAGGCAGTCTTTTTATCATGACCAGAAAAACTGGACACAGTGTCGCACCCTGTCAGGGCATGGAACATAAGCAGTGCCCGCGCCTTTTCTGATCCCAGACATGCTGCCACTTCGTGGGCTGCGAAATAGCGGAAACTCTTGCCAGTGCCAAATGCCAACCACAGTTCATCTTCTGGTGCATCCCTTGGGCCACTGAGACAGCCAAAGCCACGACATTTGTGTCCACAGTCCGGATCAGTATCTTATGGTGGCCATGCTGGGCTGCATGGGATGCATGCAGCAACATGCGACTGTCTGCTTCTTCGTGATTGCATGGGGCTATCGATGCCAGATCAGGGAGCACTGGCTTGCTAAGGACTGCCTGTCCATCGGTAATAACAAGCAGCTGCTTGTCTTCCTTGTCAAACCACGTGAGGAGGGCGTCTGACAGGAACTTGAACAGCTCCGTTTTGTTGCTGTCCACCCGAAGGTAGTTCTGCCAGTTTCCTGGTATGGTAGCTAAACCCACCACACGTTTGCGTACTCCTTGTCCACCATTGCTCTTGTTGTACATTTAAGTGAATCAACAACATATCTGTCAAACACCAGGTCAAGCCGTGACGCAGTTTGAAGCTTTGTTGACATAAGAACATAAGAACATAAGAATGGAGGAAACTGCACGGGCCTATTGGCCCATACTGGGCAGTCACGTTTACACCCAACCCCTATTGCTCATATAAGCATCCAACCTATGTTTGAAACTATTCAGCATATTCTAGTTAATGATGATATTTGGTAACTTGTTCCATTCATCCACTACTCTGTTTCCAAAACAGTGTTTACCTATTTCGCGCCTAAATCTAAATTTGTCAAATTTAAAAACATTGTTCCGAGTTTGCTCCTGGTTGGATAGTTTGAGTACCTTTGTAATGTCCCCTTTGTTTAGCCCTGACTTCCATTTATACACCTCTATCAGCTCGCCCCTCGCTCTACGTCTCTCGAGGGAGTGCAAATTAAGATGCTTTAACCTGTCTCTATACTCAAGGTTCCTAATGCCCGGGATTAGTATTGTCATTCTCCTCTGAATTCTTTCCAAGGATTCTATATCCATTCTGTAATACGGTGACCAGAACTGAACTGCGTAATCCAGGTGTGGTCTCACAAGAGCAAGATACAGTTTTAGGATGACCTCGCTAGTATTGTAACTATCACTCCTTTGTATGAACCCAAGTACTTTAGTAGCCTTGTTACGAACAAAAACACATTGTTTAATTGGCTTAAGGTTCCTACTTATCATTACTCCTAAATCTTTCTCGCAGTCGGATTTCTCTATGGCATCGTTGTTCATCTGGTATCTGGTTTCCCTGTTTACATCTCCTATACTGAGTACTTTACATTTGTCCACGTTGAATTTCATCTGCCATTTTTCAGACCATTCGAAAATTTGTTTAGATCTTCCTGTAGCTTTGCCGAGTCCTCGTCAGATTTAATAACACGTCCTATTTTAGTGTCATCAGCAAATTTACTTAATAATAATAATAATAATAATTAACGGTTTATTGAAAGAGCTTGGCAGCCAGAAGGCTGAAAATATACAGTTACATATTTGGGGAGTGGGTTTCGAATTACAAATAATATACAAGTGAACATAAGTGATATCTATATCGTTCTGTATATAATAAATAATAATGGTCCAAGTACTGAGCCTTGGGGAACTCCACTAGTGACGTTGCTCCAATGGGACTTAGTGCAATTAATGCTCACTGGCTGTTTCCTGTCCTGTAACCACGCCTTAATCCATTTAAGGATATTACCTTTGATGCCATGTGCTTCTACCTTTCTAATTAGTCTTTCGTGGGGGACTCTGTCGAAGGCTTTGCTTAAGTCGAGATATACCACATCATAATTGTGCCCCTCGTCCACCGATTCGAAAACTGATGAAAAGAATGTTAATAGATTAGTTAGACATGAATCCCTGCTTGTGAAGCCATGTTGGGAATCATTGATCAACTTGTGCTTCTCCAGGTGGTTTCGAATAGAGTTTGAAGTGATTGATTCTAGTAGTTTGCCTACTATTGATGTCAGGCTGATTGGGCGGTATTACATTTGCTATCCTCCAGGATTCTGGTACTACACCTGTTTTTAAGGACATGTTAAACAACTTAGCTAAGGGCATACTAAGCTCTTCCTTACATTCCTTTAATACTCTGGCAAATATCTCAGTGGGACCAGGTGACTTATTAGGCTTTAGTTTGTCTATTTGCTTACTAACATCTTTACTAGTCACTACTATCTCGCTTAATTTGTTTTCTTTACTATCTCTGAATAGAGTCGGTGCCTCGGGTATCATGTTTAAATTTTTGGTGGTGAAAACTGTTGAAAAATATTTATTCAAAGTATTGCTCATTTCTCTGTCGTTATCAGTGAGCTCGCCGAAGTCTGACCGTATTGGTCCAATCTTGTCTCGTGTTTTAGTTTGATACATTTGGTAGAATCCTTTGGGGTTTGTCTTCACCTCCCTTGCTATCCTTACCTCATTATTCCTCTTTGCTTTCCTTATCTCGGTTTTAACCCTACTCGCCAATACCTTATAATAATCCTGGAGGTAAATTTCACCATGATTTATCCTTCTACCTATAGCCTTCCTTTGGCCAATGATGTTCTTTAAATAATTATTTATCCATTTAGGGTCATTCTTGTCTGATCTAAGTTTTTTGTATGGTATGTTCTGCCTTTGTGCATTAAGTAACTCATTATTTAAATTGTCGTGGAACTTGGCAATCTCAGATCTCGTTATCAGGTCGGTGTCATCTGTCAGGTTCACGCCCAAGCGCGACACCCCTTCTCTCAGCTGCCTCTTTAAACTGTCAAAGTTTGCCCTTCTGAAATCTGGTACTTTAGTGGAATTTTCCTTACGTCTGCCCTGAAAATCTAACTGGAATCTAATTTCTTTGTGATCGCTGTTTGCAAGTTAGTTCCCTACCTCGACATTGCTAATGAGGTTTTCTCTGTTCGACAGAACTAAATCGAGTATATTATTACCCCAGGTGGTTTTGGTTATATGTTGACTTAGGAAACAGTCCTGGATCGTATCGAGAAAATCCTCTGATACTGAGTTACCCTTAAGGTCAGTCCAATCTATTTGGCCAAGGTTAAAGTCGCCTACTATACAGACTTTGTTGTGTATGGAAGCCCTGCGCATTTCATCCCAGATAAGTCTCTCATTGACTCTATCAAGATTGGGAGGTCTTTTAATTACTCCTGTGATTAATTTTTCCCTACCGTCGATTAATTCTATCCAAATTGTTTCTGTATTCTGCTCAGTTATTATTTCCTTATTTATTTCACACTTCAGATTATCCCTGACATTGATTGCTACTCCACCTCCTTTCCTGGTCTGCCTATCGGTATGGAATAATTTGTAACCCGCAATTTGGTATGCGACCAGTAACACACGTGAGTCTAGGTTGATCCATGTTTCAGTGAATGCTGTTATGTCGATTTTTTCGGGACATACCAAGGTCCTAATATCATCCATTTTTTTTCTCTTACTTCTACTGTTTGCAAAGTAGACATTTAAGTTATCGTGTTCTGTGTCCTCCCTTTACTGCGTTTAGGTTTAAAATCCCTGTCTAATTTAGTTTTGTCATCATTCCTAACACTATTTCCCTGTAATCTTTCACTTTGTTTACCCGCTCCCACTGCAGTCTCCTCCACCCCCGTGCCCATATGTTCCCCTAGCAGTTTAAAGACTTCGATATCTTTTGAACTGCCCCCTCTAGAGACCCAGCCAGGGTTGCCACCCCCTCCTGAGACAGGTATACCCCATCCCTAGCATACAGGTCCCTTCTGCCATAGAAGTTGTTCTAGTTGTCAATGAATGGGACTGATATTGACTTCCAATATCCGTCAAAACGGCCGTTGACACCAACTTCCCTTGACAATCATTCATTGCTAACTCTCCTTCTAGGCAGGACACCAAATATGATAGGGATCCCTCCCTTAGTCCTAATATGATCTATAGCTGTCTTGAACTTATCAAGAAGCTCTTCACTCCTACACCGGCCAATATCGTTGCCTCCTGCACTGAGGCAAATAATGGGTTTGTTCCCATTACCAGACAAGATATTGTCCATCCTGTCAACTATATCCCCCACCCCAGCCCCTGGCAAACACACCTTCATCCTATTTTTACTTTTACCACAAAAAGCCCTGTCCAAGTACCTTACCTGTGAGTCACCAACAATAAAAGTTTTTATACCTTCCTTGTCAGCCCTGTCCCTGACTGTACTAACGTCCATTTCGTCTATCAAAGGACTGAACGAGTTGGTACACTTAGCTGCTGTTGTCGTTGTTGTATCCTTGGTGTGTTTCTTGACCACCAGCTTGGTAGTCCCTCTCCTCACAACCTTCCATTCGTCATTCACTGGCTTTCCCTGACCCGTTTCTTCCTTCAACTTTGCTATCTCTTCCTTTAATTTCAAGATTTCTTGCTCTAATTTCAGGTTTTTCTCCTTGGTATTCTCTAGTTCGGCCCACAGAAGGGCATAACCCCGTTTACAAGTAGCACTAGCCATATCTGGTAATTATCCCCGGGAGCGGAGCTAAGCTGCCGTGACCTTTCCCCTAGTGAGGTCAGAACACAGCTGTATGGGATGAAGTACTCCTGGGCATATTCCTCAAAGTTCTTGGCAGCTGCTGGTTTAAGCATCTGGAGAACACCTGCTCCACCAAGAACTACAGTGGTGGCAGGAGGTGCTTCTGTCTGGGCAGCAGAGAGATCCTCTAAACATGCAAGGAGGTACTCTTCATACATAGACGGATGCTACCTCCATCAGAGAGGACATGAGGACATGCTTGATTTTCGTGACGAAAGAATTCTTCAAGGTTTCCATCCCTTGTTCGGCAGCCAATATACAGCCTCGAGAAAAGGCTCACATTACTCTTGAGAGAGGCCTTTCCTTTGCTTCCTAACTTGAGATGGAAACACTGAACACCTTCAGCTTGTTTCGATGAAGCATAGCATCAACCGGCTTGGTTCCTTCCATCAGACGTTCTCTGGTGAAGGTGCTGGAACTGGTCTTGGCCAATGCTCTTCGCATTTCTGATAGTCTCAGCTGCAGAAAGACTGGCAATCTCCTTGGTGTGAAGGGCCACCAGATCCAGGCTTTCCTCCTCAAAAGGGTTACCAAGCTCTTCTATCACACTGACAAGGGAGTGGACATTTTTGATGAATGAAGTTTGCACACTAGGAATCTGGTCATAATGGTGAGTGTCTCTTTGCGTGCTTCAGTACTGGTGCTCATCTTTGAACTCTTCTATCACTCTCGCAACTTCTGGACCCGAAACCACCCAACGCCACAGGGCACTGGGATTGTTTGCCAGGCCCACAGCTCCTCCATCTGCTTTGATCCAGGCGTTGTTCTGTTCGTGAGCCTGATCAATCGGGATTGATGAGAATATCTCCCTCGTCTTCTGCACCGTGAAGTTGCCTGCATTGAACTCTTTTGCTACATCTTGGTATTTTTTCAAGTTCTGCCATGTCCCTTAGGTGAACAGGGATCCACCTTGCATATTTAGTGTGGTCTAGTCCCGTCAGTGCATCAAGATACATGGTGAACGAGGATTGATGTAGAGAAAGCACATACACCAGTACCAAACAGCTCTAGTTCTAGCACTGTTGCCCAGTACTGGAACAAGAGGGTGTCTTCTCTCTTCTTGCACCAGGCATTGAACTTGGGCAGATATTCCGTATGGTGAGCCCTCTTTGTACGGGTGACGTGGGCTGCTCGCAGAAAGGAATCAGCCGATCCTGGTGTCACAATCTCTGCTTGAACTGGTGCCTCCATCCAGCCATTGCCTTCTAGCCAGTCCCCCAGCATCTTCAGAGCTACCATCTCGATGTGCAGCCCCCAAACATAACAACCAGTTTGTCTTCACCATAACGCTTCGGCCATGTCCATTTAATTTGCTTGGCCAAGGCATACAAGGGCTGATCGAGGGTGACTACTAATGTCTGTTCAGGGTTCAGGTGCTCAACAGCGTTCTTTATGACATCTATGGAGTGTCGGATCATGGCCACTGTGTGAGCACTCTCCACAAAAAGTGGAAGCATAAATTGTAGCAATCAGACGGGTAACATACTGTTTAATTAGACTAATTAGTCTAATTACTCTATTATTTCTATAGGAATATAATAAAATCATTCACTTAGTAGTTTTAGTTATTTTGCAGTGAATTAAACTCCACTGCCAACATACAGTTACACCCAGCAGAACGATTAAGTAAAATATCAGTAATTGTTGGTGGCCATTTTGGATAATGGCTGCAACGACCGTTAGCAGCTAAATCTGCGGTGACACCACATCCAGATCTGTTCACTATATATAAGTCAACATGTGTGCCAAATTTGGTGCTTTTATCCCAAAACGCACAATTGGTTAAAATAGTGAGGTTATGCCGCCCGAACAAACCAAACGAGCAGACAACGCACAAACGAACAGAATAAGCAGTTAGAGTGCAAGCTCTCTGTATTTTGCGTGTTCGATGGTGCTGGTCTTATTCCCACGGTTTTCCTCAGTTGAACCATGGATCTCACGGTGGCAGCAGGTGTATTCTTCATTATTTACTCCTTAGCCAAAAGGAAGAAGAAATCTAGGGGAGTGTGGCTAAGGCGACTATTTTATGGACGGAAAAATATGTCCCTGTTGAGTGAAATAGATCATGGCCATTTGAAAAACTTTATGCGAATGACACCAGAGGACTTTGAAACATTAAATAACCTTGTAGGACCAAGAATTATAAAGAAGGATACAACATTCCGAAAAACCATACCGTTTAAAGATCGTCTGGCTGTAACTCTACGCTTTCTAGCCACAGGGTACTCATACACCAGTTTGCAGTATTTATTCAAGACATCCAAGTAATGCATAAGTGTGATAATTGCAGAAACATGCAACGCTTTGTTTGAAGCCCTGTAGGATTACATAAACGTAATACAAAAACGTTTTGTAATAATAATGACCTTATTAGCATATTAATATGTTGGTTTATTTAAATACTACACGTGTTTGTAAAGTTGCTGGCTACCCTAATAATATGTGTAGGAAATAATTTGTACAATGCTAACCCAGCAATCATGCTTCCTAACTTTATTATAGTACAAGCCATGTTGGGGATTCCACAGGTCAGAATGCTTCTCATATTCATCCAATAAGGTATAGGCATTTCTCTTTGTCCCATTCCATAACACACTGAATAGCTGTAACAGCGCGAACATCCGTCCTGACTGCGCACCAACGAGCAACTAAATCCTTTTGAGCACGCACCATTTACCGACAAGCGACGGAAAGGCACCACTATCTTCGTCAACGAAGATCTCTGCCCAGGTACGACTAAAGTCCGTCTACAGCAAATGTACCAGTTTAAAGAAGCCAGGAAACAAGGGAAACACGTGACTTTCAGTCATAAAACCCTTGTTGTTAGGGCTTGGGCAAGCGGACACCCACCCACTAACCCACCCGCCGTACCACCGCCCACCCCCCTCCCCACCAAGCCCCTCGAGAACCCCCTCCCCACTGAGCGGGAACCAGCCACTGTCGCTATCACCTGCGGAGTTTCCCCCTTCCCCTGCCGGCCAACTCGAGTACTACACGTCTACCCTCTGTGGTGGCAACCAGCAGCCCTCAAAACCGAGTGACAGGAGCACCTCTCACTCCATCTGGGAATCACCCTCAGCCAGGGCCGGTGCAAGATGATTTGGCGCCCTAGGCAAGCCTTTAGATGTGTGCCCCCTTGAAAGTTTTGATAAACTAATGTAGGTACAGTAACCCATTACTACATTGTTTCTAACTCTCGAAACACCACTGATATTATATGACAAACAAATAAGTATATAAATAAATAAGTCTTTTATTGTAAGAAAAATGTAGTGGACAATTATTTGTAATGTTGACAATCGTGAAACTGGAGATTAGCTTTTACTGCAATGGATACATAACCAAATATATTTTACAAAACATGTATCAAATTATTGTTGAAAAATATACAGTCACTAGTACACACTCACGCAGTACATACGTCCACTAGTACACACTCTCGCAGTACATACGTCTACTAGTACACACTCACGCAGTACATACGTCCACTAGTACACACTCACGCAGTACATACGTCCACTAGTACACACTCACGCAGTACATACGTCCACTAGTACACATCGTAACACACGTATGATAAAACTTGACGAAATGACGAGAAGCACTAAGATTGAAACAAAGACTCGCTGTGTACAGCATTTTAGACAGAGTACAAGAGAAATCAAATAACTACATACATTATAAAAATAATAAGACAGTTTCAACTTACTGTTTAGCAGGATAGCCAGCTGTTGAAGTTGTTGCCACTGCACCACACTTTTGGAGATGACTGACTCGGACTGAAGTGGCCTGGTCACTGGTGTCTGTGAGTAGTCTGGACAGCTTGAATCTTGATCTCCAACTAATCAAGTTGTTCCAGGTTACTATTTGGCTGGCGGCTCTGGTCGCTGGCCAGTCTCAGTGGGATTATGTTATGCGAGGTCAAACTTCAGAGGTCAGTTAACCTTGCCTCATCCCGACAAAGGCAGGGAAGGTGCGGCTCAGCCGCCCTGGCGGTAAGGGAGGGGAGGGGATGGTGGGGTTGGGAGAAGGGTTCCTCAGATGTCAGCCTTCAGGTCACTGCTCGACAGTTCTCCAGGCCGCCAAAGATAAGGACCCGGGTTAGTCCCTCCGGGGGGTTAACGAATAATATTAAAAAAAAACACAGTCGGCTACCGTCTATCTACCCTCGCCTCCCTCCGACCCCCCCCTTCTAACATCCTGCTCCGACCCTCCACAGCTCCACCACAGTGTCCACCACAGTTTTCCCTTCATTTTTAATTTTATCCAAGTTTGCCCTGAATTTGTGGCGCCCCCAGATTTTGGCGCCCTAGGCGATCGCCTAGTTCGCCTAGTGGGTAGGGCCGGCCCTGCCCTCAGCAGTACTGGTCAACTTAATTATGTCATCCTAATTATGTTGGTTGTAGCACCTATGAATCCGTTACCACCCCCCCCCCCCCCCACACTATTATAATGTTCTTAGATCTTCCTTTTTCACACCTCAGTGACCCTGAGTTTTTACTGTTCCTTAATCAGTATCAATGTTCTCACAATGATGATGCTACTGTCATTCCCTTAGATGTGCTAGATCGTATGTGTTACACCCCATTTACCCATGGTGTCGACACAATACTCATTCATATCGATCCTGATGTCTTTCTACAAAATTCACTGGGTTACACCAACCCCAACTGTAACTATTACTTTTCAGACTTCCCCGAGTTTAGTTCTAGTCTCCCACTACCTCATTCCTTCTCCTTGATTAGCCATAACATCAGCAGTATTCCCCTTCATCTAGATACCTTTTTAGATCAGTGTTTATCTTCTATTGCCCACAAATTTGATGTACTTGGATTCTGTGAGACCAAACTCACTAACGATATTGGCCATTTGTATAACATTCCTAATTATAATAGACACTGCGTCAACACGTCACGACACAGTGGTCGTGTCGCCCTATAGGTTGATACCAAGTATAACACTTCTGTTAGAGATGATTTAAAGGTTCAGGAGGAGTACATGGAGAGTATTTTCATTGAATTACGTAACGACACACGAAATATCCTAGTATGAGTAATCTACAGAAAACCCCACACTAATGTTAGGAATTTTCTTGATAAATTTTCGGAGCTTATCACTGTCATAAGTTCAGAGACGAAACATTGCTACATTACAGGAGATTTCAACCTTGATCTATTAAAATCAGAAACTGACACCTCAGTATTAGACCTTCTTGTTACCTGTCATTCTCAGAGTGCACCCAACCTTCATAGCGAGCGGACGTGCCACGCGTCACTCCCTGCTCAGTTCAAATCGCTGACCGTTACGACTGTCTGCCTTGTTTTTCACGTTGGGTCCGTTCTGACTGCTTTGTCATGTAGTTGTACATTGATATCATTAGTCTTGTACACTGCGCTTCTTCCCTATCCTATCCTTTCGCCCAGAGTCCCTGCTGTTTGGTAACGACGCGAACCCTGCGGGCAGAGCCTCAAGGGGGGCCCTCAGAGGGCTGCTGAATCGAGACAGTAAGGGTGGCAACATTTTTTGTTAGGGATTCGACAGTGCTTCATAACCTATCACTGCTAGGTGTTAGGGCTTGGCTAGGCCCCCGTCAGGGGATTGTCTATTCACCCTACCCCTAGACCCATCTTTACTCGCCCAACAAGCGGACAGAAGGAGCGGCATCCATGGGGTTTAGCTGAGGTGGACAGATTAGGTAGAATTTTCATTCATTCATTCATGTATGCTACTGACCATGGCCAAAGTGAGAGTGAAAATCTCCGGAACCCCGACCCAGGGGTCTCGGATAGGGCTAAAAAGGCTATTGAGCGACCTAAGGGTGAGAATAAATAGACTTGTGGATCTGAGAGATGGTTACATCATCCTCACAGAAACAGATGAAGATGTTGATAAACTACTTAAGTCTAGTGCCATGGACAAAATGAAAACCAACGGTTACGAGGTCATTGTCCCACGGGAATACGGCGCCAAGCTCACCCTTGTATGTAAGAAGTTAGACAAAGATGTAGTGGAAAATAACGCAGAAGAAATAAGAGATGAAATAGAAAAGCAAAACAATGGAGGTGTATCCTATGTATGCCCATAATATAATCAAGGTTCGCTTTGCAGACACAATGGAGTAGGAAGGGGAGAGAATAATCTTGCATGCCCTCTTTTGCACTTTTTCTAGGTGTTTACGTTGTGTGGCATTTAGGGAGGAAGACTAGGTAGGGGAGGCATAGGTAAGCTTGGGAAGTATGAATGTTGAGTAAACACCGAGGAGCTCGGGTGCAGGAACTCCGAGAGACTTGAGTCGGCGAAGGAGGTAGAGACGGAAACTGGAGGATTTGACAACTTCACTGACGTATGGTTTCCAATTTAGTTTGTTGTCTATGGTGACGCCGAGGAGCTTTGTGGAATCTACAACCTGGAGTGTGTTGGGACCTAAAGTAATGGAAGGGGGTGGGACAACGTCGGAGGAGAGGTTGATGTGCATAACCATGGCCTTGGTATGGTTGATGGTGACGTGGTTGTTGGTGGCCCAGTTTTGGAGATTGTTCAATAATCCTGAAGGGCGGTATAATCGGGAGCAGAATTGTTGACGCTGATCCCAATGGTGGAGTCGTCGACATATTTCCAGCGAGCAGAGGTTTCTCTTAGGGCATCATTGATAAGCATGAGGAAGCATAGTGATCCCATCTTGTGCCTTGGGGAACGCCACAGGTGAGTGAGTGAAAGGTAGAGATAGCCCCTCGGAAGCGTACAGCTTGGCGTCGGTCACTAAGGAAGTCTGTAAGCCAGGGTATAAGACTTCTTCGAAACCCGAGGTCAATAGTATCTGAACCTGCTCTAGTGCTTATCCAGTCTGGTCTTAAAAGAGCTCACGCTCGGTGCCGTCATAACACTCTCTGGCAGGTTGTTCCATGAGTTCACAACTCTCACTCTGAAAAAGTTACCCCTCACAATTTTATGTACTTGCGGCTTCTTTAACCTTGAGCTGTGTCCTCTTGTGGGGCGAGCGTCCGCCAGTTACAGGTAGGGGCACTCGACTGAGTAGTGCCCTTTGAGATGCTTATTCACCTCAATTAGGGCCCCCTTGCCCGTATGTAGTATAAGCTAGGCAAGTTCAGGCGCTCCAATCTCTCAGGGTAGCTGAGGTGCTGCAGTGCAGTCACCAGTCTAGTGGCCCTCCTTTGGACATATTCAATCAACTGACAGTCCCTGGCATATCTCGGGGGCAAGACGGGGTGACAGTACTCCAAACGGAAAAGCACGTCACTCTTGAAGATTGTTACGAGGTACTGACCGTCTAGATATCCGAACGACCTTCTTATCAGACCTATTAATTTATTTACCTAATTTACCTTCTTCTCACAATGGGCCGAGAACTTCCGTTCATTGTCAACATACACACCAAGGTCCTTTTCACATTCCGTCTCATTTAATGCAGTCTTTTCGTCCTCCTTACCATTGGTACGTCCCAGGTGCATCCTTTTACATTTCGTGACATTGAATCTTAGAAACCACTTCTTTGACCGTTCTTGAAGCTCACAGAGATCCTTCTGTAGCTCTTCACAGTCCGCTTGGTTCTTAATTTCCCGAAATAACTTGGTGTTATCTGCAAACATTTGTATGGAGGAATGTACAGCTTCAGGCATGTCATTTATGAAGCAAACAAACAGCAGCGGGCCCAATACACTGCCCTGTGGTACCCCGCTTGTGACGGGTACAGATGATGATTTCGTGCCATTAATCACCACACACTGCTTGCAGTCATGTAGAAAGTCTTCTATCTACGCTCGGACATTTCCCCGAACCCTGTACCCTTCCAGTTTAATTTTCAGTCTTTCATGGGGTACACTGTCAAAAGTCTTGGCAAAATCTAGGTAAATATTGTCGATATTACCACCCTGTTCCAGAATTTGGGTCCAAATGTCCATTACCTTGAATAATTGTGTCAAGCAGGAGCGCCCCGGCAAAAAACAGTGTTGGCAATCATTTACAAAGTTGTTTAGTAGTAGATGTTCCATCTTGGCATCTCTTATAATGCTCTCAAGAATTTACCTATTATTCTTGTCAGGTTCACTGATCTATAGTTATTCGTGGAGTAACGATCGCCCTTCTTGAAGATGGGACTCACATAAGCCATTTTCCAATCACTGGGGACGTTTTGCTCATCCAGGCATTTACTGAACAGGATCTTCAGGGGCTCAGCTTGCTCAGTGCACAACTTCCTTAGCACTCTGGGATGTACCATGTTCGGTCTTATTTATTATTAAAATATATACCATACCATGTATTGCCCTTAATGGGGATTTCTGAGAGTGGTCTAATCAGATTTTATATAAGCTTAATAAGAGCCAATAGGTACGAGAAGGCTCTTGATGTATAAACATGTTGGAGGGGAGAGGGGGACTGGTCAGTGACATGATCGCAAGTTTCTATACCGGTAATTATTTATTATAATGCAGTATTCTCGCATGATCAGCCTCTTATGGTGGATGTTTCATCATTAATAATATAAAATATTAAGTAATATAAAAAAATATGCCAGGTGTCTGTATGTCTTTTTGACCTTATGATAATCTTTTTTTTTTTTTGCACATACAGTATAAAGAATTGTGTGTGCATGTACTAACAGTAAAATGAATTTAATAAAAATACGTATATCTACTCGAAATTTTGAGTTGAGAATTGACACAAATCAGAGGTTGGCCCAGTAGGGGTGAAGCTGCCTTACTTCAGAATATGAAAGCTGCGGCTAGCCCACCTGGTTTAAAATATTACTCTAAGGTATCATAATATTTCATTTGTGAATAAGAGTGATGTAGTTTGCAAATATCAAATATGGTGTTAAAATATAAATTGTGGATAAGTGGGGTTGAGAATAGCGAGGTATTCCTGTACTATATATCATCCATCATCAACAAACTGTATATACAGTATATCTAACCCTGGTATCCAAAAGTAATTTTTTTCTGAGTTATAAAAGCATTATCTAAGTTTTTTTTTTATAAATTCTTTTTTTCAGTATCAAACTCACTTTCATGAAATTACAGTTCTTATAATTTAAGTTTGCTTCCCATGAAGGTTTGATTACCAAAAGTAACATTCTTGTTATTGTAAATGTTTCTAAAAGATCAATTTCATTTTCATATTTCCATGTCCTATCTTCTTGTTACCATAATGTACAAGTGGATGCTAAGTGTTTGCATGTGCTCTCTGTGTACATTAACGCTGTTTGTAAGATAACTTTAATGTTAGTTTTCATAAGTTATGCTCATTGCTTGTTTATTCAAGTGTAGTGAAGTGTACTCATTATTTACTGGTCAGATTTGTAAGTGGCAACTCGAACCAGTGCACCAATAACTTTTTTCTAACAACAGTGTGTAAGTCAGGATTTTTTATGTAGGAACAATATATGGGTGTGACAAACCCATTGTGACGCAAATTTGTAAAACAGTTATAAAGCCCTCGGATAGCTTGTGTGTGCAGAGAAGTCAACCTGTATGTTGTATATAAGTGAAACCTTTCAAGACCTCTCATGGTCAGTCATCAAAACTTTGTGTATCGACTGTGTTAACAAATGGTCAAGCCTTACTGTGATAAGTGTCATGCCCACATTATTTTAGGAGCCTCTCAAAAGGCTTGTTTATGACTCTCTAAAACCCATAATGACATAAATTTATGATTAAGTTATCAAAGTCTTATAAAGCAAGTGAAGACAGGTGGTCAAGCCTTGTTGTGATAAGTGTTGAACCCTTATTATTATCTTGGGAGTGTGTGTTGACCTGTGCCAGAACGGTTGTATCATGTATTGTATTACTCTTAAATGTTGTACAAATCATGTGTAGTATGTACACATAATATAGTTTGTATGTTAGTTAAAAGGATATTTTTAAACTGCAAAATAAGAATAAGCAAATAGTAGTTAAATTTGGAAACATATGGACTTTGAAGTTAGACTCTCAGAAAATATGAGGTTGAAAGAATATTCCTGGTAAAGGACCTGGTATAGATGGATGCATAATATGGATGTTTGAATGAGATAGGTACAGACTTCAGTATTCTGTGGTACAAATGGAAAATTCACTGTGTAGGAAGAATTTAAGGTAGAGAGAGATTGTAGAGTGTAAAAAAAGTTGATGATCTGGACTGGACATTATATGGTGCAGTTATAGTTTGCAAAGTATTGAAAGAGTGGGGGATACAAGTTTAATTGACTCAGAAAAATATGGTACTGCACTGCTACAGAGTGCAGAGTACCGAAAAGGTGTTTGGTGCAGGTACAGAATAGCCTCTGAGGAATATATGGTACACATAAATGATAAAAGAGCAAAAAGAGTACACTTAAGTCAGATGACAATCAAAATACTATATAGTGTTCACTGTAGCAACAGAATTTTTGGGGTATACGTGTACTGTCTTGTACTCAGAAACTGTCTGGCCAAATGCTGGGAATCTGCAGTGTATGTGAGACAGAAGACAGTGGGAGTATACAGGGCATGGCCAAACACTGGATCTTTATGATGTATAGCTAGAGACGGGAGTGTATGAGCTAACATAGAGGATTGTACATTGTGTTGTTAGTAATTGTAAGTATACAGTGTGTAACCAGACACTATGGGAGAGTACAGTGTATGGCCAGATACTGTATTGGGAGTGTACTGTATCTCCAGAGGATTTGGTGAAAGATTAAGCCTGAGTGCAGTATATACCTAGAGAGAGAGTGTACAATGTATGGCTCACTACAGGAATGTACAATGTTACAGTGGAGTCAATTAAGAGAGAATTTGATTGGTGGGATTAAGTTGCATGTATAATCAGCATGAAACATCTGAGTGCCATATTTATGTAGTATATTTTAGGGCTGTATGTCTTGTGTGAAAAAAGACAAAATGGTTTACATTAGGATGAGATTTCAAGTTGACATGCGAGGCAGAAGCCTGTAGCTAAGCATTATGCAGCAAACAATTTCAAGTAATTGTGATTTATGTATTGAATGTACTGTACTGTTGTCAATACTCCCGAGTGAATAGTCTTACTTTGTTGTTTAAGGTTTTGTTAAATAGCCTTGATTCCTTCTTCTGTTAATTTCTTACGGGTGTGTTCCAGTACCCATAGCTCGCCACTTGTCTCTTTAAGTCACTACTTCATCCAGTTTCAATCATGGCTGGTAAATTTTATCTGTAATTGTATAAAAAAGCAATTACTGTAATGGTAATGTTACATTCCATGACAATTATTGCAAACAAGACCATTTATTTTTGTGTTACCTTTTTATCTTCTGTAACTGTGATTGCGGGTGCAACTAAAATATACAACATCTCCTCTGCAACATAGGCAAGACATAAGTTACCACTATTTAGTGAAATAAATACAAATGGGTCTGTACTCAATATTCAACCAAATAACTTTTAAAGTGGCATGCACTTCCAGGTACATTTAATAATGTTTCTTTTTGGGTATATGAATCAAATTTTAGTTTTCTGTCACTTTCTTTTGCACTATTACCTTTTTTTATATCAATTTTTAATAAATGTTATTTTCTCTTGTCACATTTAACTTTCCTAAGAAGGGTGGAAAGAACATTAAGGCTAACAGCTGTTTTCTCAGTCGTTCGGTAGCCAGGTGAACACGTTCAGGAGCTAGCAACATGTGAATGGGGCTATTAAACTCATATCCGAGACCTCTCACAGTAGTCTATGATGCTCATGACTGGTGTGAGAGGCCCCGGAAATGTGTTTAATAAACCCATTCATGTGTAGGACCTCGCTCCCGGACGACTGAGAAGACAGATGTAAGATTATTAATGGTGTCGGGATCCCGAGATAGCTACAGTATACTCTTGATTTGAATCCGATTAACTAACTCGATTTAGCGGAAGGCATTTTTTCCTTTATTATTCGCTCGATTTGGTAACCTAGTTCGCTACATCGAGACACCTCAGATACATGATGCATTAAAACCTACTTCAGCCTACAGCAAATGTACTAAGTGTACAAAAACGATAATTATATTAAAGGTACCATAAAGATGCACCCTCCACTTTATCAGGGAGTCTTTAGGAAAAAACTTGTGTGTATTTTCCTCTTGTATTCACAGTTTTCTTAAAATAATATATACAATACCAGGAAATGTGAGGAATATATAAATATAACACCAACAAACGATACTGTACTGTAATTATCAGTAAATAAAAGCCAAATGATAGTTTAACACAGTCGCCATTTCCATACACTCCCTGTTTCACCATAGTAACGAAGACAAGACCAACTGCAAATTTGATTCCCAAGCAACACCCCACCTCCCCTACACCACCCTCTTCTCGGCTCTGGTCGCATTTATCATGGTAAATATAGTATAGTGGAGGGCGCCAAAACTATGGATCTACATTCAAGAAAAAAGATCATAAATACTGTACATATATTTGCAGTTTTACACACGCCCATGACCCACACCCTCCATACCCACTCCCCTTTTCCCCTCCCCCACAACTTCCACCTCCCCCCTCTGCTTCCACCTCTCTCCCTCACCTTCCACCCATCCCTTTCCTCCCACTTTCTTTCCCAATCCTTCCACCCTTCCTGTTAGGTTCTGAATAATAAGTTCTATATACAGGAGAGAACACAAACACCTGTATAGTTTTGTAGGTTCGGTTTACTGGATAAGAGTATGTACACAAAGGAGAGCAGCACTCTCTCTTGACTAGGCTCCCGGTCAACTGCTATAGGCGACGTATGGCAAGTGATACATTAGCAGCTTCCATACGTCGCCAGGCACATTAATTAAGCGTGTGGGATATGGTAATAACATTGCCACACGCTGCTAGCTAGGCTGAATAAATAATACATAAATGGAGCACATACATAATATACATACATGATATATAATCCAGCATACATAATATACGTACACCTCCCTCCCCCCTATACGCTCATAGCAAAGTCTTGAGCGGACCTTTTCTTTTGGATCCGTTCTGAGCGTCGAGGGACTTCATCACTGGGAAGGGTATGGGACTCAACACTGGTGGCGGGGCCAGCAGAAGGCATTGTTACGGGTCGGAGAAAACGGCGGTTCCTCCACCACACACGACCACTGGGTAACCGCACCTGGTAGTCCCGTGACCTGCCGAGACCCATGACTACGCCTACTTTGTCCCAACGTAGGGAGGTCGGGTCCTGAACACGGACTTGGGTGCCGACACTCAACCTGGGGAGAGAACGGGCGTGGTCATTGTAGCGGGCGACGACGTCCTGAACACGTTCGGCGGCTCGGCGATCACAATCCTCTGTCTTGGCCTGCCACTCCTTGGAGAAGGATTGAGGGTGAGCAGGGACACAAGAACGAAGGGGGCGTCCATACAAAACCTGGGCAGGGGAGCGTCCGGTGTAGTTAGGTGTGTTGCGGAGTTCAAGAAGACCCCTGTCGAAGGCCTCGCAGTCAATGTTCCCAGAAGGGGCCACCTTAAGGATGAGGTGCTTCAGGGATTTGACAGCAGCCTCAGCGTGGCCGTTGGACTGCGGGTAATGGGGCGATGACAACACATGCCGGACTCCCCATCGGTCGAGGAACACAGCAAAGTCCCGGCTTGTGAACTGAGGCCCTCCGTCGGTTCGCAGGCGTGCAGGAACGCCCACGTCACGGAAGTAGTGGCGGAACTTGCTGATGGTGGCGGCAGACGTCGTGTCATTACCGCACTTGATGACAACCGGCCAACCAGAGAGACGGTCGACGATAACGAGGAAGGACTTTCCTGACACACAGAAAAAGTCGGCCGACACAGACTCAAAGGGGCGGGTGGGGTTGTCGTCACTCATAAAGGGTTCCTGCTGCTGGCTGGGTTGTAATACTTGGCAGGGCTCACACACCCGGACAGCATTGGAGATGTCGGGGTCGATGCCAGGCCGGAACACAGTCTGTCTTGCACGCCGTTTGGTGGCCTCGGCTCCACAGTGACTGTCGTGGAGGCGAGCCAAGGCGTGGAGACTTGAAGCAGCAGGGACAACTACCGAAGGAGAGGTGTCGCTGGCCAGAGGTAGGGGCAGGGCGGCAGCAGGGTAGTTGCTGCTCCCTTCGTGCACCCTGTTGGCGTGTTTTACCTCGAGAATCGGTGTTGGGAAGTCCTGGGAGATGATGGCCAACTCTTGGCAATGTCTGTAGGACAGCAAAGGAGTCGGGACGCCATTATGCACATCAATCCAGGCTTGACACGACCTGTTGCCAAAGGTGACGTGTGCATAGAGTGAACCTAGGGCCGGGGTCATCTGTGAACCATCTGCCATAAAGCGGAGATCCTTGGGGGGCGGTCCTAGATCACTTGGAGAGAGCCCCAAGCATTGCAAATGCTGGGGACCGATGACTGTAGCATCAGCGCCGGTGTCGGGCAACATCTGAAGGCGGGATGACACACCGCCGTAGGTCACGATGACGCTGATGTACTGGGGGACTTTGGTCCTGGGACGCTGGGGGGAGCACACATTCCTAATGTGGCTCGAGCGTTGTCAGGAGTCGTCGTACCTCTGATTGGAAGACTGTGGGCGGCCCTCTCTGGTGGAGGGGGGCTGAAGCTTCCGCCGACGCGGTCCCTTGGGTATGTTGGAAGGGCAACACTTGTCATAGTGGCCCAGACGACCACACACATTGCACTGGACGCGTTTGGCTGGGCACCGTACTGTGAGTGACCAGTGGCCCTTACGGTCACAACTGTTGCAGGTAGACTGAGCAGCTGGACACACCTGTGTTCCGTGCTGCTTACCACAGTTGTTGCAAAATAAACCGGGCGTGGACGTGGTGGGCGAAGGCGTAGGAACAGACTTCTTGTCCTTCTTGTACCGGGACACAGCGCGTACAGCTGTGGGGGAGCACGGATGGCAGAGGTGGCACACCTGGCAGCCTCATAGGAGCGACATATCGTCGACACATCCTTAAGAGAAGAGGAAGAGTCGAGGGAGGTGAGGCGTTGGACAAGTTCCTCGTCCTTAACACCCATCAGGATCACCTGCTTCAACTGGGTCTCCTCGCACTGCTGGTGGTGGCCTGGACATATATCTACCTCTTCCGAGGCTCTCTTAAGACGCACGTAAAAGGCATCAAAAGACTCACCCTCCATCTGTCTGCAGCTAAACAATTCCCTCCTGCGCAGAGCTTCATTCTGCTGTCCTTTGATGTGCCGTTGTAGAACGTCCAGTACCTCCTCTACAGACAGCAAAGAGGTTGGGGGTACCTGCAACGTATGTTCCAAGACACGCTGAATTTCCAAGGACAGGCACATGCGCAGCTGGATGAGTTGTTTAGGCTGTGACAAACTCTGGAGATCCACCATTGTAGAGTAGTCAGTCCACCGTCGCCGCCATTCACGAAAAGTCTGGAAAGTCTCATCAGGCTTCAAGATGGGCGGCGTTTGAGCTGCTGCTTTAGGTGGGGCTGGGGGGTGTGAAGGAAGCATGGATGAGGTATCTGAACCAGTCAGTACCGAGGCAGTGTTAGAGCCAGGGGCTTGGTTAACAGTGAGGCGAGATATCAAGGCTTCAAACCGTTCACTGTCTTCCAATCTCCGTTGGTTGTCTCGTTCTGCCTCTGCTTGCCTTCTGTGCTCATCCGCCAAACGTCTGTGGGCTTCATCCTCGCGTTTCTCATCTCTCATAAACTTCAGTAAAGCAATTATCTCTGGAGACAACGCTGAATATTGAGGTGAGGGACTGCGCGATGTGGGGGCTGAAGCGTCGTGGCCGGTCTGGTCATCCATCTCTGCGGGGCTATCACCCGCCTGAGTCATCCAGACGCTGGGTCCACGGCTACGTAAGGCGTGAGACATAACTACTTCCTCTGTGTACTATGTCTTAAATCAGTGTTGACCGGTCAGCCCGTCGTATCAACAAGATTTCAGACAAAAAATTAATTAAATACACAGATAAGTAGGTTATATATATAAAATATATATAAGGAAGCCGCGCGGTCAGCGAGTGTTGGTACGTGTGAGTGTGTGTCCCGGGCCGGCAAAGCGTCTCGCCCCAGCTGTGAGGGGGGGTGGAGGCGGCGCTGTGAGGGGGGGTGGAGGGAGAGGCGCGGCGACTCCCAGTCAGTCTAGTTACCCTCAGGACGCGGTCAGAGACGGGTGCACTGAACTTTACTCCTTACAAATGCCCAGAACGTGCCGTATACCTTGGGAATCCTTTAGAACAAGGTCACACATGAATGGCACGAACACACAATGCACTAAACACTTCACAGAAAATCACTGTCACTGACACTGCTCAAAGTTGCTGAAATTCTTCAAGGAGAGATGGCGCGGGAGTTGACCCAAGGCTTGACCCAAGACGGGAGGGGACCCTAGCCGGCTTTCTACAAACTTTGCACTATCACTCGTAATTATCCAGTAAGACTACGCACTGCGCCATGTTAGGTTCTGAATAATAAGTTCTATATACAGGAGAGAACACAAACACCTGTATAGTTTTGTAGGTTCGGTTTACTGGATAAGAGTATGTACACAAAGGAGAGCAGCACTCTCTCTTGACTAGGCTCCCGGTCAACTGCTATAGGCGACGTATGGCAAGTGATACATTAGCAGCTTCCATACGTCGCCAGGCACATTAATTAAGCGTGTGGGATATGGTAATAACATTGCCACACGCTGCTAGCTAGGCTGAATAAATAATACATAAATGGAGCACATACATAATATACATACATGATATATAATCCAGCATACATAATATACGTACACTTCCCATGGGAGGGCCCCTTAGGGCGCCGCCGCCGCTGGAAGAGGCCCTGGGGGCGTCACCGCCCCTAGGAGAGTCCCTGTGAGCGCTGCCGCCCCTAGGAGGGTCACTGGGGGCACTGAAGCCCCTGGGAGGCTACCTGGGGGCGCCGCTGTCCCTGGGAGGGCCCCTGGGGGTGCCGCCGTCCGTGGGAAGGCCTCTGGGAGCGTCACTGTCCTTGGAAGAGCCCCTGAGGGTGCCAGCACCCCTGGCAGGGCCCCTGGAGGCGCCACTGTCTCTGGGAGGGCCCCTGGGTGGCATAGCCGTCTCTGAAATGGTGTCTGTTCCTGGGGACGCCAGCGCCCCTGGCAGGGCCCCTGAGGGCCCCACCGTCACTGGGAGGGTCCCTGAGAGCGCCGGTGCTCTACAAAGGGCCCCTGGAGGTGTTGCTGCCCCTAGGAGGGTTTCTAGGGGCACCGCCACCCCTGGGAGGACTCCTGGGGGCGCCACCACTTCTGGGAAGGCCCCTGGTGGCACCGCCGCCTTTGAGAGGGCCCCTAGGGGCGCCGCCGCCTCTGGGAGGGTCCCTGTGGGCGCTGCCGCCCCTAGGAGTATCACTGGAGACACCGGCGCCCCTCGGAGGGTCCCTGGGGGTTGCCGCTGCCAATGGGAGAGTCCCTCGGGGCGCCAACACATAGGAGAGGTCCCTTGTTAGAGCCCCTAGTGACGCTGCCGTCTTTCGGAAGGCCCCTAGGAGAGCCAATGAGAGCGCCAACGTCCCTGGCAGGGCTCCTGGCGGCGTCGCCGTCACTGGAAGGGCCCCTGGGGACGCAACTGTTCCTGGGAGCTCATTTGTCCCTGATAGAGCCCCTGGGGGCGCCGCCACCCTGGAAAGGTCCCTGGGGGTGCCACCACTCCTAGGAGTGTCTTTGGGGGCGCCACCACCCTAGGGAGGGTCCCTGGGGGCGCCGCCGCTCCTGGAAGGGTGTAATGGGCCCCTGTCTCATCAACAGAACATATTATATAAATGGGTCAATACATCTGATATTATATTCAGATTCACCACCCTGTAACTTTCCACTGTCTATGAGTAAGACATGAGTTGGACACGTGAGCGGGCAACTCTCCCAAGAGGGCGAGACCCATAAGTCAGAATTTCTGTAGACCCGCACAGCGAGGTCCTCACAGTCAGTCGCTCACATCAACTTATATCGTAAGGACGTGACCTAACGTTTATAATACATAAACGCCGTCCCTTTCTCATTCACTCCTAAACAGTGGAACTTATGGTCGATCTATCACTCAGGAATTATATATACAACCCTTTTATAATAAAACAAAGGAACTACCGTTTGGGTTTCGTTACTTAAAACCCAAACATAAATATATGTGAACGGCCTGGTTAATTGCACAAGCAGCCGATTCATATAGGTGGCAAGCTGTGTGTACGGATTCTTCTAACTGGTAGTCGTATCAACCGTCTGTGTTTTGAGAAAAACTGAAAACACACAGCAGTGACGCGTTACATAATCCTAGTGTTTAAAACTATATCCGGTATTGAGACGATATTTAGTGAGTGCTCCTTATCTCTGTCACATACAAATACGTGCCGAATTCGTATTATACATATATTACAGCCTGTTGGTACATATCCAGATTGAGCCTGTTGAAGTAGACCCCACTCAGCATTTTCTAGTTACAGGGTTGCAGTGTTGAAGAAAGGTTTCATAACCTGGACTAGCAATTGGTATTTCACTAGCAGCTGAACAGTTTTGTTGTGTCGTCAGCGTTAATTATGAAGTTCCTGTGTCGTCATACAAGATCTCCATATATACGTAGACTGTGAATACTTGGCACACGGCAGTTTTGCTAGCGACCCAGCAACGACCAGAGTGATAACCAATCATCAGCAGTTTCTGATCGCCTGTGGAGAAACTCCCTTAGTTTGCAGTGGACTCGTCTCTCACCAAGGCAGAAGCGTCTCATCGTTGCCAAGGAAACCGGGAGCAGCACGAGCATCACTAGGAAGAGGCCCCGCCCACCCTCCACCCACCACTCGACTCAGAGCTCAGCTTGAAGGATCACATTTTCTATACACACGTACTACCCTGTATAAATAGGTATTTAAATTACATAATTCTACACACATGAACACGTTCGAGAGATATCTTCACACCTATAGGTAGGTCGGATAGGATTATTTCAATGATAAAGTGTCGAATGTAAGATTAATGTATTGAAATCCTATAATTTACAGTGATTTATAAGTGTCTGTCTTCTTATTGATAGTTTAATAATTAACTACAATTCATATTCATTTGTCTTGTAAATGAGAGGCAAGTGATCTGCTTACTATTAAGTATTCATTGACCCAAGGGGGACTAATAGATAATTTCTAAGTTTCCCATGTCTAATGTGGATGAAATTGAACGCCTAGCCCAACTGTATGCTTATAACCAACTCGTCGATGATCAAGCCCAGACTGACATAGATTTTGAGTCGGGATCACAGTTAAATGAGTCGGTAGGAAGTAGTGAGAAAGTTATAGACGAATCATTTGACGACTTAAACCGTCGTACCCTATGATCTGGTAATCACTATAGTACCTCACCTAAGTATACAAAAGCAGTTACCCGTTACAGGTGATAGTGTGTCTGTTGCTAAATCGGTAACAACCTTATTAACCCAGCCTTCTGTTAAGAGTAAGAATACTAACTTGCTTAATACTAACACTACAATGGCGTCCTCTAACCCTCACACCAGTACTTACTACTACCACACCTAAATCTGATAATGTTATTAATATCATGCAGCCCTGCGACCATGTTCGAAATTTCATGGGACAAGATGATTATAGGGTCGCACATTTTATTCGTGCATGTGAAGATAGCATGCGCACTAGTCACATAACGACTGACGAAGAAAAAAAAGCATATGTACGTTCCCATATAACGCAGGGTTCCTATGCCGGCAGTCGTTTGAATGCGTTTGGTTTGCAAAGCCCTGACTATGAAAAGTTTAAGCGAACGTTAATTGGGATTTTTGGGGGTAGGTCACAGCTGGGCCAGCTGCAATGGATATTCAGATGGTTGGATCGCTGTATTCCAGGTATACGCAATGAAACGCCTGTCGACGCTGTCGACATTGCAGGCGAGGTTCGCCAGGATATGCAAGCGACCTTCCGGTCCTCAGACTGGTACAACGCGCATGGTGATATGCCAGCGGACAATGTGGAAACATTGATAGAACTAATAAGTTTTCTCCTTTCCGTCCGTCGTCCCTTATATAGCCGGGCACAGGAAGTACAGTATGAACCACCCCTGGATATGGTGGAATACGCAAACAAGCTCTGTCCCCAGGCTACGGGTCTTTTACTGGCGCAGCCCTCAATGACGTCACCGCAACCCCAGCTACCTCAGATGGCGCAGATGCCTCACTCCCAGACTCCTTATGGGACACAGCTAGCTCCTATTGCTCTTCCCCGCCTGACATATAAACAGAAAACATCGTTACGATGAGCACATTGTAATAAACGTGGCCACGTAATGGAAGATTGTAATAGTGCAAATTTTAAGGCCACACCCGGTGCAAAGCCATTCTCAAGGTCAAACAGTGAGGGAGCCAAACCAGCACCTCCTCTTAACCAGAAAGCGCGCAAATGGTGCGCTCTTCACAAATCGACATCTCATAGTTCACATGAGTGCGATGTGCTAATAAAGGATAGGGGAGTGGACCTTTGTGAAATGGAGGTGTCGTATAGGCGCAAGCAGAAACGTCCCCAGGACAAGTCGTCAGGGGAAGACCAGCGCACACCACAACAAGGAGAGGGATAGATAGGGTAATCCCCACCCTTCCTCACAGCACTTCTATAGCGGCCTCGTTAGTGGCGGCGCTTAGCAAAGTGGAAGTGTTGTCAGTGCCGGTGAGAGTGGATAATACCAGATTGGCTCTTGATATAGACACAGGTGCTTGCGCTAATGTATTGGCCGTGACATCATATCATGAGTTACAACGTAAATTCCCTCACGGCAACCTCAAATGGAGGCCTAGTAACGCTGAGCTCGAAGGAGTTTCAGGTACTCAGCTGAGCATCAAAGGAATGGTGAGGTTACCACTCAGATTCTCAAGAAGTGGTTCTCCCTTCTACGCGGACTTCTATATAGTTCAGCAGTTTAATTTGCCAGCCGACGGGTTACTTGGTCTACCAACTCTTCGAAAGAACATGATAGATGTTCATCCACGTCATAATAGTGTTACGTTTAAAGGTGTTTCCTACACAGCAATGAGTCATTCTGAACCTATGCTCACCGCTAGGACGAAAGTGTTATCTACCAATCCTATTAAGAGGAAGGCGGATCATGCGTCAGAGATACCTCTTGACCTCAACCACACACTTTCCCAGCATGATTACAGCAGCAAGAGTTGGACGATCGTACCAGCAGTGTTGAAGAGTACTCTCCATTACCAAAATGAGGAAATCACCAAAGCAACTGTCGAACTACCCAACGTGTACACGGGCACAGATGTTGTGTGTCTCCTGGAAACATGCAAGGTAAAAGGGCTGTCATGTGAATCTACCCTGAGCACTATACGCCCTTGGTGGTTTGACCGACGTACTGATTCTAAATCGAACAGGCGTTCAACGAATCTTAAGGAAAGGGTGTTATTTGTGTGATTTTCTAGTATATCACAACAATGTCGAAGTGCAGCCTACTAAATTCCCAATTCGAGGTATTGTTGCGAAATGCCAACAGACTCGACTGGCCAGGATAGATCAAATAGCACCACATGTTAAGGTGATCGACCATCCCCAGGGCAAGACACGCCTTTTAGAGCTGCTTGCCGACTATAGAAATATAGTAGCCTTGCCAGGGGAAACGCTAGGTCAGACAGATTTAACATCCCATCATATAGCGTTAAAGGAGGGAACCAATCCTATTTACATACCAGCTTATAGACTACCTCATAGCCAGCGCGCTGTAGTGCAAGATATGGTACAGGGTATGTTAGATGAGAATGTTATTAGACACTCAAAATCCCCCTTTAATAGCCTATTATTCCTCGTCCCGAAAAAGGATGGTGGATGGCGCCCTGTTATAGATTGCAGGCGCGTCAATGATCAAACGATCCCTGATAGGTACCCTATACCCATCTTGAGCGACATTTTGCAATCCTTAGGCAAGGATAATGCGGTATTTAGCAACTTAGATTCGCTTAGTGGGTATTGGCAAATACCACTCGGTGAGAAATCACGAGAAATCACGGCATTTAGCACGCCTCTAGGCCACTTTGAGTTTCTACGAATGCCATTTGGTTTCAGAAATGCCCCACTAACATTTCAAAGAATGATCAACACCCTGTATGCCGGACTAATTGGTAACACAGTCTGCGCTTATTTGGATGATCTAATAGTAGTCAGTAAGGACGTCGATTCCCATCTGATTAAACTGCGTGAAGTGTTGGCCAAACTTTCCACAGCAGGCCTCAAAATAAAACTCTCGAAGATGCTAGTTTTTAAAATCCAGAATCCATTTCCTTGGTCATGTAGTTGACGGTGAGGGCATATATACAGTTAATGATAAAGTCAAAGCTGTATCTCAGTTCCCGCGTCCTACCTCAAATGATCATGTGCGTAGCTTTCTCGGTTTATCTGGATATTATCGTTCCTTTATCAAGAACTATGCAACATTAGCATCGCCCCTAACGAGGTTCCTCAAAAAAGATGCAATATTTATATGGGACGCTGAACACGAAGAAAGTTTTACGGCATTAAAGATAGCGCTTTCCAATGCCCCGGTTCTAGCATTCCCAGACTACACTCAACCTTTCACTCTCTGTACTGACTCTTCCGGAATTGGAGTCGGAGCAGTGCTCATGCAAGAGGATACGCATAGGAAGTTTAGAGTGATAGCATTTGCAAGTCGCAAACTAATTGATGCTGAAACACGTTATTCGGCGACGCATTTAGAAACGTTAGCCGTTGTGTGGGCACTTAAGAAGTTCAAAGACATTATCTTTGGCTACAAGATAACTGTTTTTACTGATCATGCGGCAGTCACCGAACTGTTCCATGGCAGAAACTTATCAGGCAGATTAGCACGCTGGTATCTGACAATTCAAGAGTTTGACCCCGAATTTAGGTATTTACCTGGGAGGGCGAATGTTGTCGCCGACGCTCTGTCAAGAAATATAGCACCAGTCATGCCTGTATCAACATTCACTCTTTCGCAACTGGAAGATGAGCAACGACGCGACCTATATTGGTCAGCTGTTATTTTTGCTCTCGAATCAGGTGAGGATGTTAAACTCCCCAAGTTATTTCTTCCCTTAAGTCAGTTTGAATTACGACAAAACATACTCAATAGGACGAGAAAATCTCCTGAGGGTAATGTGTCTCAAATAGTCGTACCTGACACGTTGCGCAAAGTAGTAATGACATTGTTCCACGATGTCCCACAGGCAGGTCACCAAGGTCGTGATAAATGCTTAGCAGATTTACGAAATAAGTTAGTGTGTTGCTTCTACTCTGTTGTGGCACCGTTGTGTTGACAGACATGTCCACATCAATCCTCAAACCAGGTGCACTTGTGGCACCTCTCGGACGCGTTCTCATAGTTGAGGACGAGGTGAACATCAAGTATGAACTACAGCCACTACTCCAACTTCCGCGTCAGATGGAAAACGTCGACGGCCAACTACAATCAGCATTGGACATCCTTCATGGTCTCAGCACAGCTTCTAAGAATTCGACAATAGTTTCACAAACTATAGACCTTCTACACTTTCGTCTCCAGCATATTCGCGAGTTTCTCGTCGATGTTGGGAAAAATCTACCTGCGTCTCGAGCGGATCTTGCTCAAGAAGTGCATTCTCAGGAACGACGAAAAAGGGGTCTCTTTAATTTTGTGGGTCTCATCCAAAGCGCTTTGCTTGGCACGGCAACTGCCGATGATGTAGCTAAATTGGGGGACCGAATGAACGTTGTTGTTCAGGCTGTATCTCAACAGAATCGTGTTATTTCTCAAACCTTTCACGCGATTACTGCTCTAGAATCAAAGGTTAATGCAATCATAGTGGAGTCTAACCAAGTTTCGAGAATTGTAACTAGGTTACGGAAAGCAATCCCGACGTTAGAATGGCTCCTTTATTTCACAGAATATTTGCATGCTGCTGAAATTTCAGTTCATAAAATTGTAACCTCAAAAAATTAACTAATAGACAGCATTGTAGATGCCTGGATAGGACGTGTGGACGCGAAGCTTGTGCCTGTGCAGACGCTTCTTGAAGCTTTAAAAATAGCTAAGTTGCAGTATAATTTAACTCCTAATTTCAATGACAATGAGGTTCACTATTATTACCCACTGTTGGAGTCAACCCTCACGCACAATGCAATTCTGATCCACATTCCTATGCGAGGGACACATGAGATTAATGCATGGCATTTAGAACCCTTCCCCTGGTTTGTAAACGACACAGGTGATCACCTGGTGCGTCTGGAGAGTAGCTGCTGCATTTCCACTGGAGCGCGGGATAAGGAGTCCGCAATCAGGTTGTCCACCCCCTTTATGTGCCGGACTTGTAGATTACACTGGTCTGCATGATTTTTTTTATTGACTGTATTTCATCTTTTTCGAAATATATATAAAAAATAGTGATTCACTGTGTTTTTTATTCATCTCTATCACATCAGGTTCTGTGACGGTCTGTGACGTTGACTTTTCATTTTTTATATAACATAAGTAAATGCTAAAGTATAATACCAATTAAAATACTTACCTTATATTGACTTAAATGTTAAATCTAATATATTTTTCTTTATTTTCAATTCTTTGAGAAAAAAGATGCTCTTGTTTTCTGTTCAAATATTTGTGGCCTTATCGAGGACATGGGGATGTCGTACAAAGCAGATGAATGGAGGCTCTTCATTGATTCTTCTAACAAAAGTTTAAAGGCTGTTCTTCTCTCCAATGGCAACGCAGCTGCATCTGTGCCGATTGGCCATAGTGTCCAAATGTCAGAAACTTACGAAAATATGAAGACACTTTTAACTGCAATCAACTACCATAATCACAATTTTCTCATTTGTGGTGATTTAAAAGTTATTGCTCTCCTACTAGGTCTTCAAGGGGGATACACCAAGTATCCCTTTTTCTGTGTTTCTGGGATAGTAGGGCAGACAGCCAGCACTATGAACAAAAATACTGGCCACCAAGAACCAGCTTCTTACCCGGAGATCACAACGTAAAAGCTGTGCCACTAGTTGACCCCAAGAAAATTCTGCTACCGCCACTCCACATCAAATTAGGGCTTATGAAAAATTTGGTGAAGGCCCTGAACACGAATGGAGCTGCTTTCAAGTACCTGGAGTCAAAGTTTCCTCGTATAAGTGAAGGCAAGCTAAAGGCAGGAATCTTTGTTGGCCCTCAGATTCGGGAATTGATGAAGGACATGCATTTTGAGGAAGCATTAGCTGGTGTCGAGGTGAATGCCTGGTTTTCCTTCAAACAGATTGTCCAAAACTTCTTGGGAAACAGCCGCTCTCCAGAATATGAAAAACTGATCCAAGACCTGATTTCAAGTTTCCAGCAACTTGGGTCTAGAATGAGTGTGAAGATGCACTTTTTGCAATCACATCTTGACTATTTTCCCAAGAATTGTGGGGACTACAGAGAGGAACAGGGAGAGCGGTTCCATCAGGTTATATGCACCATGGAAACTCGATACCAGGGCAAATGGAATGTCAGCATGATGGCGGATTACTGCTGGTCATTGAAACGTGATGGTCCCGATGCACAGCACAAGCGGAAATCAAAGCGGTCCTCCTTCCTTTGAATCAATATGTAGGCTAACTATTAGGAGCATATTTTTGTTTACATTCATTAGATTTTATGTTGATTATTCTGCTTCATTTCATGATAAACGTTATTAATTTCATGGTTATTTGGAATACATTAATAATTTATTATATATTGTTATATTATATCATATTTAAAAATCATTAATTTGTATTTTATTAAAAATCCTTACGTGATAGAGCAAAATGGTGGAGATATTTAAAATCAGCAACCCAAGAATATGTAAGATCACATACATGAATAAAATAAAAATAAAAAAGTTCCCAAATGCAGACCAGTGTTATAGAGCTGGGTGAGGAGAGCCCAGCGGAGGATTCGCTGGTTGGAGGTCTTGTTGGTTTGGATGAACGTGAGCGGGTTATGGTCGGTGAAGACTAGGGTTGATTGTGGGCGAGAATGGAGGTAACATTCAAACTTCTTTATTGCCAACACCAGAGCCAGGGCCTCCTTCTCTATGGTCGAGTAGTTGGTCTGATGTTTTTTCAACTTGGCGGAGTAATATGCCACAGGGTGAAGGACATCAGTGGTTGGGTCGGGTTGTAGGACCACAGCCCCCACTCCGACACAGCTAGCGTTGATTTGCAGATGGAAGGGCAAGGTGTAGTCAGGGGGGTGGACTACAGGCTTGGAGGCAAGGAAGGCTTTGAGGCGGTGGAAAGACTGGTCGCACCTCTGGTTCCAGATGTAAGGGACAGCAGAACTGGTAAGGACTGTGAGTGGTCCGGCCACGCTGGAGAAGTTACTGCAGAACCGACGGTAGTAGCCGCACATCCCCAGGAAGCGCACGAGTTCCTTCCTCGTCCTTGGAGTAGGGAAGGACAAGATGGCTTTAACGTTTGCGTCCTTGGGTCTCACCATACCATGCCCAACGCTATGTCCCAGGTAAGTCACTGAGGCCCGGCCAAAAGCAAATTTAGCCAGGTTTATGGTGAATCCAGTCTCTTGAGGCCGTGCGAACAGTATCTCCAAACGCACCAGATGTTCGTCCCAGCCGTCCGACACCACCACCAGGTCATCCAGGTAGGCGAACGTCCCACCTAGGTCCTGAATCAGGTAATTGATTGCCCTCTGGAATGTGGCCGGAGCATTAGAAAAGCCAAACGCCATAACCAAATATTGAAAAAGACCAAATGGAGTTATAAATGCTGAGATTATTTTTGCCCTATCCGTGAGTCCCACTTGATAATATCCTCTCATCAAGTCCACCGTTGTAATAAAGTTTGCACAGCCTATGCTGTCTATTATATCTTCAATCAAAGGTAAAGGGTAGGAGTCTGAGACAGTGACCTGGTTCACTTTACGATAATCGGGACAGAAACGAAAACTGCTATCGGGTTTTGGAATGAGAAGGCAAGGCGAAGCCCAGGGGGAGGTACTAGGCTCAGCTAAGTTATGTTTTAACAAAAAATCTACCTCCTTTTTCATAATCACTCTTTTTTGTGGATTTAGCCGATATGCTGATTGCCTAATGGGTTGTACATCATCCAAGATTAGCTTAATATCATGTTTAAGTATATTGCAAAACCCTGGGAGGTCTGACGTGACTTTAGGAAAGGTTGATAATAACTTAGTGAGATCTTTTGCTTGAGATGGATTCAGAACAGAAAAATACTCATCCAAGTTGTTGAGTATGTGACTGTTAGCAGGGTTTTCTTTAGGTAGAGGGAAGTCTAAATTCTCCAATAGGTCCATGTCATCTGACTCCGGCTCCGGCCCTGACAAAACCGTATGCAATACAGGTTGGCTTATAGCCTCTGTGATGTCTTCCTCTGACTACCTGGAATGGTAAAGTTTCATGAGATTAATGTGAACAAGTTGTGAATCTTTTCTGCGATCAGGAGTATGGACTATATAGTATTTTTTTAGCATTGATTTGAAAGTTTGATGGAACCGTTCCAAGCAACCTTGGGATGGTGGGTGGTAAGCCGAAGATGTACAATGGTCCACACTAAGGTCTTTCATCACCTGTTTGAAAACAGATGGATCAGATTGTTGGGCTATAATGAGCTCATCCTTACTAATGGTCTTATTGTACAGATCTTCTGTGGGTAGGAAGATATTGGAGGTGGTTTTAGATGAAGAGGGCCCATTTCGCACACTCTGTGACCGGGTGACAGCACAAGATGGGAAAAGGTGAGGAGTAGTTTCTTCAAGGTCAGTGGTGGAGTTGACAGGTAAGGGAGAGTCGACTGTCTTTATGTTGGGAACCACTAGATCTCTTACCAAGTCATTACCCAATAATAAATGAATGCCGCTCACAGGCATTCGATCTTTCCTAATGGCTACTTGCACTTCCCCAGTAATCAAGGGACATTGGAGGTGCACTTTAGCTAAGGGATAGGAAGAATGGGATGAGAGATCTGAAATTAGAACACTCTCATTAGTAAATGCGGTAGATATATCAGGAATGAGGTTAAACAGGAGGATAGATTGTGCTGCCCCCGTATCACGTAGTATACGAATAGGGAAAGAACGAGACCCCTCTATGATTGAAATTTTGCCCTCATAGGTGAATGAAGAGAAGAGATCCTGATGGGGCCTTTCCACATTGGTGGTTGCTATTGGTTTGGATTTGGGATCCAGGGAACTACTTTTAGCAGTTCGACACTTTGGGTGTTTACAAGACTGGATCGTATGACCTGGTTTTTTACAGTAAGAACAATAAAACTTGGTTGCATCGGTGGGGGGGGGGGGGGGTAGTTGTGGGACCTTTCGACCTACCACTCACTCCCCCAAGGTTATCATCAGAGGAAGACCTAACATGCCGGAAAGTACCACGTTCCCTACTGCCCAGTGACTCCACCAGCAAGGCGTACGCATCAGCCAGCTCAGCCGCACGCTCTAAATTAACCTCTCCACGCTCCTCCACATGCTTCAAGATGTGAAATGGTATCTTGCCCTTCCACTCCTCCAGGACTACCAAGTTTAACAAATCCTGAGGTGGTCATTGTTAAGAAAACCTAGATAAATTAATTAATGGTCAAAAAGATAAGATAAGTGGATTACCCTAGAAAATATCACGGCGGTGGATAACCAGAAAGTCCCGGAAAATACCCAAGTTATACCTAGGGAAATTACACTTATGAATATTGTTCTTCTGATAAGATCCTTAGATAAGGATAAGAGACTTGAAAGAGGAAGGGCGTATAACGGCATTAATATAAAGCTCCGGATAAACAACTCTTGATTAAACAGGAAGGGCGAATTATGGCATTAATATAAAGCTCCGGATAAACAACCCTTGAATTACTTTATTATTGACCCCGAATGAGATAATGAGAAGAACAATAATTGAGGCTTTATAATTATGGGGTCCTGTTAGAGAGGGGCGTCCCAAGATATCACTTCACCCTAAACTAGTGACTATGGAACAGCCTACTCTGGAGCGAGGGTACGGCATTAAACAGATCCGGATTCTTCCCTCCACTCGATAAGACTTACTACACGACTGCCACGTGCAATAACAGGTAAGCCTTATGACACTTGGAACCTAATATCCTACGTCTATCACTCTTACTGTACGGTAATACCAATATATGCACACACATATGAAGGAACTTTAAACCACCGTAAAGCAATTGTGAACAGAAGTAACTGGGAGGAATAATTAACAAGGAGTAAGAAGGGGGGTTAGGAATATGACACTTAATTGTGGGTCCTGTCACGGTCGCCATTTGTTAAGAGTTGGGGATTTAGAATATAGTTAAAAGTCTACCCAGGTCCCAACAGGCAACAACAATAAAAAAACAAAGACAATCGGACTATAAAAGGGTAGACAAAGGATGCGAGTTTTTGTTGTATAATAAAGTACCATAAATTCCTTAACAAAATATTCAGCTTTCTATAATTTACCCTTAACCATACTTAACCTAAACATACACAACATTGGCTTAACAATATATGCATATTTATACAACATACAACAATTTGAAGCAAAGTGGAGGTGGGAGGTAACATAAGATTACAAATACTTAAGTGGGGAGCTAAATTGGCTGACGAGTAAGGCTGAGTATTGAAGAAGATGGTAGGTAGTCACTGTGCCGTAGGTTTCCAGGATAGGTGATCCTAGTGTGGTCACTTCCTAGAGTGAACTGAATTTTCCTCGATCTGGAGCTGATGAGTGAGACTTGGAGGAGGTGACGCAACAACCAGGGTATGGAGAAGGGAAACCCCGGAGTGGTAACTAAGACTAGTCATACTCGGGTTGCGTCCCTAGATGGCGTTGCTCGTGGTGCTGGGTAGGTAGATCAGGACAATAGATGGCGTGGTTCGTAGTGCTGGGTAGGTAGATCATGACAATTGATGGCGTGGTTAGTAACACTGTATACCCTAGATTGGCCTAGAGAACTTTTCTTAGTAGATGAAGAGTATTCTTTGCTATCAATAGAGGATTCTGAGGTACTGTCACGGTGTAAGTCGTCTTATCTACACCTACACGTATGTCCAGCCTACATGTTTGCATTTATTCCTGCTGCAGAGGGAATATATGAATTAGCAGTCATGCAACCAAATGTACGCACAGTGCTAGCGCAATGCAGTTATAGTCCAGTTAGTCTAAAGACTGTGTTCCACGCTTATCTACACAATGTGCAGTATTTGTTCTTTCCAAATCTCACTACTGTAATTTTAAAATGCCATGATGGTGTTAAGCAGCTATTTGTGAAAGGGCATTACAAGGCTCCTGATTACTGTGAAATCACTTGTAGTACATTACGGACCTTGCCTACTCATCAGCATTTTGCTTTAAATCGAAAACTCAAGTCTGCTTTAATTCAACTTCCTATAATGAATTTCACTATTAAGGATATTCAAATAGAATCAGAGAAATTAAAAGTTTTAGCTTTCTTGAACGAGACACATTTTGCTGATTTGAAAAATAACTTGCCATTTTACCTGTCACGGGAATTTGCACTACCAAGTCTTATAATTCTCTCTATTTTGTTAATTCTGGCAATTATGTTCCTGTTCTGTTATTACAGGGCAGTGTCATCCAAATTCAACATTGTTCATAACATACTAACCCGTACGACACTAAAGTCTAGGTCCCCTGTAGTAGCTAATACCCCTACAGTAGTAGAATCCCCAGCTTAATGTCTACATATCTGTTTATAACATGGTTAGAGTTGTCTAGGATGTACTGTATCTGTGAGTTATTTAGGCCTCACGGAGCTCGGCTGGTAGGTGACCGAGCGATGTAATGGGCCCCTGTCTCATCAACAAAACATATTATATAAATGGGTCAATACATCTGATATTATATTCAGATTCACCACCCTGTAACTTTCCACTGTCTATGAGTAAGACATGAGTTGGACACGTGAGCGGGCAACTCTCCCAGGAGGTAGAGTCCCATAGTCAGCATTTCTGTAAGCCCGCACAGCCAGGCCCAAGGAGTCAGTCACTCACATCAACTTATATCGTAAGGACGTGACCTAACGTTTATAATACATAAACGCCGTCCCTTTCTCATTCACTCCTATACAGTGGGACTTACGGTCGATCTACACTCAGGAATTATATATACAACCCTTTTATAATAAAACAAGGAACTACCGTTTGGGTTTCGTTACTTAAACCCAAATAATAAATATATGTAAACGGCCTGGTTAATTGCACAAGCAGCCGATTCATGAAGGAGAAGGGGCTCTATGCATGTGGCACTTCCATCTCATCACACCAAATAGAATATGAAAAGTGTACGCCCATCCAACAATGTATGAAGTGCTATAAATACAATGACCACATGACCAAGAACTGCCCCATGCAAGGGGTCATATGCTCTGAGTGTTCATCTGATCAGCACTTCTACAAAGACTGCTGTAGCACCATAAAAAAGTGTGTCGTCTGCGAGGGTGACCACAGGACCTTCTCTGCCACCTGCCTGGTCAGGAAACAGGTACTTCAAGAAACAGAGAAGAAACTAACCGAAATAACCAAACAAAAAGAAACCAGGAAAATTTCTAACACCATAGAAAGGCCCACTCAGTCGACGATCATGGCTTACAGCCAAACCCTAAAAGAAGCTCTAAAAGAAACTCAAGCAGATTCCCAAAAGCTCAACAATGTCAGTGAGATCATGGAAGTCCTGCAATCAGAGATAAGAACCATCAAGGACTCAATAAAACAGGCAGTTACTGAGTCACTGGGCGCCATGAGGGACGCAGTGGCCGAGAGCATCAGGAATATTTTTACTTCCTTGATACCGAAATATGAGATGCAACTCTGAATAAAAGGTGATATGTTTCCTGTACCTTGGCTGGTCACATGCAATGCACTGGCTCATTGAAATATATTAATGAAAAGGTAGAATCCAACCAATTTACCATAATAAAATAGTTAGTCTCTCACCAGGTAACTATCATTTGTATTCATTACTTTGATGCTTGGATCATCAGTCTGCTGAGAAAAGTTTCACACTTATATAAGGCGGACGTTGGTAATAAATTATTTCAGAAAGACTGATGTAACAAAGCTGACTCGTTACCATCATCTCTGTGTAAAATCTTATTTGAATTTATTGCTTCATCGGGTGAGGATAACAGGAGCCACCTCAAGGAGAAGGGAGGTTACTCATTGCTGGTGACTGAGGTGCCAGTACAGAGCTGGGGTGAAGTTGCCTGTGTTTGTTTTTGTGGGGCCGCTCATAGGCCGCTATCAAACTGGGAGGTATTACCGCCTGGGAAGATATTGGAAGCATAATGTGTTGTCTAATGGTAGACCCTGCTGCCATATGGCATCACAAAAATTGTGTCCAATTCCCAGGTTGCTGATCTGACCTTCTGCCTCATTTACACACAATTGCAGGGTCTCAATTGTTTCACTTACTATTGACAACACAACATACATATATCGTTTCAGACTCTTGATTTATTTATTTTTATCATTTTGGTATTTATTTATGGTTATTATCATTAATATTAGTATTAAAATTTGTATTATAATTTATATTAATTATTATTATAATAATAATTATTATTATTATTATTATTATTATTACTATTATTACTATTATTATTATTATTATGTTTTCATCCCCCCAGGCCCCTGATGTGGGTCAGTGACCTGTGCCCGGGTGGGCTAATATCCGTAAAAAAAAAGCCTATGTCCTGACTACCCTATCCACTATACCACACCCACTACACTATCACCTACACTACATCCACTACACTATCACCTACACTACATCCACTACACTATTACTTACAGTACATCCACCACACTATCACATGCACCACATCCACTACACTATTACTTACAGTACATCCACTACACTATCACCTACACAACATCCACTACACTATCAACTACACCACATCCACTACACTATTACTCACAGTACATCCACCACACTATCACCTGCACCACATCCACTACACTATTACTTACAGTACATCCACTACACTATCACCTACACAACATCCACCACACTATCACCTGCACCACATCCACTACACTATTACTTACAGTACATCCACTACGCTATCACCTACACCACATCCACTACACTATTACTTACAGTACGTCCACTACACTATCACCTACACCACATCCACTACACTATTACTTACAGTACATCCACTACACTATCACCTACACTACATCTACTACACTTTCACCTATAGTACATCCACTACATTATTACCTACACCACATCCACTACACTATCAACTACACCACATCCACTACACTATCACCTATACTACATCCACGACACTATCACCTACACCACAGTCACTACAATCACAATATCTTTGATTCCTATTTCATATTTACGTTTACGTTCCATATATGGGTTATTCTTCTTTACCAGTATGCCACAGTAATGGGGAGAACCTAATATCTCTACCTTTACCAACTGTGTATATGGTGAGATGACTGTTAGTGCGATATAACAGTTACTTGTGAAACTGTAATATATGCAAAAACCTTCCTGGGTTATCACCACTTGTAACAATCACTTGAGAAGCTATTTCGGATACACGTCCAAGGTGGGTATCGCCGCAAGTTCATCTCAGTGTCTATGGACGTTAAGAGAAGGACTGAGGCTATGTAAATGACTCTGCTAAGTACGTCTTGACGATACGATAATTGAGTGAGGGTGAGTAGTGATCCATCGAGGGAGAATGGTAATATATCCGCCACCCTCCCTCGAGGGAAGACGGAACCATTCACGATGGCTCTTAACAACGCCTGCCTTCCTCTCGTGAGTGCTAACAAACTACTGCCCGCTTTAGGTGGCCAGGGAGCCGGCTACTTAATGCCTTAACTCAGCATATTATGACGCAGCTTCCCAGGGGTTAAGAAGGTACCTAGGTGAGGTCACCTGGGAACAGTCACGTCAGTTCCCAGTAGGAAGGGGTGAGGTCATAGATGACACAACAATTGATCATGACTATAATATATTCACTAGTATACTACATAAAGCACAAGAACAAAATATACCACACAGAAAAATTAGGTCAAATAAGAATGAGCCAAGGTGGATGACCAGAAAACTTAAACATGACATAGGAATAAAGAAAAGAATATATATGAAATTAAAGAGAGGGGAGGAGCAGCTCAGAAACAGGTATGATGAACTATCTAGGAATGTTAAGAAAAATGTAAGGAAAGCAAAGAGAGACTATGAAATCAAAATAGCAAGAGAATCCAAGGCGAATCCCAAGGGATTTTTCCAGGTATGTAGGACAAAGGTCAAGGACAAAGTTGGGCCTTTAAAGTCAGGGAGGGGAGAATTGATAAATGGCAGTGAAGAAATAAGCAAAGCATTTTACAGCTACTTCTTATCAGTTTTCACAGAAGAAATTTGCGATGAAATTCCGGAGGTGGAACTGATATTTAAGGGAAAGGAAGAAGAGAAATTAAAGAATATCACTATCAGAAAAGAGGATGTTCTTAAGAAGATAAATAAACTAAAGAATACAAAAACCCCAGGGCCGGATGAAATTTTTCCTCGAGTCTTAAATAGTATAGGGAACAGATTAGCGGACCCCTCGTAAACTTATTTACAAAATCATTAGACACTGGAGTTGTGCCAGAGTTGTGGAAACAGGCAAATGTAGTACCCATATTCAAAAAGGGAGACAGAGCATCAGCGTCAAATTACCGGCCGATCAGTTTGACGACAGTAGTGGGGAAATTTCTTGAATCAATTATTGCAGATAGCATCCGATCGCATCTAGAGAAAAGCAAATTAATCTACGACTCTCAACATGGGTTTACAAAGGGAAAATCTTGTCTAACAAATCTGCTAACGTTTTTTAGGAAAGTCTTCGAGGTAGTAGATAATGACGAAAATTACGATGTTATTTACTTAGACTTTAGCAAAGCATTTGACAGAGTACCGCATCAGAGGCTTCTGAGAAAAATTAAGGCTCATGGTATCGAGGGGAAAGTTTTAAATTGGATAAATCATGGCTCACCGATAGAACGCAGAGGGTCAGCGTAGATGGTGTTAAATCTGAGTGGGGCCGTGTAACCAGTGGGGTTCCCCAGGGGTCAGTACTAGGCCCACTCTTGTTCATAATCTACATAAACGATTTAGATACTGGGATCAGCAGTGACATAAGCAAGTTTGCGGATGACACCAAAATAGGGCGGCAAATTAATTCAGGGCAGGATGCAAATGCATTACAGGAGGATCTAAATAAACTGCAGGGGTGGTCTGAAAAATGGCAAATGAAATTCAACACCAGCAAGTGCAGCGTACTTAATATTGGAAGAACAAATACTTATAATGTATACAGCCTTAACAACATCAACCTAGAGAAGTCGACTTGTGAAAGAGACCTAGGGGTACTTGTAAGCCCGGACCTACGGCCTAGAAAACATTGCGTTAATGTTCGAAATAAGGCAAACAGAGTATTGGGTTTTATATCTAGAAGTGTAAGTAACAAGAGTGCAGAGGTCTTATTGCAACTATATCTTGCGCTAGTTAGGCCGCACCTCGATTATGCGGTTCAGTTCTGGTGCCCCTATTATAGAATGGATATAAATTCACTGGAGTCGGTTCAGCGAAGAATGACAAAAATGATTCCGGGACTTAGAAACCTTCCATATCAGGATAGGTTAAAGAAACTTAACTTGCATTCCCTAGAAAGACGAAGAGTGCGGGGAGATATGATAGAAGTATTTAAGTGGGTGAAAGGAATCAATAAAGGGGATATAGATAAAGTTCTTATAATATCCGAGCAGGATAGGACTCGGAGCAACGGATTCAAGTTGGATAAGTTTAGGTTTAGGAGGGAGATAGGAAGAAACTGGTTCACAAATAGGGTGGTGGACGATTGGAACAAGCTTAGCAACTTTTTAGTAAGTGTGGGAACTCTGGAAAGTTTCAAAAGGAGGCTAGATAGATTCATGGATGATAGAGAGTGGTAGTAACTCTCGACAGGAGCTGCCATGCACAGGCCAACCGGCCTATTGCAGACTCCTTATTTTCTTATGTTCTTATGTTTATCAAGTGCACTGAACATGTCACCTCATAGCTAGTGGAAAGTTACATGGGCTGAATCAGGATATAAATCAAATGTAATTAACCCATTTATATAAGCCTTCTGTTTATGAAACAGGGGCCATTACACAAAGCGAAAGAGGAAATTAATTATTGTTTTAACTCGAATATTTGTTAGTTAATTGTAAAGAGGTTTTACTCACAGCGAATAATGTAAAGATGTATAGTCGGGCAGGTGTGGCCGGGAGGGTTACCTGGAAGGGGGGAGGGTTATCTGGAGGGGGAGGGTTACCTGGAGGGGATGGTTACCTGGAGGGTGGAGGGTTACCTGGAGGGGGGAGGGTTATCTGGAGGGGGAGGGTTACCTTTTAGGGGGGGGGGTTACCTGGAGGGGGAGGGTTTCCTGGCGGGTGGAGGGTTTCCTGGAGGGGGTAGGGTTACCTGGAGGGGGAAAGGGTTACCTGGAGGGGGAGGGTTACCTGGAGGGGGAGGGTTACCTGGAGAGGGAGGGTTACCTGGAGGGGGAGGGTTACGTGGAGGGGGAGGGTTACGTGGAGGGGGAGGGTGACCTGGAGGGGGGAGGGTTACCAGGAGGGAATGGTTACCTGCAAGGGCGAGGGTTACCTGGAAGGGGGGTTACCTGGAGGGGAGGGTTACCTGGAGGGGCGAGGGCTACCTGGAGGGGGAGGGTTACCTGGAGGGGGGAGGGTTACCTGGAGGGGATGTTTACCTGGAGGGGGGAGGGTTACAACATAAGAACATAAGAAAATAAGGAGTCTGCAATAGGCCGGTTGGCCTGTGCATGGCAGCTCCTGTCGAGAGTTACAACCACTCTCTATCATCCATGAATCTATCCAGCCTCCTTTCGAAACTTTCCAGCGTTACAGCACTTACTACGAAGCTGCTAAGCTTGTTCCACTCGTCCACCACCCTATTTGTGAACCAGTTCCTTCCTATCTCCCTCCTAAACATTTTTTTTTTTCGGGAATTAGCCCACCCAGGCACAGGTCACTGACCCATATCGGGGTCTCGGGGGCGAAAATGTAATAATAATAATAATAATAATAATAATAATAATAATAATAATAATAATAATAATTAATAATTAATAATTAATAATTATAATAATAGTAATAATAATAATAATAAAGGACCGCAAAGAAATACAAAATGAAAAAATATCAAAAGTGAGGAACAATATACAGTATGTTGTGTTGTCAATAGTAAGAGAAACAATTGAGACCCTGCAATTGTGTGTAAATGTGGCAGAAAGTCAGATCAGCAACCTGGGACTTGGTCACAATTTTCGTGATGCCATGTGGCAGCAAGATATACCATAGACAACACATTATGCTTCCAATATCTTCCCAGGCGGTAGTACCTCCCAGTTTGGTAGCTGCCTAATACCTACTACCAACTTAAATCCGTTGCTTCGAGTCCTATCCTGCTCGGATATTATAAGAACTTTATCTATATCCCCTTTATTGATTCCTTTCACCCACTTAAATACTTCTATCATATCTCCCCGCACTCTTCGTCTTTCTAGGGAATGCAACTTTAGTTTCTTTAACCTATCCTGATATGGAAGGTTTCTAAGTCCCGTAATCATTTTAGTCATTCTTCGCTGCACCGACTCTAGTGAATTGATATCCATTCTATAATAAGGGCACCAGAACTGAACCGCATAATCGAGGTGCGGCCTGACTAGCGCAAGATGTAGTTGCAATAGGATCTCTGCACTCTTATTACTTACACTTCTAGGGGAGGGGAGGGGAGGGTTACCTGGAGGGGGAGGGCTACCTGGAGGTGGAGGGTTACCTGGAGCGGAGGGCTACCTGGAGGGGGGGGGGGTTACCTGGAGGGCGGAGGATTACCTGGGGGAAGAGATACATGGAGTGGGTGAAGGTCACCTGGAGCGGGCGGGGAGGTCACCTGGAGCTGGCAGGGAGGTCACCTGGACGGGCGGGGAGGTCACCTGGACGGGCGGGGAGGGAGGAGTGCACACTTGATATAAAACTTTAATACACTGTTGGGTTATGACTGGAGGTGTGAACTGAGAGCTTAAGATTAAAGACAATGAAAATTAAAGAGTAGACGGACACGCTCTTACATGTTAACACGGAGTGAACGGTAATATAACACGTATGATCTGTAGCGGAACTTGGTCGAAACACTTGTATGTTTTGTTAACTATTCTCGACTGACAACACTATTACCACCACCACCACCATTATTTCTCCGTTATTTACGGGCATTAGCCCACCCGGGCACAGGTCACTGACCCACATCAGTGTCTGGGTGGCGAAAATGTTATAATAATAATAATAATAATAATAATAATAATAAATAAATAAATAAAAAAACAACAGATCAAAAGTGAGAAACAATATATGTATGTTGTGTTGTCAATAGTAAGAGAACAATTCAGACCCCTGCAATTGTGCGTAAATGAGGCAGAAAGTCAGATCAGCAACCTGGGACTTGGTCACAATTTTTGTGATGCCAAATGACAGCAGGGTCTACCATTAGACAATGCATTATGCTTCCAATATCTTCCCAGGCGGTAGTACCTCCCTGTTTGGTAGCTGCCTTCTACCTTAACCTTGCCATATGGCAGCCTCGGGGCAATGTTGCCACATAACACGTGCAGTGTTGCCACGTAATTATATACATATGTGCTACTCGGCACAGTAGCTTATATACAAGGTTGCTACTCGGCACAGTAGCTTAGATACATAACCTACATCTCCCTCCCCCCTCACGCTCATAGTCTTTGTCTTGAGCGGACTTCTTAGTCCTAAGTCGCTCTGAGCGTCGAGGTGCACTGTGGGGCGGACCCTCGTGAGGTGTAGGGGACTCGTCTTCGGTCAGGGGGCCAGCAGCAGGGGGTGGGACTGGCCGGAGGAAGCGGCAGTTCCTCCACAAGACACGGCCGCTCGGCATCCTGACCTTGTAGTCCCGCGACCGGCCGACGCCCATCACTATGCCTACCTTGTCCCAACGTGTCGTCGTCGGGTCCTGGACGCGGACAAGGGCACCAATCTCCACTGGCTGAAGAGGGCGGGCACGGTCGTCATACCGAGCCTTGGCGTCCTGGGCACGTGAAGCGGCACGGCGGTCGCAGCTCTCGGCTTTGGTCTGCCAGTCCTTCGCAAAGGCCTTGGCGTGTGTAGGAACGCAAGAGCGGAGAGGGTGACCATACAGGATCTGGGCACGGGAGCGTCCTGTGTGGGTGGGAGTGGACGCTGGTCCTGGGCAGCTCTGTGCGGCAGCGCCAGGCGTGTCGCTCGTTGATTCACGCACCCTGTTGCGGTGTACCGAGCAGCGGGGATCTGCTCGGGAAAGTCTCTGGGCACCATACCTAACTCCTTGCAGTGCTCCCACGACAACAAGGGTGTAGTGAGAGTAGGCTGCACGTCGATCCATCCATGACACGACCTGTCGCCGTAGGTGATCTCTGCTTGAAAGGAGCCAACAGCGTCCGGCATCTGAGAACCGTCCGCATTGTAGTACTGCAGCTGCAGCGGTGGTCCCAGGTCGCGTTTGATGAGGCCCAGTTTCTGGAGGTGCTTCAACCCAATCACCGTAGTATCAGCGCCGGTGTCCGGTATCACCTCGATGTGACCCGACACATCACCGTGTGTGACGGCGATGCGGATGGTGGAGGAAGGGGTAGCCCTGGGGCGTGTGGTCGATTCCACCCTCCTGATGTGACTCCGCTGCTGCTTGGGGCTGCGTGGGCCATCTGGAGGGGGCTGCGTGCGAACCACCCCGAGGGAAGTGCGCTGCTTTCCTCCTCGTCTCGGGCTTTTGGGCTTGGGTTGGCAGCAGCACTTGTCGTAGTGTCCATAGCGACCACAGGCCTGACACTTGCGGCCTCGTGCAGGGCACCTGTCTGTGTTAGACCAGTGGCCCTTATGGTCACATCCACGACACAGTGCGTCGGCGGCCGGGCATGTCTTGGGGCCATGCTGCTTTCCACAGCTGCCACAGGAAGCACTAGGCGGAGGCGTGGAAGAACGTGCGGCAGCCTTCACGTTGTTGGCCGCCTTCTTACCCTTTTTGTATTGTGAGATAGCTCTCACAGCAGGTGGGGCCCGTAAGACAGAGGTGGCGGACTTGGTGGCCTCGTACGACCGACATTCAGTCACTACCACCTGGAGTGTGGAGGAAGCGTCCAGGGGGATGAGTCGCTGCACCAACTCTTCATGCCTGACACCTGTCAAGATCCCGTGCTTGATCCAGGCTTCCTCACATTCCCGGCTGTGCGCCTTGCACACGTCGATCTCCTCTGGCAAACTCTTCAAGCGTACAAAAAAGTCGTCAAAGGATTCGTTCTCCGCCTGCTTGCAGCTGGTGAAGGTGAGGCGACGCAAAGCCTCGTTATTCCGACCTTTAACGTGCTCCTGTAAAAGGTCGAGCACATCCGTCACTGAAGATGTAGAATCGGGAGGCACTTACAACGTGTGCTCCCAAACTCTCTGGGTCTCCAGCGACAAACACATCCGCAGTTGGATGAGCTGTTTGTTTGGAGGCATGCTGTCAAGGTCCACCATCGTGGAGTAATCTGTCCAACGCCGCCTCCACTCACGAAAAAGCTGAAACGTGACGTCTGGTGAGAGGGCGGGTGGGGGTTGAACAGACGCCTTGGGAGCTGTTTGTTTGGAGGCAAGAGTACCTGGAGGACGCTGGTGTGGTGGAGGAGGGAGGATATTGGCGTCTTGGTGCGCGAAACCTGCGAGTGAGGGAGGGTGGGTTAGCGCCAGGGTCGCCAATAGTGCCTCAAAGCGCAACTTTTCCTCCTCTCTTCGTGTCTCCTCCCTCTGAAGTTCCATCTCTCTGCGTCTCTCGTCCCGGTCGTCCATCCACCTCAGAATTGTGGCAATGTCCGTCACTGGAGGTGGAGGATGAGAGTCTGCGCCCGGTGGAGGGGAAGGTGGTGGGGAGTCGTGTCTCCCGCGCAGAAATAACGCATAGAGTCCACTGTTCTGTCCGTGAGTGAGTGCGTGCGTGCGTGTGTGTGTGTGTGTGTCTGAGAGAGCACTTCGTGGTGGCCTTAATGCCTTAATGCCTTAATGCCTTAATGTCACACGAGAAGGGTGTACGCCTGCGTGCTCCGTGGGTACCACAAAAGACAGGCCAATGCTCAACTCTCAGCTCTAGACACACACTAATACACTGACACTAACACTGCCACCGTCACTAAAAAGCACTGTGACGGCCCAACACTGCACATCGCGGCGAAACACAACACAACACACTAAGAGTCGACGCGCACATCACATCGCCGGCTAACTGTCCATCGTTCACGCACTTGTAAGTCCACAGATCCTACTCACTGCGCCATGATGGTTACAAGTGTTCCCTGAAGAATGCAGTGATGGGTAGGGAAACACCTGGTAACACTGAAGTCCGTTTATTAAGGGATAGGAGAAATACAAGTGGTGACTAGCATGTGCCATGCACGGCTCACACAGTCAGACTGAGACTGCCTTGCCATATGGCAGCTGTATGTATATTATGTATGCTGGATTATATATTATGTATGTATATTATGTATGTGCTCCATTTATGTAGCTAGCAGCGTGTGGCAATGTTATTACCATATCCCACATGCCTAATTAATGTGCCAGGCGACGTATGGAAGCTGCTAATGTATCACTTGCCATACGTCGTCTATAGCAGTTGACTAAGGAGCCTAGCCGGGGAGAGTGCTGCTTCCCTTTGTGTACATACTCTTATCCAGTAAACCGAACCTACAAAACTATACAGGTGTTTGTGTTCTCTCCTGTATATAGAACTTATTATTCAGAACCTAACATGGCGCAGTGAACCGATCTTACTGGATAATTACGAGTGATAGTGCAAAGTTTGTGGAAAGCCGGCTATGGACCCCTCGCCTTGGGTCAACTCCCGCGCGTCATCCCTCCTCGAAGAATTTCGCAACTTTGAGCAGTGTCAGTGACAGTGATTTTCTGTGAAGTGTTTAGCGCATTGTGTGTTTCGTGCCATTCATGTGTGACCTTGTTCTAAAGGATTCCCAAGGTATACGGCACGTTCTGGGCATTTGTAAGGAGTAGAGTTCAGTGCACCCGTCTCTGACCGCGTCCTGAGGGTAACTGGACTGACTGGGACTCGCCGCGCCTCTCCCTCCACCCCCTCACAGCGCCGCCTCCACCCCCCCTCACAGCTGGGGCGAGACGCTCTACCCAACCGGGACACGCACATACATGTACTAACACTCGCTGACCGCGCGGCTTCTTTATATATATTTTATATATATAACCTACTTATCTGTGTATTTAATTAATTTTTTTTGTCTGAAATCTTGTTGATACGACGGGCTGACCGGTCAACACTGATTTAAGACATAGTACACAGATGAAGTAGTTATGTCTCATGCCTTACGTAGCCGTGGACCCAGCGTCTGGATGAGTCAGGCGGATGATAGCCCCGCAGAGATGGATGACCAGGCCGGCCACGACGCTCCAGCCCCCACATCGCGCAGTCCCTCACCTCAATATTCAGCATTGTCTCCAGAGATAATTGCTTTACTGAAGTTTATGAGAAATGAGAAACGCGAGGATGAAGCCCACAGACGTTTGGCGGATGAGCACAGAAGGCAAGCAGAGGCAGAACGAGACCACCAACGGAGATTGGAAGACAGTGAACGGTTTGAAGCCTTGATATCTCGCCTCACTGTTAACCAAGCCCCTGGCTCTAACACTGCCTCGGTACTGACTGGTTCAGATACCTCATCCATGCTTCCTTCACGCCCCCCAGCCCCACCTAAAGCAGCAGCTCAAACACCGCCCATCTTGAAGCCTGATGTGAATTTCCAGACTTTTCGTGAATGGCGGCGACGGTGGACTGATTATTCTACAATGGTGGATCTCCAGAGTTTGTCACAGCCTAAACAACTCATCCAGCTGCGTATGTGCCTGTCCTTGGAAATTCAGCGTGTCTTGGAACATACATTGCAGGTACCCCCAACCTCTTCGCTGTCTGTAGAGGAGGTACTGGACGTTCTACAACGGCACATCAAAGGACAGCAGAATGAAGCTCTGCGCAGGAGGGAATTGTTTAGCTGCAGACAGATGGAGGGTGAGTCTTTTGATGCCTTTTACGTACGTCTTAAGAGAGCCTCGGAAGAGGTAGATATATGTCCAGGCCACCACCAGCAGTGCGAGGAGACCCAGTTGAAGCAGGTGATCCTGATGGGTGTTAAGGACGAGGAACTTGTCCAACGCCTCACCTCCCTCGACTCTTCCTCTTCTCTTAAGGATGTGTCGACGATATGTCGCTCCTATGAGGCTGCCAGGTGTGCCACCTCTGCCATCCGTGCTCCCCTTACAGCTGTACGCGCTGTGTCCCGGTACAAGAAGGACAAGAAGTCTGTTCCTACGCCTTCCCCCACCACGTCCACGCCCGGTTTATTTTGCAACAACTGTGGTAAGCAGCACGGAACACAGGTGTGTCCAGCTGCTCAGTCTACCTGCAACAGTTGTGACCGTAAGGGCCACTGGTCACTCACAGTACGGTGCCCAGCCAAACGCGTCCAGTGCAATGTGTGTGGTCGTCTGGGCCACTATGACAAGTGTTGCCCTTCCAACAAACCCAAAGGACCGCGTCGGCGGAAGCTTCAGCCCCCTTCCACCAGAGAGGGCCGCCCACAGTCTTCCAATCAGAGGCACGACGACTCCTGACAACGCTCGAGCCACATTAGGAATGTGTGCTCCCCCCCGCGTCCCAGGACCAAAGTCCCCCAGTACATCAGTGTCATCGTGACCTACGGCGGTGTGTCATCCCGTCTTCAGATGTTGCCCGACACCGGCGCTGATGCTACAGTCATCGGTCCCCAGCATTTGCAATGCTTGGGGCTCTCTCCAAGTGATCTAGGACCGCCCCCCAAGGATCTCCGCTTTACGGCAGACGGTTCACAGATGACCCCGGCCCTAGGTTCACTCTATGCACACGTCACCTTTGGCAACAGGTCGTGTCAAGCCTGGATTGATGTGCATAATGGCGTCCCGACTCCTTTGCTGTCCTACTGACATTGCCAAGAGTTGGCCATCATCTCCCAGGACTTCCCAACACCGATTCTCGAGGTAAAACACGCCAACAGGGTGCACGAAGGGAGCAGCAACTACCCTGCTGCCGCCCTACCCTTACCTCTGGCCAGTGACACCCCTCCTTCGGTAGTTGTCCCTGCTGCTTCAAGTCTCCATGCCTTGGCTCGCCTCCACGACAGTCACTGTGGAGCCGAGGCCACCAAACGGCGTGCAAGACAGACTGTGTTCCGGCCTGGCATCGACCCCGACATCTCCAATGCTGTCCAGGTGTGTAAGCCCCGCCACTTATTACAACCCAGCCAGCAGCAGGAACCCTTTATGAGTGACGACAACCCCACCCGCCCCTTTGAGTCTGTGTCGGCCGACTTTTTCTGTGTGTCAGGAAAGTCCTTCCTCGTTATCGTCGACCGTCTCTCTGGTTGGCCGGTTGTCATCAAGTGCGGTAATGACACGACGTCTGCCGCCACCATCAGCAAGTTCCGCCACTACTTCCGTTACGTGGGCGTTCCTGTACGCCTGCGAACCGACGGAGGGCCTCAGTTCACAAGCCGGGACTTTGCTGCGTTCCTCGACCGATGGGGAGTCCGGCATGTGTTGTCACCGCCCCATTACCCGCAGTCCAACGGCCACGCTGAGGCTGCTGTCAAATCCCTGAAGCACCTCATCCTTAAGGTGGCCCCTTCTGGGAACATTGACTGCGAGGCCTTCGACAGGGGTCTTCTTGAACTCCGCAACACACCTAACTACACCGGACGCTCCCCTGCCCAGGTTTTGTATGGACGCCCCCTTCGTTCTTGTGTCCCTGCTCACCCTCAATCCTTCTCCAAGGAGTGGCAGGCCAAGACAGAGGATTGTGATCGCCGAGCCGCCGAACGTGTTCAGGACGTCGTCGCCCGCTACAACGACCACGCCCGCTCTCTCCCCAGGTTGAGTGTCGGCACCCAAGTCCATGTTCAGGACCCGACCTCCCTACGTTGGGACAAAGTAGGCGTAGTCATGGGTCTCGGCAGGTCACGGGACTACCAGGTGCGGTTACCCAGTGGTCGTGTGTGGTGGAGGAACCGCCGTTTTCTCCGCCCCGTAACAATGCCTTCTGCTGGCCCCGCCACCAGTGTTGAGTCCCATACCCTTCCCAGTGATGAAGTCCCTCGACGCTCAGAACGGATCCAAAAGAAAAGGTCCGCTCAAGACTTTGCTATGAGCGTATAGGGGGGAGGGAGGTGTATGTATATTATGTATGCTGGATTATATATTATGTATGTATATTATGTATGTGCTCCATTTATGTAGCTAGCAGCGTGTGGCAATGTTATTACCATATCCCACATGCCTAATTAATGTGCCTGGCGACGTATGGAAGCTGCTAATGTATCACTTGCCATACGTCGTCTATAGCAGTTGACTAAGGAGCCTAGCCGGGGAGAGTGCTGCTTCCCTTTGTGTACATACTCTTATCCAGTAAACCGAACCTACAAAACTATACAGGTGTTTGTGTTCTCTCCTGTATATAGAACTTATTATACAGATCCTACTCACTGCGCCATGATGGTTACAAGTGTTCCCTGAAGAATGCAGTGATGGGTAGGGAAACACCTGGTAACACTGAAGTCCGTTTATTAAGGGATAGGAGAAATACAAGTGGTGACTAGCATGTGCCATGCACGGCTCACACAGTCAGACTGAGACTGCCTTGCCATATGGCAGCCTCTGGGCAATGTTGCCACATAACACGTGCAGTGTTGCCACATAATTATATACATAGGTGCTACTCGGCACAGTAGCTTATATACAAGGTTGCTACTCGGCACAGTAGCTTAGATACATAACCTACACTTAGGGCTTACCATTTTCTGTACTTATTGACCCCCCTCCCTATCCCTCGAAACCCATGGGGGGGAGGGGGTGTTAGCTCGTCCTGGACCTGTATACTGCTCGTTGGTGACTGGTTAACCCCGTTCTCGCCCAGTCTACTGCACACGTCCGTGGCAATAATTCCTCTTCTCTCACATTTATTCAGTTAAGGCTGTTGAGGTATGTTTTATCCCAGTTGTTATATTTACCTAAAAATAGTAAGCAGCCATAAGTTTATTGGTGAATTGTGAACACGCATGTGTTGCTCTGTTTGTTATTTGCAAGTTTTGAAGGATCGATGAATTGTCTCAAGACATGAAAGAGCAAATTCTCGACCAAGTAAGAGATTCTCCTGTTTTTGCCATCCAGTGTGACGAAACGACTGACATCGCTCAGTGTTCTCCGCTACTGATGTATGCTCGTTTCGTGTCAGACAACAGTGTAAAAGAGGAAATGCTGTTCTGTCACCCCATGGAAAGTTGTACAACAGCAGCAGCTATTTTTCATGATGTATCAAACTTCTTTCAGGAAAATCAACTTTCGTGGGACTCGCTGATAGGGGTGTGCACTGATGGAGCTCCAGCCATGCTTGGCCTGCAGTCTGGATTCATTACAATGGTGAAAGAAAATATCCGTCTGTTGTAGGTATACACTGCATACTTCATCGTGAATCCTTAGTATCCAGAACTTTACCTGCTGAAATGAGGGATGGCCTGAACGTGGTTATCAAGGTAGTCAACTTTATCAAAGCTGGAGCCTTAAACAGTCGTCTCTTCAAACTGATGTGTTAGGATATGGAATCTGAACATGAAACCTTGCTTTTTCACATGAACGTACGATGGCTACCAAAGGGGAACATGCTTGGACGGCTTTATGAACTACGAGAAGAAGTAGCAATATTTCTTGATTCGAAGCAGAAAGCAGATCTCCATGACAAGTTCCAGTCTGAAGGCTTTCAGCTATCTCTAGCTTACCTGGTGGACATCTTCGAAGCGTTGAATGCTCTCAACCTTAAACTACAAGGGAAAAACATCAACATCATCATGCACCACGACACCATTCGAACCTTCATGGCCAAACTCGACCTCTGGAAGTGTCGAATTCAGCAGGGAAATACAGCCAGTTTTAGTAACTTGGATTCTGCTCTCATTCACGGTAACCTTGATTCTGAGTTAAAGAAACAAATAATCACTCATCCAACTGACTTGAAAACAGAATTCATCAGATACTTCCCAGAGATAGATGAGAAGCGTGAAGCCTGGAAATTCATCAGGAACCCATTTCAATGTGAAGTAGCTGATGTTTCGGATGAAGTGCAAGAGGAGTTTCTTGAGTTGAAGTTCAACTCCACAGCTAAGGAAGACTTCAAAGAACAGGATCTTGACACGGTCTGGGTCAAGTACTTTCCTGTTTACCCTCTGATCTCACATCAGGCTCTTCAGATTCTAACTATGTTCGGATCCACGTTTTTTTGTGAAGCTGCATTTTCCACGCTCGTTGCTGTCAAGACCAAGTACAGAAACAGGCTGAACGTTGAAGGGGATTTACGTTGTGCACTCTCTGGCATTCAACCACGCATTCAAGATCTAGTAGCTAAGAAGCAGTGTCAAGTATCTCACTCATTTATTCTCAACAAAAAGAATAAAAACACAATATTTTTCATTTTTCTTTAAAATCTGGGAGGAAATTTTATTCATAGATGCAAGGGGGGCGTGGAGGGAAGGACCAATTCCTAGAGGGGGCGTGGTAGTAAAAAGGTTAAGAACCACTGGTCTAGATGAATATAGATCACGCATATATAATATAACCCAACATTCCCAAGATAATGGCAGACAATTAGTGTGGGATTATACACGGCTACTTGAACCTTGACTCACGTCATATCATTATCACTGTAACAAACCTTGGTAGTGAGGCATATAATAAAGAGACAAATTTTATTACCAAAGACAAAGTATTTGAATATTTAAACACCGCATAAACCAAGAGGATCAGAAGCTCTTAGTCACTGGGGTAGAAATGAGTTCCAGGCTCACTGATGTGGCAGGGGATCCAACGACGATCAGCAGGCTGTTCCTGAACCGTAATATAGCGGTCCAGTGCGGGAATACTACCAACATTTATTAACAGTTTCCATGACTATTTTGACCCAGAGGAACTTAGCACCTTTCATATTTTTTAAGTTTTGTGTAATAAATTTTAACTTTGATAGTTTCTGTAAGTCTAGAGCCCAACTCATTCAGGAACTTCAGGATCTCGGTGCCTCAGGCTCCCACAGTCTCTGATACTATTGGGGTAAAGCAATACTCGTGGCCCAGCTTCCTGTACTGTGTAACGTACTGTACTTGCTTATCTTTGGTATAAGGTTCTGAGTTACTGCTCTGTATGTTATATGTATGAATTTTACCAATTGTTATTACAATGTTTTCGTGTTCTGTTCTTTTGTGTATGGGGGGAGGGGGTTAATGCGTTCATAGTAATACACTCATTGGTGTGATTAATTATAGTTGTCATATACAGTTTTTAATATTGATACTAATATGATTACATCTGAGAGGGGGTGAGGTGTTGATTATATATATATATATATATTTATATATACCCTGTATATATATTGTTACGACCGTGTCGTATTTTTCTATAATTTTTTATAATATGCTTCCATGTTGTTCCATAATATTCCTGTAATGATGTATTATACTTACTATTATATATTCTAGTCACCTTACCCTGTGCTGTTAAGGTTTTAGCTGTTAATATTTGTTCAAGCCCATCTTATTTCTTCATTTAGTATTGTAACAAGCATTCTTTGTTTCTCTAATGACCATCTGCATCGTTAAACGACCCATGTTTCACCTGCCTGTGCATTGGAGGGAGCCGACCCTATATATAGCACCCCACCAGCAGAGGGAGTTCAGTCTAGTCCTCTTGTCATTCAGTTCACGTTCTTTTTGAGTGACACCCATCACCTGGTACCTATGCTTTATTTTATTTCTGTGTTGTTCCTGTCGCCACCAATGTGGTATATCTATGTGAGTACCCATTTATGTCTCTTATGTGTCCATCAGTGCTTGCTTAGTTACATTTAAGTAATTCAGTGTTGTTTCACTATAGTTAATTTCAGTGTTAGTTATTTTATATGTTTATGCAGTGTTAACGTAATTTTTGATGTTTTAGTGTCATTTGTGTCTTAAAAGTTTCGATAGTGAATCAATTTGTTGTGACAGCCTACGAGGCTCTTTATTGTGTTAATATTTAATTTAATTAAATTCTTAAAGGTTTAGTATATTTATTTTTATTCCCTTTTGATTTACTTCATCTTTTTTGTTTGGTTACGCCTAGAACCTGGATATTAAAGTAAATTAAGAGACGGCGTAACAATATATATATATACATATATATATATATGTGTATATATATATATATATATATATATATATATATATATATATATATATATATATATATATATATATATATATATATATATATATATATCATGTAAATCCACAATGAAAACGTGGATAAGATAAATCTTGATAAAACCATTTATATTTTCCCGTGTGATTTTATAAAACATGAGGTCAGGTCATAATGATATCATCCACTAATCCCCACACCAGCACACACGGTCACCCTGTATATTTAAGCCTCTCTCTGTCCATGTAATCCAGTTGCCTCTGAAGATGTCTTGAATAAAGACGAAAGCAAAGGTGCTCCGTTGTTTCCCTTTTTCCGTGTGATTTTATCAATATATATATATATATATATATATATATATATATATATATATATATATATATATATATATATATATATATATATATATATATATATGCAAGTAAATCACTGTAGGTGCACGTGATCTAGGTATATATGCTGATAACCACAAGGAAAGAAGAAAACACGAAGTGTTTTCTTCTTTCCTTGTGGTTATCAGCATATATGAATATATATATATATATATATATATATATATATATATATATATATATATATATATATATATATATATTTATATATATATATATATTTATATATATATATATATATATATATATATATATATATATATATATATATATATATATATATATATATATGCAAGTAAATCACTGTAGGTGCGCGTGATCTAGGTATATGCTGATAACCACAAGGAAAGAAGAAAACACGAAGTTCCCAAGCGCTTTCGTGTAATTCACATCTTCAGGGGTGAGTACAGACTAGAGAGAGTAATACAAATCAAGGTGAATATATACAGAGGAGGGTGAGACCAGGTCCACAATGGTCAGGTAATTAGGTAATGACCCTACTAATCTTTAAATAGCACACAACGGTTGGTGGTCAGGTCAGATGGGCCAGTGACCCGCCCTCTCACCTGATCCAACATTAGTTCTGTGCTAAACTCCGAACTCAACTTTACGTCAGTGTTTGTGTAAAAATGTTAAATGACTTGTACTGTGCAACGAAATAGGTAACAAATTAAAAGCAAATACCTGTGTTGTTTATTTTTGGTGTTCTATAAGGGATATATCGATGAGTGAGAGTGTGGAGATTTTTTCCATCTGTTTTACCGATTCTTGGAAGACATGACGGTAGACATTATTGCTTTTATTATTATTATTAGTATTAATGTTATTATTGCTTCTACCTGACTTACATTGTACCCCAGACACCCAAGACAGTTACACGGTACATCACACTCTTACGGCTGCGTGGATTGTGTTATAATTATGCATGGTTGAAGTTATCATTACTATTTGTTATTACTCTTTGAATTGTTGTGCTTTTACTATTCCTTGATAGGAGGTGAAGAGATTACTTTTTCCTGCGTGCGTACGTGCGTGATTGCTTGCGTAAGAGAGAGATAGAGTCACTGTCATTCTACCCAGCCGTAAATTCCTCCTTGTTTGCCGAAAGGCTTTACTCTACAGCCGTGATTCTCAAAAACCTTTAGCACTCATTGACCACCTACGATCTCTGACCCCTCGCTCTAATGATTCTTAAGTTAAATGATAAATACCACATGTTATTACATTTATTTAGTAAGAAAGTTAATATGAAACACTAAAATTTTTCATGAACAACCTTAACTCACGTGACACATTATATAGCTACCTGTGAGCTTACACATGCAGCCCAACCAACGCTCTAGTCACTACCAGTACCCATCATAATACCATGATCAACACCAACCATCGTCAACAACGACCATACTACCATCATCAACAACAATCATACTACCATCATCAACAACAACCATTATACCGACACTGTTTACCAAGATTGTCCGGAGTTCTTCCCGTAAACAGCATAAAGAGCCACTACCACCTCTCCATCTGAGTTACCTGAAAGCCTGTGGTTGTTTTTCTCTTCCTCAGCACTGACAGTCGATGCTATTATACTTTGGAAGCTGGCAGATTTTATATCGGAAGTTCCATTGATATATAAAACACTTTGTGGTTCAGTGCACTTGGCATAGTATGTGTATGACACTGAACTTGAATTGTTAGTCCTGACATAACCAAGGAACACGAATACTTGAGTATCTAGGAACACACCTACTCGAGTACCTAGGAACACGCCTACTCGGGTATCTAGAAACACGCATAATCGAGTACCTAGGAACACGCCTACTCCAGTACCTAGGAACACGTCTACTCCAGTACCTAGGAACACGCCTACTCGAGTACCTAGGAACACGAATAATCGAGTATCTATGAACACGAATAATCGAGTATCTATGAACACCCATACTCGAGTCCTCATCTTGCCACTGAGTGTAAGTCCAGATAACATTCGCTGGAACACGTTGATAAGTTACTGAATGTTAGCAACATTGGGAAGATGTTCTACCTCACTTTTAACAGTATGATAAGTGTAAGGTGTGAAGAAGTGGCTGGGGTTATACCAAGAAGGGGAGATGATGACGTTCACAGGTTGGTATGACAGGATTCAGTGGAGCAAGGATAGATAAACCTGTCGTTCCGTTATACATTAGGCAATAACTTACTGAACTCTTAGGGTTATACAAAGGGCTATAATTGAAAATGAGAGCGAGAATAGCCTGCACGTCTAGGAACAACTGGCACACTATAACAAGGAAGAGCTGTCACTTCAAACGGAAGAGCTGGCATGTCATGACAAGGAACGGCTGGCACGTCATGACATAGAAGGGCTGGCACGCCATGACAAAGAAGGGCTGGCACGTCATAACAAGGAAGAGCTGGCACGTCATGACAAGGAAGGGCTGGCACGTCATGACAAGGAAGAGCTGGCACGTCATGACAACGAAAAGTTAGCACGTCATGACAAGGAAGAGCTGGCACGTCATGACAACGAAAAGCTAGCACGTCATGACAAGGAAGAGCTGGCACGTCATGACAATATTTGTGCTGGGATCATCGACCTGCTAAAGGTGTCTTTTATAGCTGAGAGGAAGAGACTGTGAGAGGAGAAAAACATAATAAAGGGAGAATGTTTTTTAGACAGTGAGATATTGTGAGGGAGAAAACAGGAGTTGTATCACGACAAATGACAAAATAAGAGACTGATCTGATACTGATACGGGATAAGGTATATCCACATTGTATAAATATTTACCAATTCAGCTTTACGAGATGACAAAGTTGGTATATTAGGAAAGAGATAAAATGTTTCTGAAGGAATGGGTGACGTTATAAGCAAATCATTATATTACTAAGAGGCAACATTAAAAGCGTACTGTGTGAAACTTTTAAATACACTGTAAGAGAGACTTAATAAGTATCTGTACATAGTCGTGAGCACGAGATAAGTTCGCAAAAAAGTATCATAGTATAATGTTTAGCTGATGAATACAAACAAGAAAAGTTATAGAATTTTAAGATTTGGGGGAGGAACTTTATCCGTAGCGACGGGAGAATGGATTCGGAGACATCTGAGAGTATGATGAAAGATCAACAGCCTGCTGAAGCTGTGAGGAAAGTCATGCAAGGTAAATATTTGAGCCTGCAGACATGGGGGAGTGTGAGGAAAAGGCAACCCAACTTTCTTTGATGTATCAGAGTGAAACACGGGCACTCAACAGCTGTATTAATGAGCACAGTATAAAGTGTAGGGGGTCAATATAACATTTGAAGTGATAATAGATGATTGACAGATGAGTACGGTGTTAGAATATACAAAGTCGAAAACGATATGACCAAAACTACAAACAATTTATGAAGAATGGAAGCGTAAGGACGTAATTATGTTTTTAAGAAAACTTGAACTATAACGGTGTATATGCGAAACTGACGAGGAGTAAGAGGAAAGAGAGATTGAAAATGAAAGGAAACGAGTAAGAAAGCAATATTAAAGTGAGGTGTTTGTATTCCCTGACACGTGGACCGGTGATGTGGTAGAGAGCTACGCGAGCTGGAGTTCTGGTGCCATGAGATGAAATGATACTATATGAACTGTATTGTAGTATTGGCCAATGGGAAGAACAGCATTAGTGACCTTGTGTTATGGGTCAATGTGTTGGTGGTGAAGACAATGGTGAATTAAATACTAATATCCAAGTTTCCATAGAGTTTAACACACCGTCCTTTTGTGCCGAAAGAGTTTGGATCATGTTTAGAAATTGCTTCACCTTGAAGTATTGATAATTGACTAAATAACTCGGAATTTCTACTTACCTATGTGATTATTTTTTAGAGTAATGTCCACACTCCACTCGGCTTACAATTAGCATATATTTTAATGCATTTTTTCCTCCACAATTCAAGTATCATATTTGTATTCAAGTTTCTTCTCTTATATTTTATTCTCGTGTTGGCCATATATTCAGCAACAAGGAAAGTGTTTCTACTGTAATGTAAAACTTGTTTCATGGACTTAAATTGCTTGCCAGTTCCTACACCCACGTATGCATAATTCATTCTGTGTAAATTTCGCTCAGTAGGTAATTAAAACATTGGGCTTTTCTAGAGTTTGGTGTATTTTTCTTTGTCAACATTTTATCTTAGACATTGTAAACTTATGTTTTTATCTTCAATGTTAATTAATAGCCTGAGAAACACTTTGATGTTGTCTAGATACTTTCTCGTGAGGTGTTGATTCAGGTGGACCAGACATAAGTCACTTCTTCACAGTCTGGGTCACTGCTTGAGGTCTGTGGTGTCTTCCTCCTTCTCCCTAACAGATTTTGTGTCAACCTTCTAGGATACATTATTAACATTTGGACTTGGACTGTGGTATCATTGTTTCTAAATTATAACAGAAGGTTGTGTCGAGGGAAGTCACCGTTGGGAGGGGCAGCTGATACTGATTACGACTAATGAAACTCTCCTTGAAGCCAATTGCCTCACCCAAGGATGGTCAAATGCCAGTTCTTTAACGTTTAACCCATATTCGACAAATTCACCAGCGCTCTGTGATCTCATACCAGGAGTCGTTTATCGTTGCTCGTGTGTTCTCGGTACAGGAAAGTTCTGTTTGGTGTGTGACATTGAACATCTTTACACTGAACAGGAGAGATAATCCCGATTCAGACGTTCATCCTAAAGGAGAAAAGGATTAAGTTATTCCTGTTTTTTTATGGAACAAATGGAATGACAGGAATGGAGAAGAAAACGAACTGGAAACTTAAGACTTAGGGCTGAAAAGAAAGCACAGCACAGCAGCACGCGTTAGCTGTGTTAGGTGTGTTAGATGTACATGTTCGATGATAAGTGTACATGTCAGGTGTGTTAGCTGAACATGTTAGGTGTGTTAGGTGTACATGTTGTGTTAGGTGTAGGAGTCAAGTAAATTGTTCATAGTTGCCGTTACTACAGGCGATGAACCAACCTGTCTTTAACATTTAGTTGTTCTGTGCACAAGATGGAGAGGTTTGCTTAAATATCGCTGCTTATGATGATGTGATGTTCTACTAAAGAAATTTATGATTTTCTTACTGTATCTGATAAGCAGAATTGTAATTATGCTGCGATGTTTTAATTTATTGAATACTGATGAAGTTTTATATTAATTGTTGAACCTAAATTAATCTGACGTAACGTAACCTAACAATAGTCGTCTGTGTGAATAAGCAGAGAGACATGGAGTCCACCGATGTTTGGAGTAGGTCGTGCAGTTGATGGCTTGTGTGGGTGAGCGATGCTTGTGTGGGTGGGCGATGATAGCTTGTGTGGATGGTTGATGATGGCTTGTCTGGGTGGGTGATGGTGGCTTTTGCGGGTGGGTGATGGTGGCTTGTTTGGATGGTTGATGATGGCTTTTGTGGGGGGAAGAAAGGGAAGGACTACAGAAAAACACATTTATTACACCAATAAGAATGAATGAATGAAGAATGACCATGAAGACACAAACATAAGAAACGGGAGTGTGCAAGACGACGCCCGAAACACGAGGATTGTTTCGAAGCCAGATTTGGTAAGACGTTACTCTGACCATCTACGTGATACGGGTAGTCTCCATTAGAGGTTCACGGCGCCATAAGCTCGTTGAACAGGCTTTGTGTGAAATATAACTGAGTCTAGGACTGCTTTTAGTATCCTGGTGGTCCAGAGGTATCATTCCCCGGTCACAGTCATGGGCTCGTGGGCCGTGGGTTCGAATCCTGGCGGGTTGAGGTGTTGATTGTATGTAGAAGCCTGCGTGCTTTATTGGGCTAATGATATATATATATATATTTATATATTTATATATACACACACAGTTTATATAGGGTGCCAAATAAAAATTTACTTTGGTAACCACACGAACACACACACACAAACACACACACACTCAACACCCACACCTCCTTCCCCGTGGCTTGAGGAGATAACATGCCTGTAATCTGAGCTGCAGAAACCAGACAACACTTTAAACGCAGAATTGTTTGCAACGTTTATTGAAATATCAGCCGCCAGTACAAATGACGTGTGAGTAAAATTCTTATGACAACAGCACAAAGTCAACTAAACTTTACTGAATATGAAGCAGAAGAACTGTTTTAATTTTATGACTCATTAAGGCATTTTTTACATGTGTACTTTTCCCGTCAGTTCTGTTCTCATAAATGATAACACCTGTCTCTCTGTCATAGCTCATTGGTCTTACGTCATTGCTCTTGGGAAATTTAGAAACTACTCAAAGAAAAAAGGCAAAATGTTTCTTCTTCCTTATCAGTTATGCTATCACATATTGTGGAGGAGTAAACCTGGCAACACCATAACGTTCACCATTACACCATCACTTTAGTTATGACTCACTGTTGCTTGTTGTCCTGAGTGGCATAACCCAGCAGATAAGGGAGGATCAACGTCACGATATATACATCAACGTGTTAACAAGTATTACCCAAAATATACAACATCAAGACGTGCTCTACTATTGAATCCTTTTGGGTGATTAGAAAATTATTTTGTTCTTAATTATATATCTGTAAAAGCGTTAACATTCAACCAGTAGCGGATTTGATTTATAATTCGATTTCCATTTCCATATTTTCAGATGAATATTTCTTAGTTCAAGGGCGCGACCCATAAGCTTCTCATGAGGTAACAATATTCTTATGTCAAGTATTTTGTTTACAATTTTTGCAGGATATGAAAGTGTTTTATATTCCAAATGAATCTTAACTACAAGTGGAGTTGGAAGGTCTCACGGGGAGGAGATAATTCCAAATTTGTAAGCAGTCGTAAAGTGATATTTTGTTATACAGGGTGTGTTTGCTTTTTAGCCCAATATGACACCTTTACTTAAATCTGTTTATTTCTGTTTTCGGTTGTTTAGGTATTTCTTATTCCTCAATTATTTGGTAAGATGCTGTTTCCTCATATTATCGTAGCTTCTCTCATGCATCTTGTTAAATTCCTTCATATATTTCTTCATAGTTTCCTCATTCCACCTTCCTCCGTCCTGCCTCCCTCAAGCACCTCCCAGCCGCCTCTTAATGATACACTTTCTTATTTACACAACTTTTATTCTATACAATGTACAAATTATTATATGTTAATATTCTTTCTTCTTTTAATGTTTTTCTACGAGTCATCTCTAGTCTCTTAAATACAATTCTAAGTTGATCTTTTATCGGCTATGTTAACATTCCATTATCATCACTAATGCTACTTTTTATTGACCTGTTGGGTGAGTGGAAACAGTGCTCGCTTCTTATGCCAAGGATTGCTAGTTCAATCCCAGGGCATTTATATTCAAACTAGATCTAAATAAGTACCAAATTTTACAGTTAGGAAGTGATGTTGGTCGAGTACAGTGCCGACTACGCTGCCTCATTGAGTACCAGAGGCTTACTCTGTAATATACAGTGTGTTGTATCCAGACTGCCCCAAACGGGCAGTCGTGTTTATGGGACACCTCCACTCTCACAGAGGAAAATATTATCTGTCCAGCTGTCCGTCATTGGTAATTAAGATCTCGGAATAATTCAGTAATCACTATTTCGCTCTTTTCTATATAGCTGTGACCCTTCTTTTTTTTCTTTCTTTATAGCGAATATGAACACTAGACCCATGTGGTTAACTTGTTGTTAGTCTACAGTGTTACGAGTTGGGGATTTATAATATAGTTAAACGTCTACCCAGATCCCAACATGTAACAACATAAAAAAAAAACAAAGACAATCGGACTATAAAAGGGTAGACAAAGGATGAGAGCTTTTGTTGTGTATAATAAAGTACCATAAATTCCTTAACAAAATATTCAGCTTATAAATTACCCTTAACCAAACTTAACCTAAACATTAACAGTATATACATATTAATAAAACATAAAACAATCGTGAAGCAAGGTGGAGGTGGGAGAGGCAATACAAGATTACAAATACTTAAGTGAGGAGCTGAGATGGCTGACGAGTAAGGCTGAGTATTGTAGAAGACGATAGGTAGTCACTGTGCCGTAGGTTTCCAGGATAGGTGATCCTGTGGTCACTTCCCAGAGCCAAGTGCTCTCTCCTCGAATTGGAGCTGACAAAGAAGACTTTGAGGAGGTGACGCAACAACCATGATATGGAGAAGGGAAACCCGGGAGTGGTAACTAAGACGAGTCATACTCGTGTTTCGTCCCTAGATGGCGTTGCTCGTGGTGCTGGGTAGGTAGATCATAACAATTGGTGGCGGGGTTCGTAACACACCCCCCCTCCAAAGACCTCCGTAGCGCGGGAGCGAAGGAGGTGATCACCTGGTGCGTCTGGAGAGTAGCTGCTGCATTTCCACTGGAGCTCGGGATAAGGAGTCCGCAATCATGTTGTCCACCCCCGTTATGTGCCGGACTTGTAGATTATAGGGCTGGGTGAGGAGAGCCCAGCGGAGGATTCGCTGGTTGGAGGTCTTGTTGGTTTGGATGAACGTGAGTGGGTTATGGTCGGTGAAGACTAGGGTTGTTTGTGGGCAAGACTGGAGGTAACATTCAAACTTCTTTATTGCCAACACCAGAGCCAGGGCCTCCTTCTCTATGGTCGAGTAGTTGGTCTGATGTTTTTTCAACTTGGCGGAGTAATATGCCACAGGGTGAAGGACATCAGTGGTTGGGTCGGGTTGTAGGAGCACAGCCCCCACTCCGACACAGCTAGCGTCGATTTGCAGATGGAAGGGCAAGGTGTAGTCAGGGGGGTGGACTACAGGCTTAGAGGCAAGGAAGGCTTTGAGGCGGTGGAAAGACTGGTCGCATTTCTGGTTCCAGATGTAAGGGACCGCAGAACTGGTAAGGTCTGTGAGGGGTCCGGCCACGCTGGAGAAGTTACTGCAGAACCGACGGTAGTAGCCGCACATGCCCAGGAAGCGCATGAGTTCCTTCCTCGTCCTTGGAGTGGGGAAGGACAAGATGGCTTTAACGTTTGCATCCTTGGGTCTCCCCATACCATGCCCAACGATATGTCCCAGGTAAGTCACTGAGGCCCGGCCAAAAGCAGATTTAGCCAGGTTTATGGTGAATCCATTCTCTTGCAGTCGTGCGAACAGTATCTCCAAACGCACCAGATGTTCGTCCCAGCCGTCCGACACCACCACCAGGTCATCCAGGTAGGCGAACGTCCCACCTAGGTCCTGAATTAGGGGATTGATTGCCCTCTGGAATGTGGCCGGAGCATTAGAAAAGCCAAACGCCATAACCAAATATTGAAAAAGACCAAATGGAGTTATAAATGCCGAGATTATTTTTGCCCTATCCGTGAGTCCCACTTGATAATATCCTTTCAACAGGTCCACCGTACTGATAAATTTTGCACAGCCTATGCTGTCTATTATATCTTCAATCAAAGGTAAAGGGTAGGAGTCTGAGACAGTGACCTGGTTCACTTTACGATAATCGGTATAGAAACGAAAGGTGCCATCGGGTTTTGGAATGAGAAGGCAAGGTGAAGCCCAGGGGGAGGTACTAGGCTCAGCTAAGTTATGTTTTAACAAAAAATCTACCTCCTTTTTCATAATCTCTTTTTTTGTGGATTTAGTCGATATGCTGATTGCCTAATGGGTTGTACATCATCTGAGATTAGCTTAATATCATGTTTAAGTATATTGCAAAACCCTGGGAGGTCTGACGTGACTTTAGGAAATGTTGATAATAACTTAGCGAAATCTTTTGCTTGAGATGGATTCAGAACAGAAAAATACTCATCCAAGTTGTTGAGTATGTGACTGTTAGCAGGGTTTTCTCTAGGTAGAGGGAAGTCTAAATTCTCCAATAGGTCCATGTCATCTGTCTCCGGCTCCGGCCCTGACAAAACCGTATGCAATACAGGTAGGCTTATAGCCTCTGGGATGTCTTCCTCTGACTGCCTGGAATGGTAAAGTTTCATGAGATTAATGTGAACAAGTTGTGAATCTTTTCTGAGATCAGGAGTATGGACTCTATAGTTGAGAGGAGATAGTTTATTAGCATTGACTTGACAGTTTTGATGGAACCGTTCCAAGCAACCTTGGGACGGTGGGTGGTAAGCCGAAGATGTACAATGGTCCACACTGAGGTCTTTCATCACCTGTTTGAACAAAGATGGATCAGATTGTTGGGCTGAAATGAGCTCATCCTTACTAATGGTCTTATTGTACAGATCTTCTGTGGGTAGGAAGATATTGGAGGTGGTTTTAGATGAAGAGGGCCCATTTCGCACACTCTGTGACCGGGTGACAGCACAAGATGGGAACAGATGAGGAATAGTTTCTTTAAGGTCAGTGGTGGATTTGACAGGTAAGGGAGAGTCGACTGTCTTTATGTTAGGAACCACTAGATCTCCTACCAAGTCATTACCCAATAATAAATGAATGCCGCACACAGGCATTGGGTCTTTCCTAATGGCTATTTGCACTTCCCCAGTAATCAAGGGACATTGGAGGTGCACTTTAGCTAAAGGATAGGAAGAATGGGATGAGAGATCTGAAATTAGAACACTCATTAGTAAATGCGGTAGATATATCAGGAATGACGTTAAACAGGAGGATAGATTGTGCTGCGCCCGTATCACGTAGTATACGAATAGGGAAAGAACGAGACCCCTCTATGATTGAAAATTTTCCCTCATAGGTGAATGAAGAGAAGAGATCCTGATGGGGCCTTTCCACATTGGTATTTGCTATTGGTTTGGATTTGGGATCCAGGGAACTACTTTTAGCAATTCGACACTTTGGGTGTTTACAAGTCTGGATTGTATGGCCTGGGTTTTTACAGTAAGAACAAGTAAGCTTGGTTGCATCTGGGGAAGTAGGTGTGGGACCTTTCGACCTACCACTCACGCCCCCAAGGTTATCATCAGAGGAGGACCTAACATGTCGGGAAGTACCACGTTCTCTACGGCACAGCGACTCCATCAGCAAGGCGTACTCATCAGCCAGCTCAGCCGCACGTCCTAAATTAACCTCTCCACGCTCCTCCACATGCTTCATGATGTGAAATGGTATCTTGCTCTTCCACTCCTCCAGGACTACCAAGTTTAACAAATCCTGAGGTGGCCATTAAGAAAACCTAGATAAATTAATTAATGGTCAAAAAGATAAGATAAGTGGATTACCCTAGAAAATATCACGGCAGTGGATAACCAGAAAGTCCCGGAAACTACCCAAGTTATACCTCGGGAAATTACACTTATGAATATTGTTCTTCTGATAAGATCCTTAGATAAGGATAAGAGACTTGAAAGAGGAAGGGCGTATTACGGCATTTACATAAAGATCCGGATTAACAACCCTGAGATACTTGAAAGAGGAAGGGCGTATTACGGCATTAATATAAAGATCCGGATTAACAACCCTGAGATACTTGAAAGAGGAAGGGCGTATTACGGCATTAATATAAAGATCCGGATTAACAACCCTGAGATACTTGAAAGAGGAAGGGCGTATTACGGCATTTTATATAAAGATCCGGATTAACATCCCTTGAGTTTGGTATGATTGACCCTGAATGAGATAATGAGAAGAACAATAATTGAGGCTTTATAATTATGGGGTTTTGGTAGAGCGGGGCGTCCCAAGATATCACTTCACCCTAAACTAGTGACTATGGAACAGCCTACTCTGGAGTGAGGGTACGGCATTAAACAGATCCGGATTCTTCCCTACACTCTATAAGACTTACTACACGACTGCCACGTGTAATAACAGGTAAGCCTTTTGACACTTGGAACCTAATATCTTACGTCTGTCACTCTTACTATAAGGTAATACCAATATATGCACACACATATGAAGGAACCTTTAAACCACCGTAAAGCAATTGTGAACAGAAGTGACTGGGAGGAATAATTAACAAGGAGTAACAAGGGGGTTTAGAAATATGGTACTTAAGGTCGTGTCCTGTGACGGTCGCCATTTGTTACGAGTTGGGGATTTATAATATAGTTAAACGTCTACCCAGATCCCAACATGTAACAACATAAAAAAAAAACAAAGACAATCGGACTATAAAAGGGTAGACAAAGGATGAGAGCTTTTGTTGTGTATAATAAAGTACCATAAATTCCTTAACAAAATATTCAGCTTATAAATTACCCTTAACCAAACTTAACCTAAACATTAACAGTATATACATATTAATAAAACATAAAACAATCGTGAAGCAAGGTGGAGGTGGGAGAGGCAATACAAGATTACAAATACTTAAGTGAGGAGCTGAGATGGCTGACGAGTAAGGCTGAGTATTGTAGAAGACGATAGGTAGTCACTGTGCCGTAGGTTTCCAGGATAGGTGATCCTGTGGTCACTTCCCAGAGCCAAGTGCTCTCTCCTCGAATTGGAGCTGACAAAGAAGACTTTGAGGAGGTGACGCAACAACCATGATATGGAGAAGGGAAACCCGGGAGTGGTAACTAAGACGAGTCATACTCGTGTTTCGTCCCTAGATGGCGTTGCTCGTGGTGCTGGGTAGGTAGATCATAACAATTGGTGGCGGGGTTCGTAACACACCCCCCCTCCAAAGACCTCCGTAGCGCGGGAGCGAAGGAGGTGATCACCTGGTGCGTCTGGAGAGTAGCTGCTGCATTTCCACTGGAGCTCGGGATAAGGAGTCCGCAATCATGTTGTCCACCCCCGTTATGTGCCGGACTTGTAGATTATAGGGCTGGGTGAGGAGAGCCCAGCGGAGGATTCGCTGGTTGGAGGTCTTGTTGGTTTGGATGAACGTGAGTGGGTTATGGTCGGTGAAGACTAGGGTTGTTTGTGGGCAAGACTGGAGGTAACATTCAAACTTCTTTATTGCCAACACCAGAGCCAGGGCCTCCTTCTCTATGGTCGAGTAGTTGGTCTGATGTTTTTTCAACTTGGCGGAGTAATATGCCACAGGGTGAAGGACATCAGTGGTTGGGTCGGGTTGTAGGAGCACAGCCCCCACTCCGACACAGCTAGCGTCGATTTGCAGATGGAAGGGCAAGGTGTAGTCAGGGGGGTGGACTACAGGCTTAGAGGCAAGGAAGGCTTTGAGGCGGTGGAAAGACTGGTCGCATTTCTGGTTCCAGATGTAAGGGACCGCAGAACTGGTAAGGTCTGTGAGGGGTCCGGCCACGCTGGAGAAGTTACTGCAGAACCGACGGTAGTAGCCACACATGCCCAGGAAGCGCATGAGTTCCTTCCTCGTCCTTGGAGTGGGGAAGGACAAGATGGCTTTAACGTTTGCATCCTTGGGTCTCCCCATACCATGCCCAACGATATGTCCCAGGTAAGTCACTGAGGCCCGGCCAAAAGCAGATTTAGCCAGGTTTATGGTGAATCCATTCTCTTGCAGTCGTGCGAACAGTATCTCCAAACGCACCAGATGTTCGTCCCAGCCGTCCGACACCACCACCAGGTCATCCAGGTAGGCGAACGTCCCACCTAGGTCCTGAATTAGGGGATTGATTGCCCTCTGGAATGTGGCCGGAGCATTAGAAAAACCAAACGCCATAACCAAATATTGAAAAAGACCAAATGGAGTTATAAATGCCGAGATTATTTTTGCCCATTCTCCTGTATCTGTCAAAAGTTAATTAGATTTACTGTAACACACAATAAATGGTAAAATAAGTCAAAAATAATAATAGCAGCCATAATTTTTCAACCTGTATTAGTTGTAAATTCATAAGATAGAACATCATTGCCTATAAGCCTATCAAAGTAAGATTTGCATATTAATGTCGACCAAATATGAATTTAAATCATTTGATGACTCAAATTTAACGACATAAAAAAACATGAGGAATTCTATAGTAAGCTACATATTATCACCTTCATTACCGTCAAAAATAACGTAATTACTAATATGTAGTTTATAACAGTAACCAAACCTACCTAGCCTAACTTCAATACCAACGGGAGGCCTCCGCCACCCTGGACCACCCACAAGAATACTAAATATCTCTGTTCCATGTCATTTACGACACAATGATTAGTGTCATAAAATTGTCTCAACTACTGTATATGATAGGTATATTAAGCAAATCCAAAAATTGTGAGGCAATTATTAGCAGTAATACCGACTAGCCTTTGGGTTCATTTATCGGCGGTACAGTTTTTACTATTTATTCACACGGCAAACTTCGAAGAACGATGTTACTTTTAATGAATGTGCTCATATAAGGAAAATATGTGTATTAATTCACGATGAAGAGCCACCATACACTACTTCCTTGAGTTTACAACCACCTCAAACCGTAGCAAGCCTCAGAAAAAACAGAGTTAAGTTTGTTTCATAGTGGCAATCAATACCTAGGCTAACAATATTATGACTTACCTGTTCCACCAGTATATTTATTATCTTACTTTTACTTTTTACTTTTATCCTCTTCGCCACTGATCGGCTCGCTCGCCGCCCGGGCGATCGGTCACGTCTCTGTCACGCACTGTTGAGTGTTGTGCTGTTTTTTTCTTAACGCTTACACGTAAATCAGGAAACTTACACTTGACCTCTCAACAACATTGTTGGGTAGCCACAACATTCACTGCCTTTACTACTTCTTACCAGGCATGATTCTTCAATTTGAGTGTACATCTCGAGTCCAATTTCTCTAAAATTATTGTCTTTCTTTTGGCGACTTCACACACCATGGCACATGCTTCAGTCTCACTTAAATTTGGTCGTTTCTTCAGGTGGTTGTCCTTCCATCTTTTGTTTACAAACTAATATCACGTGCAACGCTCTCAGCTGATTTCTCCTTCTCTTGTGATTGGTTGATGATTTTGTTAACTGAGCGCTGATTGGCCAACTAGCTCCTGCACTCACATCTACCTTCCGACAAGAGAACTTAATTTACAGGGTAAACACTAGAGTTATGATACCTTACGAAAGGCTTACGGAACTGTAATAAAATTTTGAGTATGCTAAATTTATGGTACTGTAAAGATTCGACAATATATGATACTGTATCATGCTGAAAGACGTAACTTATGAGGTGTTTTGAGTATCCGGCGTCTGGCTTTGTGGGAGCCCATTGGCTGGCAGCAAGGATTCTGTAGTGGACTTCTCCCCTACAACTGCGTATCCGCATTCCGATGCGACCGTATCCTAGCAACCAAACGAGCGGCGTCACCAGATGTTACCACCTTCCCTAGCAACGAACCAAAGACCGGCGACTTTCTCGGGTTTTCCCAACATGACTCATAGAGGACTCACGGCTGCTGGGTATATAAGCTCTGTTTTTCCATTGAGATTCCCTTCCCCCCGAGGTACCGCGTGACCATGTTCACCCTAGCCCAGGCGAAGGTTGTGAGACTGATTCCGGTCGAGCACCCTTCGCGCAAGAAACTCAATCTTCTTGTGATTAAAGATTTTTTTGACCACATTGGACTCAAGGGGGTGACAGGGGTCGTCCGCAGTAAAGGCGGTACCCTTATCATCACCTTCGAGGAATGGGGGCAGGGCCACAAATTGCCTCCCCTTGTGAACATCAATGGAGTCGACGTCATGTTTGACGCCTTACTTCAGGATAACTTAGTTTTGGGAGTCATTTCCCACTCTGAAATTGAGTATCTCGAAAAAGACGAACTTGCCGAGCTGATTGGAGATCAGCTCTCAGTACTTAGGAAGCTGACCAGCACAACTGCCCTGGTTGGTTTTCCTAAGAAACTTCCTAGCTCCGTTATACTGGGTTGGGAGAAAATCCCAGTAAAACCTCACCAGCAAAAACCCACTCGCTGCTACAATTGCCAGAAATATGGCCATCTGGCGAGGAAGTGTGGTGCTCGCGAGGTGTGCTCTAGCTGCGGGGCACCCGGCCACACCGACGCTGACTGCCAGGCGGCCGTTAAGAAGTGCGCGGCTTGTGGTGGCCCTCACTCCTCCTCCGACCGGCTTTGTCCCAAGTGGAGGGAGGAGTGCAGGGTGGCCAGGCTGCGGGCGAAAGAAAAATTGACTTACAGGGAGGCTCTCCTTGTAGTCAAAAATCAAGAAAAGAAAAAACAAGAAAAGAACAAACAAGACAAAAACAACCACGACATGAACAACCGAGAACCCGATATCCCTACAGAAGACCAGAAAAAAGAAGACCAGAAAGAAGAAGATCAAAAAGAAGACGAAGAACAAGATCAAAAAGAAGACGAAGAACAAGAAGAAGAATGGAAAGTAAAAACTAAAAGAAGAACAAAGAAAAAAAAGAAGTCCAACCAATCAGCTTCGGCCGAAATAGCCTAACGGCGAAGAGGCCAGCAATCCCAAACAACTTGAATTGAGATTCATTCTGGTCTCTCTTCTTGAACAAGCAACACCTCCTCCTCCGCCGCTGCCTGGCGGCCCTCGCTTCTCCTCCCCTGCCTGGTGGTCCTCTCTCCCGCCAGCGAGCATGGCGACCCACCAGCTGTCCTTCTCTGAGCTTCCTCACCAACCAGCTCTCATTCTGGCCCATCTTCCTGAACACGCAACACCTCCTCCAGCAAGCTCCACGCTGTCCAGCTTTCATTCAACCAGGAGGCCAGCAACAGGCAACATCTTCTCTAACGAAGCTCCTGCACATCTACCTCCTTCAACAGGCTACTCACCCAACGTCTCTACTGAGCAGCTCCTCACCACACGGCACCTCCAGCACCAGACTGTCTATCATATAACTTATATTATACAAGAAAACCACCTTAGAGTTTCCATCCATCCTGAGTGCTAGACAACATTATACCACGAACTCCTACAATTCTGTACTAGTGAAAAATGACTCGCTCCAAGTTAAATTTTCGCTCCCCCACGATGGTGACGTTGCAGTCGCGGGTGAACGGATTCGCCCTTTGAAGTGAGCAATCCTTCTCTAGTATAGAACCCTTGCTGGCAGCAGGGCTGTCAAATCCGGTAATTCGTCTTCTAATCGGTAAACTGCCAAAACTTGATGACGTAGTCGGTAAGCCGTGACGTCGCTGCTCAGACTCGTCTGTAAATTACCGACTTTAGGAAATATGCTTTTTCATGGCTAAAATACCATATAGAATACACAGAAATAAATTGTAGATTTATTTAATTACCTTACCTACATTTTACTAGCGATATTTTAGCAGAACTATATTCTGCTGAGTCACACACGAAGCGATATCGAGACAAGGAAGCCAAAGGTCACAACGGTCTGTTCCATGCTGGTATTCAGAGCTTTATCCATGACTTCCGCTGCAGAGTTTTGCTGGATTCACCATCTAGCCGACATACATCGACAGTTAGTGAGTATTGAGCATTTTTATTTGTATTTTACTTATATTTGCTATTATCTGATAGCCTATTTTTCGTGTAGTCACCCCTATTCGTTTTCTATTCTAGTCACCAATGCAAGCAGTCATTTTTTATACAATTTAACGTTAACTATTATTATAAGTGTTCGTGATTTTAATATCTTTAGAGATATAATAAGCGTTTTGAAGAATCCACAATGCAAAATTCGGATCACCTGAAGAATCATCGCCCTAGCTTATTTCACCTAAAGATTAAACCACCCTAAAACTATTTTGGGAGGATGAGGTTAGGTTAGGATATGTTAGGTTAGATTTAGGTTAGGATAGAATAGGTTAAGTTAGCATTAAGGTAGTTAATCTTCAGGTGAAATAAGCTGGGGCGATGATTATTCAGGTGATTCCAAAATTCTAACATATCTTTCTCAATACAGGACCACATCTTAACCAGCTGTGCGTCTGCATTATTGCTATAGTCGTTGTATTTGTTTCATCCTGCAACCTTACTCAATTGGTGAGTTTTACCGGATGTGGATATCAGAGTCTTTTACTTTGTGGATGCGGATATCATAGTTACATGTTTTGCGGATACGAATCTCTAATATAATACAGGTTCATGTATGTGAATGTCCGACGTATCTCTGATATAAATATTATAGACGTTGACTATCTGGATATATTTTCGAATGCATGCTATTCTTTTTCTTTTTTTTTCTTTCTCGCTAATGTCATATTTCATATTTGCAGGCCAACATGTCATCGAAGGTGAAGTTCCAAGATACATGGTTGCAGAAGCCAGAGTTCCAGCCCTGGCTGACACGTGAAGAAGGAGACTCCAAGAGGGCCTATTGCAAGATCTGCAAGAGTGGATTTGGGGCGGAGATATCCACGATCAGGAGGCACAAGAAGGCCAAGATGCATGTCGCTAATGAGGGAAAGGCTGATCAACAAGAGCGTGGCCCTTCGACACCTAACTACTCTCTTAGCGGCGTCGCCTTTGCAACCATTCTTTTATGTTGTTTTATAGCAGAGCACAATCTGCCGTTTACTATTGCAGAACCTCTCGTTAAGTTGCAGAAGAGGATGTTTCCTGACTCCACCATTGCTCAAGAAATGTATTGCAAGAAGTATAAATGTCATGATGTCATGGCAGCATTGGGCAGAACTGCTAACGAGGATCCTGTCGCAAAACTACGTGTCAACAAATTCTCAGTTATTATTGACGAAACTACGGATGTAAGTACTCTGAAGTGCTGTGCTGTCATTGTGAGATAATTAGATAAAGAAAATAACACCATTAACGTTGGCATGTTGGACTTGATTGATATTTATAACAACAACGATAACACTGGTTCAACAGGTTATCCCATTTTCTCTGACTCACTGAAACCAACCTCTCTATATAATGTATTTGAATGTGAGAGAGAACACCCTGGTTTAGAGTCAGCTTAGATATATCTGTTTACAGTTGAAACATTCAAGATCCATTGTGAGTGGTGTTGAACGCTTCAACTGTCCTTATTGTTAATAAGACGTGTCAAGTAAGTGAGTGTTGAGTCTGCCAGGACCAACGATACCCATCGGTTTCGTTCCCTAAGGATATCCATGAGTTTCTGATCGCGCCTGGAGTTAGATCATTTTGTCGCCCCGACATCAGAGAATCTGATGTTTATAGTTTAATTAGTGTCAGTTATCTATTTAAGAAAGTCATTAATTTCCTGAACTATTCTGTCAACTGGTATAATCTCCAAGATCTAACGTCTCCCTGTGAATAGTTCCTTGTTCGCTGCAGGCCTGAGCTTGCAGAATTGATGTTATCAACGTGTATATTCCACCTTTTCCTGGCAAGCTCAACCTCTGATTAGATTATATGAATAGACATAGGAAATTACCCTGATCAGGAATACCGGAGTTCATAATTAAGTATACGGTGATCCAAAATGGTAGAGAAGGTATGTTGTTGGTAAGATTGACCTTTCTGGCATGAATGTGGAGGGAGAATCACGCATTCGTGACTCTTCTTCCACGTCTACAGGTATGTTCACGTGTGTTCCACGCCGCCATATTAACTCAGTTTAACTTAGTCATTTTTGCGAATATCAGTGTTCATGTTTCAACATAGTACCTTCAGTGCCAATTAAGTCAAGTAAAGTAGAGCTCTAGCTATCGTCTGAACCGGTGCCAGACGTATGTTTTGTATAGTGAAGTTAAATATTCACGCTTTCGTGACTCTTCTTCCAAGTCTACAGACGCGGATGTGTTAGCCACTCTCCTGAGGGTCGATAGCTACCTATGGGCAAGATGGTTATTGAAGACTGTCTCTAAGGGGGCGCAATTAGAATCCCAGGACACGATTCCCCCGGGAAGCGCCCTCACCACTCTGCCAGGGTGTAACGAGTCAACCTCCCTGAGTGCACCTAGCGAGCGAGCCTTCAGCTTGGCGGTCGCTGTAAACAACTCTGGCCCACTGACTCCGTCATATGATCATGGTCTACCTACTGTTCTTGGTTATATGTATGGAGCCGTATTAATATCCATGCTTAGGGATGACTAGCAGAAATATAGTCATCCCAGGTTAAGTATTGAACCCCTGAATGAGAGTTCAAGGTACCAGGTGGTTCCTTGTGAAATGATAAGAAATATGGTATGTTACTAATTGTGGAATTGTCCAGTGTGTTATGTATTCATCTGTAGTACCCATGAAAGAATAACCTGAGAGTATGAGGTTCTAACCACGAATTGAGAAGGTAATTTTTTTGAAATAAGCTACCTAACTCATCTTTGTGAGTTTTTATTGTGTGAAATTTCAGGAAAGTGGTAATTGCACATTAGTGTAATTTTTTTCTTTTTTGACCAGTGTATTAATCTTTGGATATTTACAGACATTGAGTGGGCAGTACACTTTACATCTGCCATGTTGAGAGTGTGATGAACTGGGTTCATCTCTCGAGTGTCACCAGAAATGTCATGTGTACAAAGGTTATGTAATCCAATGTTTTATTTTTAGCTGTGACATTTATTGGAAGTATTGTGACTTCAATTGAAAGTGTTCAGATTCTCACTTGAAGTATTTTTCTAACTTTAGAAATTTTTGTATAACCCAAGTGAGTGTTATATAATTTTTTTTTCTTTTGCTAGTGAACTGAATTGTGAAATAACTAGGAAGAGTTTTAGTTCTCAGTTGGAGTCAATTTGTTATAATGAAAAGTCTGGGTGGTGGCAGCTACCCTTTGTAAGTATAAAAGGTGTTGTACTAAGAAAAACATGGTTCCCCAGACTAACCCATGTATAAGAATAGACATAAAGCAAAGTATACTTCAGAAAGGTAAGAACATTGAAACTGAGAATATAATCTATGAAAAGAAATGAAAAGGAAGAACATTGACTTGGAAAACAGTAGAGAAGCATAAGAGTTACTTATATAAGAATATAAGGTAGAGAGATAAAGAACATATAAGAATATAAGTAAGAATATATATATATATGTATATATGTATATATATATATATGTATATATATATATATATATATATATATATGTAAAGAATGGAAGAAGAATAAGTATATAAAACAGGGTACTCATTGGAAGAATGCTACACAGGACAAATAAGTATATGAGTAAATAGTATACTAACAGAAAAGAATAGCTGGATGGTAAATTATTGAAAAGAGAAAACGCCACCCGTTACAAGATATGGTTAGGCGCATCATTGCAATCACTTTTTCAGAGGCCAAACATAAGGCAAAGGCTAGTTATGTTAAACGATATAAGGGTAAGATGAAGAAATTTCTTAGTTAACTTGTGTAAGAAAATCTCAAAATGATTTCCATTAAATGATAATTTGTGGAGACTTGCTGCTTTCTTGAACCCTTCAAGTCCATTAAATCCTAACATAAGGGTCGAGATGCCATCACTCGAGATGCTGATAAAGGAGATGCCTCGTATTTTTGTTGGGGACATAACTAGATTATATGATGAATGACAATTGCCATGGCACAATTTTGATGAAGATTCGAAAAGTTGTGACGTTCTTGAATTTTATAACAAGGTAAATGAAGTCGTTGATCACGAGGGAAACAAGAAATTTTGCATTTTATCACATTTCGTATTTCAGATTTTGTCACTGCCTACGTCAAATGCAGATGCTGAAAGGCTTTTTCACAAGTTAATTTGATTAAGACCAAAATTAGAAATTCCTTGCAGTTGCCCTCTCTGAAAACTTTAATTTTTGTGGCAGAGTATGTGAGAGCCCATGGTGGCATTTGTAATTTTCAGCCAATTCAAGCCATGTTACAATGTGTAAACAAAGGTCATGTATATATTTTTGTGCTTAGTTAAGCTTCTAAATGTTTATATATTTGTATATTTTATGAATTGTCAAAATAAAGTAGTTGGAATGTTTTGGTTATTTTTTTTATTCAGTATTATCGAAAAGTAATACAAATTACAATTGATAAAATACAAATCTAATGTGATCGCGTATAACACTCTGAATGGTGTATAATGCAGTGTTTAATATTCAGAAATTTATAAAACTAAAGACAGGAACAATGAAATTCACTGAGTATGAGGACTACTCTAATATAATTACTGTATCTGGGATCTTCGTTACCCCTCACCACACATTTTCCCTTCTATTACAGAAAATCGTAATATCACGTCATGTTCTCGCAACCAATCACAACGCGAGCAGTTGAACCAATCAGCGTGTTCGGTAAACATGAGTCGGAAATCCCGACACAGCACTGCCAGGCACTCAAGGCAATCTCTGTCGCCTTCTGGCAGCCGCGGACTCCGAATGTGAGTGCCGTTTCTCTTTTAGAGAGGCAGATACTCTACGCCTTTTAACGAAATATATAGAGAAAAAAATACAAGGTGTATTGGCAGTTGTTTTCAGGAACACGTGAGTTAACATAAATTCGTGTTATATCAATGTTTTTACATATGTGATTCAAAACATTAGAATTTCCATAAACTCGAGATGGTATACCAGCTAATTCAATACGTAATGCCCGTAAGAGAAAACGGTTGTCGAATTTAAAGAGAGACTTAATGTTGCTGTGCAATTAATGTTGCTGTGCAAATTAATTATAATATATTGTAAATACACTTGTCATTATATCAGAGCAACTTCCGTATTGTGTTTATGCGAGGATCAATCTGTTTCCAAGTTCTCAAAATATCTGGTAGAATCCACGGAGACATATTAATAAGAGTTTACTTTGCCTGGAGATGTGGGGCGCATAAACAACGGTTCTTTAACGTTTTATACACCTTTCAAGTATACTCATTCAGAATCTGGATTATGCCAACTCAGTGACCTCGGCAAACCTAATGGAATTTGGGATATTTTAGATAGCGGCCAATATTGACGCCAAATAAGAAAGTCGGCATATTTTGGTCGTTTATCATCCATTCCCAATGATTTTCACGTTAATTCTTATGTTTTCAATACTAAAGATCCTATTTATTGAATCAGTATTAATATCTTATTCATATTTTGTGATGTAGCCATTAGTTATTAATCAAACTTGCTTACATCCATGTAAATGTCTGGTAGATCAGTTTTATGCCATGTTTCAGATATGGTATTTTTTAGTGATCGTGAAATATTCTGAAGAGGAGGGCTATTTCTTCAGGTATAGAATGATAGACAAAGAATTGCCTGCTATTAGACTTAGCCATAATCGTTTAATAATTATTAAACGCCACCATTCAATGACATGATAAAATTCACACAGATCTTCAGAAACAATAAAAATTAGATGAAAACTCCAACCTAACAATTTTTTGTCATCTTGCCATATAAATCGATATCTGAAGCAAGCTGGATATATTGTTGTTACATGTTCAAGAAAGATCAGCCAGTGGTTAAGATAAATCATCGTTCTGAAGTGTCAAAGTTCGTATTTTTGAAGGGTTGCATCTTCTGTGTGAAAGGTTTAAAGAACATCATTCTTCGAATCCCAGTATATGGTGAAAATTTATAAGATGTAGAACTGATGAGAGTGACTCTGGTAACATATCATTAAAAGAGGTTGTACTAGAGGTGTGTGTGATACATTTAATGATGACTGGTCTAAACAAGTGCAAGTTCGAGTGTAGTCTGGCCTTAGTGATCTGCACGCAGCAGATGTCAGGTATCACCACGACTGTAGGAAGAGGTTGATGGTGACCAGTCGATCAAAGGTGCATTCGCTCATACGAAATTGAGACCCTGGATTTAGTAGTACAGTATATTGTAGTGTTTGTCATGCAAGATGGACACCAGTCTATACAAATAAACTGGTAGCCACATATTAGCTCGACGGATTCTTGAGTACATGAGACTGAGATAGTAGATCATTTCATTGTAGAGTTAATTTTGTTCTCAGAAGAAGGTTTAGCACAGTCTCTTTCTTCGACGATAGCCCCTAATTTGTTACGAATGGTAGATGGTAATAAGGAAGTTCTATCAGTAGAGAAAATATCGAAAGTAATTGTGTATGATACAAAACAATTGACTCAAGATCAGTGCAATTATAAAGCTCGTATTAACTTAAAAAAAAAAAACAGCTAAACCAGCTTACGAGAAGGTCAGTCTCACCTTGCTGAAATTACTGTCCAGTATCTCGGAACAGTCACCATCAACTTTATCTGCCATTCTCATTTGAAACATGATTGCTAATATTGTCAACCAAAAGTCAACTGCCCTTCAAACTGCTCTTGGTGTACTTGTCAGCGAGGAAAACTACTTCCATACTTGTCAACGAGGAAAAATTACTTTCATACTCATCTGACTTTAGTAAAACATGTTCATATGATGAAATGATGCACACACACACACACAAACACACTAGTCAGTGCTCGTAGAGACAAGGCATGTCCAATAGGCGTAGCCAGGTCAGTCTGTTTGGCCCTGTCCCCCTTTGCGTCACCCTACTCTATTCCATATCTACCTCACTACACCAGGATTTATCAGCAAAACATTCAAGTGATCATTGTGAAGATTGGTTATTAAACAGTGATCCAATTGTGTGTCCCGAGGAAAAAAACAAGTGTGAATCACAACAAACCGCCAGTGAGCAGTGTAGTACTAGCCCGTGGGTACTTTGTCGGTGACCCTCAAAGTGCAAGAGACAAGGACCGCCACGGTGCTTGCGACTAAACAAATAATGACAGATGTCTACCAGTGTACCACACCATGGAAAATTTGTCAGTGGCACTCAAACTGCCGCCATCGAGTTCAAGGTCACTACGGACAAACACTTTCGTATATCCACAACAACAGATATTAAAATATGTTCACCAGTGAAGCATTCCAGATGCTTCTTGTACAGTTTAGAAAAAAGGAACGGATATCCTGACGGTAGTGCTATTGTGCTAATAAAATCACTGAACATCTTTCATGCAAGTAGACGTAGACAAGGACGCCATAATACAGAAGCCCATCAAGACCATCACCTCGAGCAGAAAACAAAAGAAACCTAATCCTGACAGATCATACCAATAAACTGAATTTCCCTGAATATGGTACTGTCTCCCCTCACTACGTTCCAATGTCACCTCCCTTGCCAATAAATTTGACGAACTCGCCAGGTCAATTACTGCAACGTCTGAAAAAGGCCAAAATCAGTCAGTGGTATGGTAAGCTTAAAGAACTCTGTGGACTTATCAATGAGAAACATCCCCTTCCTTAGCCCTCTCACTAATGGTGATGCAGCTGAGCAATCTAACAACTATATCGTAACTATATGTCAGACGCTTTCCTGTTTCACACAAACTAACAGCCCCCTCCCCCACTGACTTAGTGGGAGAATTTGAAGTAGCAAGATGTTTGGACAAACTGAAGTTAAAGCGCCATTAGTAGGTCCCAGCTCCCAGACGAGGGTCGACTCACAGAACGGCAAAACATTATACCTTCTTCTAGAAGGGTAAGCCCGCTGTGGAAGGAAACCGCATTTCTGGAGTTGGTTTTGCCATTCTGCAGTCCATCCTACTTACGCTAAATGAAATGACTGTTAGGGTCAACGAGTGCCACATGACGCTCAGGGTCCCACTGAATCACTCACGTCATCCCTTTTTCATCAGTGCATACGCCCCAACACTGGATGCAGAAGATGACATCAAGGAGGACTTTTATGCTGACCTTGATAGAATGCTAACCTCTATCCTCAGAGAAGATAAGGTTGTGCTCCTAAGTGACTTCAACGCCATAGTTAGCAGACATGCTGACAAGCATCTCTGGCAAGAAACCTTAGGGAGAAACTGAGTAGGCCAACGGCCTACACCTCAGCAAATCTGCTGAACACAACCTCACTATCACCAACACATTGTTTAGGCTGGCCGACAAGTTCAAGGGTTCTTGGAAACACCTAAGATCCAAACATTGGCATCTCACTGGCCTCATCATTTTCAGAGAAAGAGATCACCGAGAGTCCTCATCACCCGAGCCATGCATGTCTCAGACCACTATGACACAAATCATTGACTCGTCAGTGCCAAGCTCTCCCTTCACATTGCCCCAAAATGGCGAAGGCAACAAGCCTTCAGAAGAGGTTTTAACACGAATTAACTGGAGGATCTAACGGTAGCACATGCTTTCAGAGAGCAGCTCGAACATGGACTTATAAACAACCTAGCAACAAACAATCTAACTCGGAGTGCCAAATGGAGTCCCATCAAAGCTGTCACCATGAAAACCTGCAGCAAGAAGACCCTTGGCCAGATCAGAAGAAAACACCAGGATTAGTTTGATGAAAATGACCAGGAAATTGAAGTACTCATCAATAGTAAACGTGCTGCTTTCACTGACTGGAAGAACAACCCTCAGTTTCGGACCAAAGCTGATATCATTCACTAGAAAAAAGCAGAGGCCCAGCAGTAACTTGGCAAACTAATGAATGAATGGTGGAAAAGTAAACGGTGTGAAATGTAAGAATTTGCGAATCAACACAAGATGCATGAAATTTTCTATTTCACTAAAACACTGTATGGCCCAATCACTTACGGCGCGGCCCCCCTCCGTTTATCCAACAGTAGCACCCTAATTAAAGACAAAGAAGGCATCCGTTAGCACTGGAAAGAGTACTACCATTTGCTGCTTAACCAAAAAACCGATATGAATGTCCTGACTACCTACCAGAAGGTCCCTCAGCTTGCAGAACTGACCCACCCCAGTTATCCTCCATCCCGGGATGAGGTAACTACTGCCACACGAAGCAGATGAAAAATAGCAAAGCCACAGGCCCTGAAGGAAATCCAACTGAGCAGGAGGACCTCTGCTTACCAGCCGTCTCCAATCTCTCCCCGAGAATATATGCGAGAAGGAGGAGATCCCCAGTATCTTAAAGACGCCTACATCATCAATATTTATAAAAAAAAACAAGGGCGACCAGTCAGAATATGGCGAAAACCTTCCTCCCAGAATCGCAATGTGGCTTTAGACCATCATGTGGCGCGACTGACATGATTTTTGCTGCTCGACAGATCCAGAAAAAATGCAGAGAACAGTGTCGTGACCCTGTACATGGCCTTCATAGACCCAACCAAGGCCTTCGACTCGGTCAACATGGAAGCTCAGCCATTTTGGCTGCCCACCAAAATTCATCGCCATTGTGAGGCAACTCCACGATGGCATGAACGACAGTGTCCTGCACAATGACACCCAGTCTGAGTTCTTCCCCATCACAACAGGGTAAAAGAAGGATGTGTACTTTTTTTTTTTAGTTTAACAAATTTATTGACAAAGCTTGGAGTACAATTTGTCTATTTTGAATAATTCAGTCAGGTTATACCCCACACCGACGGATGGCCAGCGCCATCTTGTGATCATAGTCTTCCCTAAACAAACTGAGGAAGTAGTTCATCATAACAACACCTAAATCATGGTGATTGGAGTACAAACAACTAATATATGCTGATTATCTTATTTTAAATTTTAAAGATGACGGCCAATGCCACCATCTTGAAAATCTTAATTGATTTTTGATTTTGCCGCTTGCAGCGGCTACTTTATTGTGCACCCCACACTCATCCTGTGAGCGGTAGCGCAAAAGGATTACAGAGTAGGGTTTACAAAGGGTCATAATAATTAACCCCCGTTGTCAGGATATTATGGCACTGAAAGTTACACAGTATTTCATTTACAATATTTGTTTAGTTCTATACATAAAGGGTAACTTATTCACAAATGCGTGAGAACAGGCGTGTGAGGCAGTATGTCTGGCCTCACACTTTGTTATTCACATTTACGTGGGAGGTATTCAAGCACATTGCGTATTTGGTTCTGTACATGAGAATTGATATAGTTACTAAGTGCAAAAAAGTGGATACAATCTTAATATGTCGGCTATCTTGCCATTAGAGATGAAGTGTTGTGCCATTTCACACACAGTGTGCTTGGACCTGTCCCTAAAAGGTTCTATCTTCACACAGTCGAGGACGTAGTGTTCAAGTGTGTGGCCATATGTATGGCCACACACTTTACATTTAGTTTTGTTTACATCTGCTTGAGGAACATACTGCCAAAGGTACTTATATCCTAACCTTAATCTAGCGGTTACAACATCTTTTAATCTAGTGATCTTGTTACTTGCTCCATATACATGTTTCACTTGATACATCTCATCATGGTAACCTATGGATCGACTAGTGCCTGATTGCACTTGTCTACTTGCGTCAAACTCATCAATAAGTTCTCTCCTAATTACAGTTTTAAGGGTTCTTTTTGACACACCCAAATTGTATTCAACGGTGTCTTTGTTAGACGCGAGTTTGGCGAGGGCATCAACTCTGTCGTGTTTTATGAGGCCTATGTGAGAGGGGATCCACAACAGTTTGACCCTGACACCCTGGTCAACAAGGCACGCATATTTGTGTCTGGCTTCAGAGACAAGAGCGTGACAACCTGAGTCGAGGGTACCAAGGGCAAGTAGTGAGGATAGAGAGTCAGTGATGATGAGACTGTCAGTAACAGTGGTTTCAATGAATTTAATAGCTGTGAGTATGGCAACTAATTCAGTTTGTAGAGTGGATGCCCAGTTGTTAATTCTAACTCCTTTCTCAATTATATTACCGTCAGATTGAGTCACAACAATAGCACTTCCAGCCCTCCCACAGGCGGTGTTTAGAGATCCATCAGTGTAGATGGTCTGTGTGATATTATCATCAGTCTGTAGAGTGTGTATGTGTTCAAGAGCTCTCAATTTGGCAGTGTGTTGGAGATAAATGCTTTGTATAATTAATTTTTTAGGCGGATACGTCGGTATTGTGATATCGAAGGGAACTGTCCGCCAGGGTGGCAGGAAGCGCTGTTGTGTCTCAACTTTGTACAGGTGGTCTAGTCCAAACATCTTCATATGTGTAGCTGTAGTTTGGATCCATTTAGACTCAGTAGTCCCATGGTTCATACATTCTAGCAATTTTAAGGAAACAATGTTATCAGGATCACCACGCAGAAGCCTCAGGGCTATCATGAGGTTGACTTCAATTATTCTATCTTTAACACTGGGTATACCTAGTTCTTTCCTCATATTAAGTACTTTAGTGCTCATGGGACATCCTAGGATAATTCTGAGGGCTTTATTTTGCATTTTCTCGAGCTTGTCAACGCCTTTCCCGTCACGAATGACCAGGGCTGGTGCGTGGTAATCTATCAGAGATCTTATATAGCCTAGGTACATTGTTTTAACAATTCTAATATTAGCACCATAGTGCGGGCTGTACCCCTCTACACTTCTAAGAGGTCTCAGTCTGTCAGTACATTGGCGGGTTAGCTGTTGTATGGCAGGTAGGGTACAAGGGACGGAAACACCAAGATATTTAAAAGAAGAAACATAGTCAATAGTGTTGTTACCTATCTTGAACTTGGCGGGGCCGCGTTTGCGGTTACCAGCTTGTTTGTTGAACACCTTAGTTTTGTCAGTGGAGATAATAAGACCGAGGTGTTCACAGGCTGCGTATACATGGTTCAGGGTGGTTTGCATTTCACGATGAGTTTTAGTATGTATAAGAATATCATCAGCATAGCTGATTGAGATATTGCTGGGGTTGTCTGGTATTAAATTTAATAATGCATTCATAAGAACATTGAACAAAGTGGGGCTAAGTACTCCACCTTGAGGGGTACCAATTTGCATATCTTTAACTTCACTTTTGTAACCCTGAAACAGTGCAGCAGCCTTTCTGTTGGTTAGGTAACCACTTATCCAGTATAACAGCCTACCTCCTATATCCATTTTGGCTAGTTCGTACAATATCAGTTGCCTATTGGCATTATCAAATGCAGCTTTTAGGTCAAGAAATGTGGTGTATCTGTGCCTTTCATCACCATGCACAGTTAGGAATGTGGTGATGCAATTATGTACACCTTTACCATGGGTGAAGCCATTTATGTTAGGAGACATGTGTTCTCTGATTCTATATAAGAGTCTGCCAAGAACCATCCTCTCAAAGGTTTTACACAGGCAGCTGGTTAGTGATATGGGACGAAAGGCATCAGGCTGTCCTGGTTTCGGTATTGGTACAACAATACTGCTGGTCCATGATGTGGGTAGTTGGCCCTCGGCATGACTCATATTGTACAATACCAACAATGGATTGCCTGGCACGCGCCTTAGTAATCTAATGATGTTGTAGATGACTCCGTCCTCTCCAGGGGAAGTAGACCTACCCCTGGCGAGGGCGGCGTCAAGCTCCCACTCAGTATATGGAACATCACACTCATCGTGCTGTTTGCCCAGCATAAAGCTAATAAGATTACTTCTCTCTACAGACTTCGCATCAAGGAGTCCCCGAGTCCTAGCTGGTAACATGTCATAGCTCGACACATGAGCCCACTTTGTTATTAGCTCATTCGACTTTTGCAGAGGGTTTGGATGGGAGACGTGTCTTCTGTTTTTACCTCTGATTATGTTTATGTCTTTCCAGGCTTTGCTGAGGGATGTGTGTTGGTTCAGGCTGTTGACATATGTCTCCCATGCATTTTGTCTGAGTTCGTTTACACGTTCCCTGACAGCAGCAAGGGAAGCTTGATACAATTGTAACATTTGAGGTGTTCTAAATTGTCTGTAACCCTTACCCACCCTCCTGACCTTAGCCCTGAGTTTTTTCAGCTCAGGGTCATTATAGCACTGCTGTTGCCTGTTCCCATTACGCTGACCACGTTTTCTCCTTTTTTTGGTGGAGGCATTGTTGGTGAAGTATACATACGTCCTATCTATCAGATCGTCATGGAAACTTTGGTAGTTGTCAGGCTTGTAGTCCTTGTACCAGTCATGGATGAAGTCTATGAACTGGCTTTCATGTTCTTGCTTGACTGTGATTCTACGTCTGTTGAGTTTACCACCAGTGGGGGTGTCATTGGCTACATGTATACTAGCTTGGATTGGGCTGTGGTCAGACATAAGATCAGTGACAACATCAGAGCTATGAGTTGTGTATGATAGATTAAAGCCAATACACTTGTCTAGACCCCCGCCATAGATGTGTGTTGGTTCATTATTACCTATAATTTGAACATCTTCATATGCGCTGAGAAGTGAGATAAGTCTCCTACCATTGGTGTTAGTGGTGGAGTCACCTAATTTCTTGTGTCTAGTATTCAGGTCACCCATCAGGACAGTGGGCTCAGTGTGTAAAAAGTCTGGGAGATCTGTGTACTGAAACTGATCTGAGGGAGCATAGGCGTTTAGCACATTGAGTGTGGAGTTGCCCAGGTGGATAGTGATCCCATGGTACTGAAGGTTGGTAGTCTTTTTGGATACAAGAGGTACATGCGGGAGTGACTTCTTAACATACATCAAACATGTGTGAGTAGAACTAGGATCATAATATACATAATTGGGCAGACTGGGTGGGGGCTTACCATTAGGTGTGAGACACTCCTGCAGACACACAATATCGATGTCCTCAGTCACAACTTTGTAGTGTAGGTCAGGGTATCGTTTTCTAAGGGATGAGATGTTCCAACTCATCATCTTCACCTCTCTGTATCTTTGCCTGGTATTAACACTGGCCATTATGAAATGTATTTGGAACTTTGTCTGGTATTAACACTGGCCATTATGAAATGTATATGGAAAGAAGCAAAAGGCACTGTATGATACTGTTCTTTTCTGCGCTGCCTGTCCTTTCGGCAGGCAGTAGGCCAGTTAACCTTTTTGAAACATTTCTGGAGCATGTACGGCTCAACAATTGTTGTATTTCAGTGGCAGACAACAACACACTTTGGTTACACTCGACATCACCACCATTTTCTGTTTGTGCTTGTTCATCTTCACTGACCATGTCCACAGAGGCATCAGTAGAACTGTTACCAGTATCACTATTTTCCTCTGCGTGGACACTAGTTCCTGGTGGGTCTTGAGTTTCCACATCTGGTACTGACATCTGAATGTCTTCAGTTTGACTGTAATTTTTCCGTAGCTGCTGCACTGTGTTGGTGGTGTTTTTTTCCTTTAGTGTATCGCAGAGGCTCCTTAACATTTCAGTTTGAGCTGTAAACTGAGCTTTGAGTTCTTAAATTTCATTTTTCAAATCATTGATCTCTTCACGTTGTGCGTGTTCATGGAGTGTGTTGGCAGCTACCTGTTGTGTCGGTACGTCTGTGTTGCCCCATGCTGATCTTTCGATGACTGCTGGTGATGATCCTGGAGCTTTGGTGGGGAGGGCGGGCCAGGGGTTGGCCGTAGGGAGTACCCTAGCAGCATTAGTGTTTCTTGAGACCTGCCTGGGTGGCGGGTCTGGGCGCTGAAGGGGTGTAGGAGCTCTAGAACAGTTAGGGTGCCATACAGGAACTCCAACTGTTTTGCAGTTAATACACTTCTGTTGGATGACACCCCCTTGAGCAACTGTATCTCTGCAAACCTGTGTTGCATGTTGCCTTGAGCAGAGACCACACCACGGCTTAGTAGAGGGGCATAACCAGGCCACATGGCCCCAGTGCTGACAGTTGTAACACCTCCGGTTAGGGGGCTGATAGAGAGTTACCTTCAGAGTCCGATAGGCACCACGGACTCGAATGGTCTTGGGTGGGTCTTCCGAGCCAACCCAGTCTGCAATGACTGCATTCTTGCCCCTGAGTCGCTTCGTCCTTCTGATGTAGGATGAGCTTCTAGTAGTGTAGGGGTCTGGTACTGGTCGAGCCCTATGATTAAGATGGTTTTCTTGCTCGATGGTTGGGATGATTGTTCCATGGTTATTCCCCTTATGCTATTGGTGAGGAGAGCCTGTATGACTGCTGGGTCGTTTCTAATCAGAACATGATCTTGTGTACCGACTCTGAACTGAAACTCAGCCTCAGGGTATTTGTCTTCCGCATCGTTCAGCCAGAGATACTTGTCTTCAGGTGATGTACCTTCAGGGAAGTATAATCTTACTCTCATGGGGGGTTGTGGTTGTAGTTGATTGTCTCTAAGTCTTTCTGCTTTTCGGCCTTCCGCTTGTTCCTGGACTGAACTAGTTGAAAGCCATCTTCTCCGTTGGTGTCAAGGTCAACACCACAGTCGCCTGGCTCACTCAGTGCATCAGGAGAGTTAAAGCGAGTAGCTGGGTCTCCAGTCAACTCAGACATGGTGGAGTTACAGGGCTCGACTTATATGCCTACGTCAGAGGGCCGAGGACTGCTTGGCACTCCTAGGAAGTCAGTGGTGGTTGGGAGGCGTAACCCTCTTAGAGGACAAAGGAGACTGGCATCTACAGCGTATTAGCTGTGTGAGGTGAGGCCATGAGCGGGCCTCCCGCGGAGGGAGTGTGGTGTCGGGGGGACTAAGGTAACAGGAGTTTTCTCAGTTTAAAAACACTTTTATTACACTACACTTGTTCTTAATAGTATCTCTGTTTTTCTGGTTAGATACAGTATCAAAGTCAATTTTAGTTTCAAAAGAACTAACCAGCTTGGCACACTATGAGGACGGGGGTTTGTGTAAACAAACCCTCACCACATGGCCGAGCATGACCACAAGGGTATAGGCCTTGCCTCGCGGGCACCTACACCTACACACGACACAGTGCTCAACACACGGTAGTTCACTTGTTATACAGGCAACATATTTGCAGTTGTTGACCTATCCCCACCCTACTGGGTGGTGTTGTGTTATTTCGAAGTCAAGTGTGAAGCCGACCCACTGTTGTTCTCAGGGTGGACTGATTAGCACCTCCTTGTCAGGAGATGGCGGTCAGTTCCCAGCGGTGCTTGTCTCACTGGCGGGTCAGGGCTCTCACTGGTACTGTCTAGTACTGAATTCACTGGCTTAAACACTGTTCATAACTGTTCAACACTGGTTCCACTTCTTTCCGAAACGAAATGTCACTTTTGATTATGTTGATATCCCGGTGGTGAGGATGGGTCTGGGAGAGGGACGTGGGGAATGGGCCGAGCATTGGCCAAGGGTGAGAGCTGCTCAGCAGGAGCAGCGCCTAAATAGGTCTTGACCCTACGGTGGTCAGGTCATCACTGAAAAAAATCTTAAAATCCTTAGGGGTGGTGAATGACACTTGTAAGGTGCAAAAAACGGAAAAGAAAAAAAATTTACATTATGAACTGTACAGTCACCCAAAAAAGTCCTGTCGCGAACCACGATTCAGACTCGTGAACCCGAAGCAGTAGACACCCATACATTATTCTGTCCATAAATGCTTCGGATTCAAGAGTCTGAATCTCTGGGTTCATGGTTCGCGACAGGACTTTTTTGGGTGACTTTACACTCCCAACAAAAAGTATCAGTGCATACTGTAGTGTGAACAATTTGAGACCAGTGACGGTAGGTATTGGGAAAGGCGAGTTGTTGCAGCCGTATGTTGGCAGCCCTGAGTTGTGGTGCAGCGTGGACGGCTGCTCCGAGACCTGTCGTCTGTAGCACCAGTTTCGAGGTATCGCCGAATCCATGGTGCAGCTGTGTTCCTGTGGACACCAACCCGCCGGCTAATATCTGTGACGCCGAACCCTTCGTTATGAAGGGCAATATTAGCTCCTCGTGTTCCCTCTGAGGTTTCCATTTCGTCTGGCATGTGTAGATCTCTACTGCTTCATATTGCCTGTTTTATTCCCACGTTCACCGAGACCCAACCCTCGCTCATCATTCAGTCGACACAAAGCAATAATTCAAAAAGAGGAAACAAACACACTGATTGTCAGCCATATGGCAACACCTAGTGGAGGTGGGGGGGGGGGGGTTATGAGGATACACTTACCAACCTTCCCGACATATCACAGTGTATATGTATCGTTTCGGAAGTCGGCGATCTCACCCTGCACGGATACTTTTTGGTGGGAGTGTACATCCCATTTCCAAGTTCACTAAAAATCTGGGTTTCGCTGTCAGACTATTATAAATATTAGAACAACAAAATGAAGGTCTCAGCCTAAAACAGCCCGTGTCACGGTAGTCCTGTAAAATCGTCAGAAGCCCATCCCGGAATTTTAGCAGTTTACTTCGATTAATTTCAGCGGGGATACAACAATTATGTCGTGCATTCCACCAGATTTAGGGTTCATTGTCGTTTATTTCATACTCACACTAGATAGCTTCAAACATGGTGCTTGTATTGCATTTGCCCGCGTGAAGATGGAATTGAATGTGTCAGCTAACTGTAGGTCAGGATATGAAGCAGTTGATAAATAATGTCCTTTTCCCACTTTTCAGAGTTTTAGATAACATCATCAAACAGCAACAGGTGTGACCATGACCACCATCGATGGTCAGTGGCTGCGGCCGGCCACCACCAGAGAAGAGTACTTCGAGTGCGGTCACCAGCTGAGAGAGACCCTAACCTGCTACACTATGCACCTCTCTTGTTCTAAACCTCTGGACCATGACACGGTTATGTCCGCTCTTACTAACTTGTACAGGTAAGTTAACAAGTGTATTAATATTTTTTGAAGGTGGTTTAATAAGTGTTGCGGCTGGTGTAGTAAGTGTAGTAAGCGTTGAAGTGGTGTAGTAAATGTTGAAGGTGGTTTAGTAAGTGTTGTACGGTTTTGCAGGAAGGTGGGAGTGTTGCAAGTGTGTCTTGGTCAGCATGAGGGACAACTGTGGCTCCGGAAGATGAACCATTGCCAGCTAGACTTTAAGGTACCAGTAAGGTTTCACCTTTCTCATGTTATTGACGAGAGTAGATACTGTCGACAGGTACAATGAAAGACAAAAGTCGTGTCGCGGTTTTGTCTGAAGATTAAATATAACTCGTGAAACATTATGAGAGCCCTACCAGAAGGCAGAGCGCACCAAAAGTTTTAGCCCTTCGGCATAAGTTTCAACCAAATTTCACGACACGACCTTGGTCTTTAATTGTACACAAATACATAATATTCTCTACAATCGCAACACGGGTTAATAATTCGTTCATCATTAAGGCATACAGGCATAAAGTTTAGCCTGTATAAAAACAATACAGATATGCAGGTATAAAAACATAAGAATGGAGGAAACTGCATCGGGCCTATTGGCCCATACTAGGCAGCCCGTTTACACCCAACCCCTATCGGTCGTAAGATCTGTCCAGCCTATATTTGAAGCTACCCAGCGTGTTCGAGTTAATGACGAAGTTCGATAACTTGTTCCACACATCCTCTACTCTATTTCCAAACCAGTGTTTACCTATTTCGCGCCTAAATATTAATGTGTATAAATTAAAACCATTGCTACCAGTTCGCCCCTGGTTGGATAGTTTAAGTACCTTTGTTATATCACCTATGTTTAACCCTGACTTCCATTTATACACCTTCATCATATCGCCCCTCACTCTAGGTCTCTTGAAGGAGTGCAAATTAGGATGCTCTAATCTGACTCTGTACTCAAGGTTACTAATGCCCTGGATTTGTCTTGTCATCCTCCTTCGAATGCTTTCTAGGGAGTCTATATACGTTCTTTAATACAGTAACTGTGCAGGTATGCAGTTCGGCACGTACAGTCATGAGCCATAATAACGAGGATACCTTGCTCGAACGGGAGGTGAGACAAGGTGGCTTTCCTGGACGACAGTTCAATGTGATGGTTACACACACCAATACAAAGGGGTGAACAGGTTAACCTATATTTTGACAAATATTTCCACGAGTTCCAATCTCGGCACTACATACAGAGCTAGGGAAGCTAGTAAACATGTGATAGGAACACTAAGTGAAAACAAATCCACTTTTTGATGTACCAACATGTGAACCACTTATGAAAGTCCCTTATTATATACAGTAGTGGTAAAGTGATGTCACACAATATTTTTTTCGTAAATCTGTTAAGTGGATTTACTTTTCCGAAAGAATAATCAATGTACAGACCTCCAAAAGATATGGGGTCAATAGAGTGGTAAACGACTGAGATATGGGTCATGAAAGTCTGAAACAATCCCATACAAACCCTTTTAATTTATCCTTGGTTCAAACCATTTTGAACCATTTTTTGGGGGAAATTTATGGAATATTAAACCGATTATATCCTCTTCTAATTTTGGAGGGGATGCGAAATTTTACATTAGGTTTACAGAAAAAAAAATATGAAATTTGAAAAATGATGATGTCACAGTTTACCACTATATTATTGCTGGCCATAGTACAGTATAATGATATCCTATAGCTTTTTTGCAGTTCAGTATCTTATCCACATGATAATATATTGGGTGTCATTACAAAATGTAAACACATACAGTACGTATATATATATATATATATATATATATATATATTTCATTTTCAATCCATGTAACACGCGGACTTTGAACATATAATCAACGACCTCACCAGCCAGGACTCGAACCCTCGATCTAATACATGGGACCAGGGAACGCTACCGACCATACCACAAGAGAACTAAAATCAGAGACAACCATGAGCACCCGAGTTGGCCCTTTGCTTGCCCGGACCTGCTCCCGCCCTCCCTCTGCCTCGTCCTGATTGTGATTGTTGCACCATCAGGGCATTGCCTACCCCCTCACGCAAGCGGTGTTTAGCCACTGCACCTGTTCTCTCCTTCTAAAATTCACTTCCATCCTCTCTTTACTCTTCCTCTGAACCTCCTTCCCCCCTGTCACTAGCATTTTTCTGTTCTGTTCTGTTCTGCTGTACGCTGATTGGCTGGTAGGCGCGCGGCCGGAGCTCAGTTGGGAGTTGTAGAGGAGAGAAGCCACTACAATACTCCCCCTCCCCTCCCGGCGCGGCGGGAGGCTGGATGTTGTCCGTGTTGCGTCCCACACATGACACATACCGGGCAGGTGTACGTACGACTCGGCCGCTACCTGTAATAACTCCGTCTAGTGACACAAAACCTGTGGGAGAATTAGGGGGAGAAAGAGGGTTTGGGATTAGAGGAGGTTGTACAAGCAATGGTTGTTGTGCTCCTGTTGCTGCAGGGGCTGCGTCCTCATGATCTCTAGCTGGGATGACCGGGTCAGGGGCGACGTCAGGAGGAGGGTCCATGGCAGGAGCAGGTTCTATGACAGGAGGGGGGGTCTATGACAGGTGCAGGTTCTATGACAGGAGGAGGGTCCATGGCAGGAGCAGGTTCTATGATGGGAGGAGGGTCTATGATAGGAGCAGGGGGGTACCTTAGGGTGAAAAGAGGGCGCCCAGAAATGTCGTGGGCGTGGTGTTGCTGCCGGTGGTAACTGCTGGTAGACTGGTGCAGGCGTAGTTTGTTGGTGGTGCTGCTGGGCTGGGGGCCCAACGGGTAAGGTGGCCGGTTTGACTCGGTCTATGCTGACGGTGTCATGTCTGCTGTTCCGGATAATCGTCAGGAACTTTGCTAAACGGGTCACCACCTGGAAGGGTCCATCGTAGGGGCGTTGTAGTGGGTTGCGGTGAGCATCATGTCTGACGAAAACATACTCGGCTGTGAGTAGTGCAGGAGGGATGTGTTCAGGGCGCTGAAGAGGCTGGCGTGGAGCAGTAGCTCTGAATGCAGAAACTGCTTGTCCTAACTTTTGGAGTAAATCGTGACGAACGGCAGGAGTGGTTTGGTGGAGGTCAGGAGGGAGTGAGAAATCCCCGGGCAGGCGAAGGGGCTCGCCTAGTGTGAGATCTGCTGGGCTACAGTCCATATCCTCCTTGTGTGACGCACGGATGCCGAGGAGCACTAAGGGAAGTGCATCAGTCCAGCTGTAAGGGTCGTGCTGTGCCTTGAGTGCGTCCTTCAGCTGCCGGTGAAACCGCTCTACCATGCCGTTGGCTTGAGGGTGGTATGCTGTAGTGTGTTGCCTAGACGTGCCGAGGAACTGTAGGAGGTCCTGCCAGAGTTGTGACTCAAACTGAGCTCCTCGGTCAGTGATGACGGTTGCGGGGGGGGGGGGGGGGGGGGGCCAAAACAGGAAACCCAACCGGACATGAAGGCGCGGACGGTAGTCTCTGCTGTAGCATTGGGCATGGGAATGGCTTCTGTCCACCTGGTGAAACGGTCGATGCAGGTGAAGATGTAGGTGCTGCCTTAGGATGATGGAAGAGGTCCCACGATGTCGAGGTGTACTACTTGAAAACGTCCTTTGGGAATAGGGAAGGTTCCTAAGGGGGCCCGTATGTGACGATGTATTTTGGAGGACTGGCAGGCCAGGCACTGGGCAGCCCATTTCTTAGTATCAGACTTAATGCCGGGCCAGACGACACGTTGCGTGAGGAGGCCCGCACACCCGGGTGGCTGAGACCATGGATGCGGTCGAAAACAGCGCGGCGGTGGACGTGAGGCACGAACGGTCTAGGCTGCCCACAGGATACGTGGCACCACAATTTTATGTTCGTACCAGGAACAGGGAGTTCTTGGAGTGTGAGGCCTGAGGGGATGTCTTCTATGCTGCCAGGTCTTCGTCGTTCTCTTGAGCCGCGGCGAGCTGCCCATAATCAATGGGTGGAGATGAGGGAAGAATGTTGGATATGCAACGAGAGAGGGCGTTGGCGATCTCGTTGTGGCTGCCTTTAATGTGTTGGACGTCGCTGGAGAACTCCGAGATGTAAGCCAAGTGACGCAGGACACGAGGTGTATGTGACTGGGAAGCTGAAGCGAAGGCGTGGACGAGGGGCTTGTGATCAGTGAAGATGGTGAACTGACGGGCCTCGGTCCCTATAATCTCTTGTGACTAATATTACAGCTGCATAACGTTCACACTCAGCGCAGTAACGGAGTATCTAAGTTTTCTATTGGGTAGTGTCACAGTAAACACTCTGAAGGGGTAATTTGTATGTTGTATTATACCAGTGTCTGTGTATATAATGTTAAGAGTGTGTACTGATAGGTCAGGGTTTTCAGGACTCCTGGCTCCAAGATGAGTTATTCAAAGATTGGTTGGCTATGAAAGAAGATGGTGGGAAAACTGTCCCATATTGCAAAGTATGTATATCAAAATTATCTTGTGCTAAAACTGCATTGATAAGACAGTGTGATGTAAGGGCGAGACTTTCCTTACTTTATACTATCCTTCAGATTTATTCTCTTCTGTTATTATTCTTCAATACTCTTATATTCTTTATATTCTTCTTTCTTATATTCTTGCTCATGTCTATCTTTTATATTAATCTCTTCTGGTGTATATATTTAATAATTTCATATGCTGTGTCCTTATTTCTCTGCTTGTATTTTCCAAGTCAATAATCTTTTTTACTTCATTTCTTTTTTTCATATATTTTATTGTAGTTATATTATAAACCATGGATTAGTCTGGGCAACCATGTCATTCTTATTTCAACACTTATTCTACTTACCACGGTAGCCTGCCACCACCCAGACTTTTATTAGAATATAACATATCTCATGGAACTGTTAGGTAGTGTGTTAGCGAGTTTCTAGGCATGTGAGTTACAAGTTATTTTCTGAGAACCAATGTGTAGAGGGAATAGAGTGGTGATACTCGTAGTTTACTAATTTAATATTTATTAGCATAAGGAGTGAATAAGATGTTAATTAAGTTCACTCAGACCAGGTCTTACTTTACCCTTCATAAAATAGATCTTCAATTACTTATTACATCATTAAACAACTTCAATTACTTATTACATCATTACACAACTTCAATTACTTATTACATCATTAAACAATCATTATATTATGTCATTGTCACTACAGATGGACATATGACACACTTTGTCAATATCCCAAATTAAAATATTATTTATAACAACATGCTATTTCGGAATGAATAACATGGTACTTGTCCCTGAATTGATGTACTCAACTCACACAACATATTTACTGATACCATCAATTGTTATGGGATCACTACTCAACCTGGGATAACCATATTCTGCTAAATATCCTCAATCATATAATGTATAACAACAATACTTTGGCCCATATAACTGTAAGGAGTGCCCCAGGGTGTCACTGGTTTCACCCCAACAAATGAAAAACGCTGTTAAGGTCAGTTGGAGTCCGATACGCTGCGAGGGAGTTCGGACTTAATTCTCAAGGTGCAAACTCGTACAGTTTAATCCTACCAAATTAACGCCATCTTCCAATGCAGTCAGCTGGTATGCAGCTATCGGTCTCCGGTAGCTACAGCTAACACACACACTGTGCCTGAGACACTGAGGGAGAAACGTCAGAGCAGTCTAATAACTCAATCACAAACAATCTTTCGTCTAGCAACGACAGACGACATTTACGTTATATTAATTACTTCACTGGGTAAATGATAATTTCACTGTTACAACATGAACACTGATATTCACAAAATTCACTGAGTTAAGCTGACTTAATATGGCGGGCGGAGAATCGTACTCATACCTGAGACAATGATGGAGAAACGTCAGAGCAGTCGCTCTCTCCTCCGTGCACAAGCTTATACACGGCTAATTGGCAACTCAGGCCTGTGCAGATCACATGCCAGAAAGGCCAGTCACACAATGACAGAAATTATATTCAACTCAATCACTGACATTTAATTATGACAACCAATTTTCACTTGTCAGGCGAATTTCCTACGTCTATTCATATACAGTACCCTAATCTAATCAGAGATTGAGCTTGCCAGGAAAGAGTGTAATTACACACTTTGATAACATTAATTTCCCAACATAAGCGAATTTCTAGACAAGGACCCTCTATAGCAGTGGTTCTTAACCTTTTTTGAGTCACGGACCCCTTTGAGAATCTGGTGAAAGCTATGGAACCCCTCCCTATAAAAATGCACATAAGCACACAAACACAACTTTGCATGCAATGAATATACTTTATTTTATTGAAAATTCATTGCCTCATACAGTGTATGACATAAACAAAATATGAATAAAGTAAACAATCTTAACAAAGAATTATGTTTCACACTTTATTATGCAAAAATTAATGGCCACTCCATACAAAAATTTAGATACAATCATCTTGTGCAAATTAAACAAAACAAAACTTTAATTCTGCTCAAAGTTAATTTCAATGAGAAAGTTGTTGTTGTTTGGCTTGAATAAGATGAAGAAACTATGGAGTGGTCTTTGACAAGGTAACACGCATGTTTCAACTTTAAGGTCACCTGAGCAGAAGTAACCTTTGAAAGAGTTTTGCAGAGTATCCAGATGTCTGCAGAATTCTGCCTGCAGAGAAATTGACAGGGTCTTGTCACTCTCGATTCCATCCTGCAGAAGCACTTCCTCTAACATTGGAAAGTTTGCATAGTTGTCTGCTTCCAACCTCCTCTTCCACAGTGGCAGCTTGGCCAGAAAAGCTTGCAGTCTTTCAGCAGCATCCATAGTGGTGACTCCAGGGCCTTGAATCGCAAGATTCACCTCATTCATATGGCCAAAAATATCCGCCAAGTAGGCCAAGCCATGAATGAACTCCTCACTGTCAAACTATTCTGAGAGTGGGCTTTCTTTTTCTCTCAAAAAAAAAGTGAAACTTCTGCTCGAAGTTCAATCAAGCGCTTCAGGATTTGTCCTCTGGAAAGCCAGCGAACTTCTGTGTGGTAGAGAAGAACTTCATATTCTGCTCCCAGTTCTTGACAAAACCTCTTGAAAACGCGATGGTTCACAGCCCTGGCTCTGATGAAGTTGACGACTTTCACACCAGGAGACAAGACTTCTTTCAGAAATGCTGGCAGAGTCTTTGACGCCAATGCATGCAGATGTAGAAAACAATGGGTCACGATGACCTGAGGAGCTTCTTTGTTCACCAAAGCAGCAAAACCAGATGTGTTGCCAGAGTACCAAAATTTTTCTTCCAGTCGAAATTTTGCTTGGCAAAGAAACTATTCACTATTTCTAAGATGACAATAGCCATTGTAATTTCCAAAAGGGGCTCACAAAATAGGAATTCTTCTTTGATGGCATCAGCATGCATATAACGGACGAAAACCAGGAGCTGGCTGCACTGAGAGACGTCAGTAGTTTCATCCAGTTGCATGCTGAATGGAAATGGCTTAGCTGCCAATTCTTCCATTACTTGCTTCAGAATATGAGAAGAAATGTCAACAATTCTAGAGTGGAGGATGTCATTTGACAAAGGCACTGCTGCAATTTTCATGGACCCCCTGAAGCCCATCCATGGACCCCAGGTTAAGAACCCCTGCTCTATAGATACAGGTTGAGATCTTGGAGATAAGAAGTTTGACATGTTCTTTCAGGAGATTAATGGCTTTCTTGAAGAGACAACTGACATGTATCAGATTCTCTGATGTTTGGGCATCAAAATAATCAAATTTCAGTAGTACTCAGAAATGCATGGCGATAACCAGGGACAATATCCTTGGACGCTATTGGTACTGGCAGACTCGACACTCTAGTCATACTGGCAGACTCGACACTCACTTAACAAGTATTACGAACAATAAAGACAGTTAAAGCTTTCAATGTCACTCACAAAGGATCTTGTATGCTTTAACTGTAATCAGACATATCTAAGTTGACTCAAAACAATGGTGTTCTCTCTCACATTCAGATTTACTTTATAGAGAGGTTGGTTTCAGGAAGTCAGAGAAAATGGGAAAACGGAGGACTCGGGCGTCTTGAAGCGATGAGAAAACGGACGCCTTAGAGGGGAGACTCAATAAAGAAGGCATAGCTACATGTTTTGTGGGCTATTGAGTGTAATATGAATCGTCTGATTTTACGTTAACTAACATGTCCGACCGTGGTCATTACATCAACACTACTCACAAGGGATCTTGAATGTTCCAACTGTAAACAGACATATCTAGGTTGCCTCACCAATTGCAACCACAGTTTCAATTTCAAATTCTATCATTACTAAAGAATAATGAAGTCTCGGGTGCACTCTAAGATTGAGAGAAACCGGAGGACTCAGGCGTCCTGAAGCGATGAGAAAACGGACCCCTCAGACGGGGTACTTAAATACAAAAAGCATAGCTACATATTTTGTGGGCTATTGAGCGTAATATAAATCGTCTGATTTTACGTTAATTGACGTGTATGACCGTGGTCATTACAGTGAAACAAAGACCCACCAAACAGAAATTAAAAAGTATCAACCTAGAGAAGACCCAGCCTAATATTTCAAGTTTCATGGGGTCCTCATCAAGTAGGGTTGCTAAAATGGAAATGAAACTGTACATTTTTAGCTGAAAATTTGTCCATTAGCCTAAGTGAAGACCTGCTTGCTCTCCTTAAGAGCTTATTTCCTGCTGATGATGCCTTGAAGAAAGTTACCCATGGAAAACAAAAAGCAACAAACACACTACGACTGGTCTTAGGGTTTCATGTCATTAAAGATGGAATTCTTAAACAAAGAGATCACCAATTTTCCTTCATTATAGATAAGACCACTACTCAGTCAACAAAATCTCAGTTAGCACAAATTGGAACATACTTTGATCAAGTGGAATACAAAACCAGTTATGTGTTAATTGACTTGATTGAAATGCCAGATGGTAAGGCTAGCACTACCTATGCAAAATGTTATTGGTTTCTGTGCAGATACATGCAACACAAAGTTTGGGAAAAACCATTCGGTGTCACAACTACTGGTGAGCAATTGCTCATGGATACTGCCAGTAAAATATTCTTGTCACTTGATTAACTTGTGCTCTTCTCATGCATCATTGATGCTTCCAAAAGCATTAGAGGATCTTTGCAGAAACATTTACTCACATTTCCATGTATCTTCACAGAGGTGTGATGCACTGAAAGAATTCCAGGACTTTCTATATATTGATAGGCATCAAATCTTATGAGCTGGACTCACTCGCTAGCTGTCAATGAAGGCTTGTGTTGACAGGATATTAGAGCAATATGATGCGTTACAGGTTTATTTTCAGAATGCTGCATTTGAGTATCCCACAAACACAAATGACAGCATTTTGAGAAAGCTCAGTAACAAATTTACCAGAGCTTACCTTGAATTCATGTCCTTTAACCTTGGTGGATTGGTTTCATTCAAATTATTCTTTCAAAGTGGCATGCCATTGTTGCACTTACTTAAAAAAGAAGTGTCTGGTCTGATATCAGCATTGTGCTCAGATTTCATGCAGTACTCATATGAGTGCCACCACTGCCACCATTTATGAGGGCCTGAGCGGCCACCATTTATGAGGGCCACTACTGCCACCATTTATGAGGGCCTGCGCTGCCACCATTTATGAGGGCCTCTGTGTGCCAGTAACAATTCCTTGTACTCTCATACTTATTAACATTGGTAGCGTGACGAAAGGAGGCTCGTGGGTAGATGTAATGATAGTATCAAGCAATAGGGAAGAAATAACGGTAAATACTGTAGGTAAATAATAGACACAATTATACAAATACAAATTTATTTAAACATGAATATGAAATTAGGAGAAAGAATTTATTTGTACCAACAGACGAAATCTAGTACTAGGCCCTCAGGCTCAACATACTCACACCACTACTGGGTGGACATAATAACACTTCCAACCCTACTGGGTGGACATACTCAATAACACACAACTCTTATAGTCACTTAGCACCATAAAGACCAGGGCAACTGCCACTACACACTCAGTCGTCAGGGGTGATACTCAAGCAACAGCCATGGGGTCCAGCCACCATGGAGTACTTTCCGACGAACTCTGAAGATCCCAGTGGATTAATTCCACCACACAAATAGACCTACTGAGCTAAACACTCATCCACCAATGATGGGGGCTGGTAGTGGTGTGTGGCTTGGTGATCCGGGGTCACCTCGCAGGCCGAGCGTTAGGGCCAGACGAGCCAGCTATGGGGGCTATAGGTAGTCTGAAGGGTCTGACGGCCGGGTCTCACGAAGGTAACTGATCCTACTGGACCTCGGACATCTCCCCAGACATAGTGGATACAACATCCACGCTACAGACACGGCCTAGGCTGCGTTAGGGACCTGTATGGATGAAGGGACGGGCACTCACTAACGGTGACAACAACATCACGTTTCAGGGTCGTTAAAGACGTAAATATGACTTCACTCAGAGCATATCAACTACGTTACTGTAACACTTGCACAATCAACTATTAATTGGGTCAAATCACTTAAAGAAGGGCGAATTACAACACAGAGTGGAATGGCATACCTGTATGGATGAAGGGACGGGCACTCACTAACGGTAGAAATGCCCGCGGCGCCCTCACTCAAAACAGACCAGGGAGCCCACCTACTTCTATTCCGATGAATTAATTTACTGTACACTCTGACCTTGAAACTGAGACTATGAACTCAGTTTCATTCCCTACTATTATCTTCACTAACAATGCTCTGACTCAGCTATCAAAAGCAAAATTAAATTGATTACAAAGGGTTGGATGGCAACAGGTCCCAGCATACAGCGTCTGCTACTAAATCCGTGGATTATATTCAAAGTTCCCACTAAACAAAGACGGGGAAACAGAGAAAACGGGGGACGTTTCCACTGGGGGACTCAGAGGGTTTTGTGGACGTTTGAGCGTAATATGAATCCTTAAGGTTTTCAGGTTAGCCGTTATCACGATCATGACAAAGTTTCCCCAAGATTTATATTATGCGGTAACGTTCAGAAAACACGTAAGTAGTGACATACACATTAAATGATTAACATAAAGTATAAATCCTCATACAAAACATTGCACAAATTATATCAATAAAAATAGAAAAATAATTCCCTACCGGTGGTCAGAATTGGGTAAAAGAAATGGAAATCTGTTAACATACAACTAGAATGTGACACACCTTCATAAAAAAATATATTGGGATACATATTACAAAATAGCACCAAAAATAATAGCACATGGGGTTAGGTACATCATGTCATAATAATACTGAATGGGGTTAGATACATCATCATATAATAATACTGAGTGGCGGTAAATCCATCATATCATATCATAATAATAATAAATGGTGTTACATACATCATTTCATATAATAATAAATGGGGTTAAGTACATCATCATAGAATAATAATGAACTGAGTTAGATACCTCATATCATATAATAATAATAATAAATGGTGTTACATGTTACAAAATACACCCTCACATCGGTAGATAAAGTGCACACTCAAAATTTCCTAACAGAACTCAAATTTCAATGTTCATAGACCATGAAAGTTTCTTTTATGCAATTGGTCAAATGCTTACAGGACACACTGAGATTTAACATAGATTTCTCAAGCTAGTGTGACGGGCCGAGTTTCCTCTTTTCAATAATTTACCATCCAGCTATTCTTTTCTGTTAGTATTCTAGTTATTCATATACTTATATGTTCTGTGTAGCATTCTTATATAAGTAACTCTTATGCTTCTCTGCTTATGTTTTCCAAGTCAATGTTCTTCCTTTAAATTTCCTGTCATATATTATGATCTCTTCCATATATTTCGTTCTAGTTATATTCTAAACCATGGATTAACCTGGGAAACCATGTCTTTCTTATTATCACACTTATTATACTTACAACGGTAGCCTGCCACCACCCAGGATTTTCTAGAATATAACATCTCTTAGTTAACTGTTAGGTAGCGAGCTTCTAGGCACGCGAGTTAGTTATTTTCTGAGAACCAATGTGGGAAAGGATAGAGTGGTGATACTCGTAGACGTAGATTACTAATTCAATATTTATTAACACAGTGATTGGATAAGATGCATCTTAGATTCACTCAGACAAAGCAGAACTGCAATTTATTTCTTAAGTCATCAAACACTTCAAGAACTTATTACCTCATTAAATACCTCCAAATACTTATTACTTCAATCGACAATTGTGGTAGTGTCACTCTGCCAAATGATATTCAGTACTGGGTATACACCAGATATCACTGGACCCTCAGGTCTTACCTTACCAAGTAGCAAATTAACTCTTCACTTCTTGGTTATATCATTATACTCTCAGATTATCATTTCATGGTCACTACCAATGAATACATAGCACACTGGACAACTCCACAATTATCTCAACATACAATACCTCCTGTTAATTCACAAGGAACAATATGGCACTTTTAACTCTCATTCAGTGGTTCAATACTTAACCTGGGATTCTATATTTCTGCTCGTTATCCCCCAAACAAGATACCATAATACTTAGGCCTATGTAACTGTGAGGAGTGCCGCAGGGTAATGCTGGTCTCTACAACAAATGAAGATCGCTGTTAGGGGTCGGTTATGGACCGATACACGCTCAGGGAGTGGGCGCCCGGTTTGCAGGAAACGGACTTCCCAGTTCAGTCCTGTCGAATCAACGGCATCGTCCAACCCGGTTACCGCCCCACGTTAGCCGATGAGTATTCAGCTCAACACACTGGAGAGACGTTGAGGAAGTCACGAATGCGTAAAGGTCTAACTTCAACTATACAAAACATACGCCTGGCAACGGTTCAGACAATATCTAAATCTCTACGTTACTTGACTTAATTGGCACAGAATTCACTATGTTAACACATGAGCACTGATATTCACCAAAATTGACTAAGTTAAACTGAATTAATAGGCGGCGGGAACACACGTTAACATACCTGGAGAGACGTTGAGGAAGTCACGAATGCGTGATTCTCCCTCGTGTAGAGGTATATATGTGCACCGGCTGGGCAGCTTGGGCCTCCATATTAATACCAGAAGGGTTGATCTTACCAACAACAAAACTTCTCTATCGTTTTGGATCACTGTATACCTAGTTATGAACTTCGGTGTTCTTGATCAGGGTAATTTCCTATGTCTATTCACATAATCTAATCAGAGGTTGAGCTTGCCAGGAAAAGGTGGAATATACACGTCGATAACATTAATTCTGCAAGCTCAGGTCTGAGACGAACAAGGAGCTAGTCACGGGGAGGCGCTAGATCTTGGAGATTATACCAGTTGACAGAATAGTTCAGGAGATTAATGACTTTCTCAAATAGACAACTGACGCTAATTAAACTATAAACATCAGATTCTCTGATGTCGGGGCGACAAAATGATATAACTTCAGGCGCGATCAGAAACTCCTGGATACCCCCACGGACGACCTAAAATACGCCACTCTAGCTGGCAAACTCGACACTCACTTACTTGACACGTTCTACTAACGATAAGGACAGTTGAAGCATTCTACCCCACTCACAATGGATCTTGAATGTTCCAACTGTAAACAGACATATCTAAGTTGACTCAAAACAAAGGTGTTCTCTCTCACACTCACATTCATTTTATAGAGAGGTTGGTTTCAGTAAGTCAGAGAAAATGGGATAACGGAGGACTGAGGTGTCTTGAAGTGATGAGAAAACGGACTCCTCAGATGGAGGACTCAAACGAAAGCCGAGTTACATGTTTTGTGGGCTATTGAGCGTAATATGAATCATTTGATTTTGGCGCTAACTGACGTGTAAGACCGTGGTCATTACAGTTGGACACCTAGCTGTGACCGTCAGTGTCACTGATCCGGCTAATTTTCTACATCTATATTTATGATTTAATCAGAGATTGAGTTTGTCAGTAAAGAGGTGAATTGAAGTTATATATGCGTTCGCAACTCTATTGACCTGACTCAGTTCATTATTATTCTATGATGATGTACTTAACCCCATTTATTATTATATGAAATGATGTATGTAACACCATTTATTATTATTATGATATGATATGATGGATTTACCGCCACTCAGTATTATTATATGATGATGTATCTAACCCCATTCAGTATTATTATGACATGATGTACCTAACCCCATGTGCTATTATTTTTGGTGCTATTTTGTAATATGTATCCCAATATATTTTTTTATGAAGGTGTGTCACATTCTAGTTGTATGTTAACAGATTTCCATTTCTTTTACCCAATTCTGACCACCGGTAGGGAATTATTTTTCTATTTTTATTGATATAATTTGTGCAATGTTTTGTATGAGGATTTATACTTTATGTTAATCATTTAATGTGTATGTCACTACTTACGTGTTTTCTGAACGTTACCGCATAATATAAATCTTGGGGAAACTTTGTCATGATCGTGATAACGGCTAACCTGAAAACCTTAAGGATTCATATTACGCTCAAACGTCCACAAAACCCTCTGAGTCCCCCAGTGGAAACGTCCCCCGTTTTCTCTGTTTCCCCGTCTTTGTTTAGTGGGAACTTTGAATATAATCCACGGATTTAGTAGCAGACGCTGTATGCTGGGACCTGTTGCCATCCAACCCTTTGTAATCAATTTAATTTTGCTTTTGATAGCTGAGTCAGAGCATTGTTAGTGAAGATAATAGTAGGGAATGAAACTGAGTTCATAGTCTCAGTTTCAAGGTCAGAGTGTACAGTAAATTAATTCATCGGAATAGAAGTAGGTGGGCTCCCTGGTCTGTTTTGAGTGAGGGCGCCGCGGGCATTTCTACCGTTAGTGAGTGCCCGTCCCTTCATCCATACAGGTATGCCATTCCACTCTGTGTTGTAATTCGCCCTTCTTTAAGTGATTTGACCCAATTAATAGTTGATTGTGCAAGTGTTACAGTAACGTAGTTGATATGCTCTGAGTGAAGTCATATTTACGTCTTTAACGACCCTGAAACGTGATGTTGTTGTCACCGTTAGTGAGTGCCCGTCCCTTCATCCATACAGGTCCCTAACGCAGCCTAGGCCGTGTCTGTAGCGTGGATGTTGTATCCACTATGTCTGGGGAGATGTCCGAGGTCCAGTAGGATCAGTTACCTTCGTGAGACCCGGCCGTCAGACCCTTCAGACTACCTATAGCCCCCATAGCTGGCTCGTCTGGCCCTAACGCTCGGCCTGCGAGGTGACCCCGGATCACCAAGCCACACACCACTACCAGCCCCCATCATTGGTGGATGAGTGTTTAGCTCAGTAGGTCTATTTGTGTGGTGGAATTAATCCACTGGGATCTTCAGAGTTCGTCGGAAAGTACTCCATGGTGGCTGGACCCCATGGCTGTTGCTTGAGTATCACCCCTGACGACTGAGTGTGTAGTGGCAGTTGCCCTGGTCTTTATGGTGCTAAGTGACTATAAGAGTTGTGTGTTATTGAGTATGTCCACCCAGTAGGGTTGGAAGTGTTATTATGTCCACCCAGTAGTGGTGTGAGTATGTTGAGCCTGAGGGCCTAGTACTAGATTTCGTCTGTTGGTACAAATAAATTCTTTCTCCTAATTTCATATTCATGTTTAAATAAATTTGTATTTGTATAATTGTGTCTATTATTTACCTACAGTATTTACCGTTATTTCTTCCCTATTGCTTGATACTATCATTACATCTACCCACGAGCCTCCTTTCGTCACGCTACCAATGTTAATAAGTATGAGAGTACAAGGAATTGTTACTGGCACACAGAGGCCCTCATAAATGGTGGCAGCGCAGGCCCTCATAAATGGTGGCAGTAGTGGCCCTCATAAATGGTGGCCGCTCAGGCCCTCATAAATGGTGGCAGTGGTGGCACTCATATGAGTACTGCATGAAATCTGAGCACAATGCTGATATCAGACCAGACACTTCTTTTTTAAGTAAGTGCAACAATGGCATGCCACTTTGAAAGAATAATTTGAATGAAACCAATCCACCAAGGTTAAAGGACATGAATTCAAGGTAAGCTCTGGTAAATTTGTTACTGAGCTTTCTCAAAATGCTGTCATTTGTGTTTGTGGGATACTCAAATGCAGCATTCTGAAAATAAACCTGTAACGCATCATATTGCTCTAATATCCTGTCAACACAAGCCTTCATTGACAGCTAGCGAGTGAGTCCAGCTCATAAGATTTGATGCCTATCAATATATAGAAAGTCCTGGAATTCTTTCAGTGCATCACACCTCTGTGAAGATACATGGAAATGTGAGTAAATGTTTCTGCAAAGATCCTCTAATGCTTTTGGAAGCATCAATGATGCATGAGAAGAGCACAAGTTAATCAAGTGACAAGAATATTTTACTGGCAGTATCCATGAGCAATTGCTTACCAGTAGTTGTGACACCGAATGGTTTTTCCCAAACTTTGTGTTGCATGTATCTGCACAGAAACCAATAACATTTTGCATAGGTAGTGCTAGCCTTACCATCTGGCATTTCAATCAAGTCAATTAACACATAACTGGTTTTGTATTCCACTTGATCAAAGTATGTTCCAATTAGTGCTAACTGAGATTTTGTTGACTGAGTAGTGGTCTTATCTATAATGAAGGAAAATTGGTGATCTCTTTGTTTAAGAATTCCATCTTTAATGACATGAAACCCTAAGACCAGTCGTAGTGTGTTTGTTGCTTTTTGTTTTCCATGGGTAACTTTCTTCAAGGCATCATCAGCAGGAAATAAGCTCTTAAGGAGAGCAAGCAGGTCTTCACTTAGGCTAATGGACAAATTTTCAGCTAAAAATGTACAGTTTCATTTCCATTTTAGCAACCCTACTTGATGAGGACCCCATGAAACTTGAAATATTAGGCTGGGTCTTCTCTAGGTTGATACTTTTTAATTTCTGTTTGGTGGGTCTTTGTTTCACTGTAATGACCACGGTCATACACGTCAATTAACGTAAAATCAGACGATTTATATTACGCTCAATAGCCCACAAAATATGTAGCTATGCTTTTTGTATTTAAGTACCCCGTCTGAGGGGTCCGTTTTCTCATCGCTTCAGGACGCCTGAGTCCTCCGGTTTCTCTCAATCTTAGAGTGCACCCGAGACTTCATTATTCTTTAGTAATGATAGAATTTGAAATTGAAACTGTGGTTGCAATTGGTGAGGCAACCTAGATATGTCTGTTTACAGTTGGAACATTCAAGATCCCTTGTGAGTAGTGTTGATGTAATGACCACGGTCGGACATGTTAGTTAACGTAAAATCAGACGATTCATATTACACTCAATAGCCCACAAAACATGTAGCTATGCCTTCTTTATTGAGTCTCCCCTCTAAGGCGTCCGTTTTCTCATCGCTTCAAGACGCCCGAGTCCTCCGTTTTCCCATTTTCTCTGACTTCCTGAAACCAACCTCTCTATAAAGTAAATCTGAATGTGAGAGAGAACACCATTGTTTTGAGTCAACTTAGATATGTCTGATTACAGTTAAAGCATACAAGATCCTTTGTGAGTGACATTGAAAGCTTTAACTGTCTTTATTGTTCGTAATACTTGTTAAGTGAGTGTCGAGTCTGCCAGTATGACTAGAGTGTCGAGTCTGCCAGTACCAATAGCGTCCAAGGATATTGTCCCTGGTTATCGCCATGCATTTCTGAGTACTACTGAAATTTGATTATTTTGATGCCCAAACATCAGAGAATCTGATACATGTCAGTTGTCTCTTCAAGAAAGCCATTAATCTCCTGAAAGAACATGTCAAACTTCTTATCTCCAAGATCTCAACCTGTATCTATAGAGCAGGGGTTCTTAACCTGGGGTCCATGGATGGGCTTCAGGGGGTCCATGAAAATTGCAGCAGTGCCTTTGTCAAATGACATCCTCCACTCTAGAATTGTTGACATTTCTTCTCATATTCTGAAGCAAGTAATGGAAGAATTGGCAGCTAAGCCATTTCCATTCAGCATGCAACTGGATGAAACTACTGACGTCTCTCAGTGCAGCCAGCTCCTGGTTTTCGTCCGTTATATGCATGCTGATGCCATCAAAGAAGAATTCCTATTTTGTGAGCCCCTTTTGGAAATTACAATGGCTATTGTCATCTTAGAAATAGTGAATAGTTTCTTTGCCAAGCAAAATTTCGACTGGAAGAAAAATTTTGGTACTCTGGCAACACATCTGGTTTTGCTGCTTTGGTGAACAAAGAAGCTCCTCAGGTCATCGTGACCCATTGTTTTCTACATCTGCATGCATTGGCGTCAAAGACTCTGCCAGCATTTCTGAAAGAAGTCTTGTCTCCTGGTGTGAAAGTCGTCAACTTCATCAGAGCCAGGGCTGTGAACCATCGCGTTTTCAAGAGGTTTTGTCAAGAACTGGGAGCAGAATATGAAGTTCTTCTCTACCACACAGAAGTTCGCTGGCTTTCCAGAGGACAAATCCTGAAGCGCTTGATTGAACTTCGAGCAGAAGTTTCACTTTTTTTTGAGAGAAAAAGAAAGCCCACTCTCAGAATAGTTTGACAGTGAGGAGTTCATTCATGGCTTGGCCTACTTGGCGGATATTTTTGGCCATATGAATGAGGTGAATCTTGCGATTCAAGGCCCTGGAGTCACCACTATGGATGCTGCTGAAAGACTGCAAGCTTTTCTGGCCAAGCTGCCACTGTGGAAGAGGAGGTTGGAAGCAGACAACTATGCAAACTTTCCAATGTTAGAGGAAGTGCTTCTGCAGGATGGAATCGAGAGTGACAAGACCCTGTCAATTTCTCTGCAGGCAGAATTCTGCAGACATCTGGATACTCTGCAAAACTCTTTCAAAGGTTACTTCTGCTCAGGTGACCTTAAAGTTGAAACATGCGTGTTACCTTGTCAAAGACCACTCCACAGTTTCTTCATCTTATTCAAGCCAAACAACAACAACTTTCTCATTGAAATTAACTTTGAGCAGAATTAAAGTTTTGTTTTGTTTAATATTCACAAGATGATTGTATTTAAATTTTTGTATGGAGTGGCCATTAATTTTTGCATAATAAAGTGTGAAACATAATTCTTTGTTAAGATTGTTTACTTTATTCATATTTTGTTTATGTCATACACTGTATGAGGCAATGAATTTTCAATAAAATAAAGTATATTCATTGCATGCAAAGTTGTGTTTGTGTGCTTATGTGCATTTTTATAGGGAGGGGTTCCATAGCTTTCACCAGATTCTCAAAGGGGTCCGTGACTCAAAAAAGGTTAAGAACCACTGCTATAGAGGGTCCTTGTCTAGAAATTCGCTTATGTTGGGAAATTAATGTTATCAAAGTGTGTAATTACACTCTTTCCTGGCAAGCTCAATCTCTGATTAGATTAGGGTACTGTATATGAATAGACGTAGGAAATTCGCCTGACAAGTGAAAATTGGTTGTCATAATTAAATGTCAGTGATTGAGTTGAATATAATTTCTGTCATTGTGTGACTGGCCTTTCTGGCATGTGATCTGCACAGGCCTGAGTTGCCAATTAGCCGTGTATAAGCTTGTGCACGGAGGAGAGAGCGACTGCTCTGACGTTTCTCCATCATTGTCTCAGGTATGAGTACGATTCTCCGCCCGCCATATTAAGTCAGCTTAACTCAGTGAATTTTGTGAATATCAGTGTTCATGTTGTAACAGTGAAATTATCATTTACCCAGTGAAGTAATTAATATAACGTAAATGTCGTCTGTCGTTGCTAGACGAAAGATTGTTTGTGATTGAGTTATTAGACTGCTCTGACGTTTCTCCCTCAGTGTCTCAGGCACAGTGTGTGTGTTAGCTGTAGCTACCGGAGACCGATAGCTGCATACCAGCTGACTGCATTGGAAGATGGCGTTAATTTGGTAGGATTAAACTGTACGAGTTTGCACCTTGAGAATTAAGTCCGAACTCCCTCGCAGCGTATCGGACTCCAACTGACCTTAACAGCGTTTTTCATTTGTTGGGGTGAAACCAGTGACACCCTGGGGCACTCCTTACAGTTATATGGGCCAAAGTATTGTTGTTATACATTATATGATTGAGGATATTTAGCAGAATATGGTTATCCCAGGTTGAGTAGTGATCCCATAACAATTGATGGTATCAGTAAATATGTTGTGTGAGTTGAGTACATCAATTCAGGGACAAGTACCATGTTATTCATTCCGAAATAGCATGTTGTTATAAATAATATTTTAATTTGGGATATTGACAAAGTGTGTCATATGTCCATCTGTAGTGACAATGACATAATATAATGATTGTTTAATGATGTAATAAGTAATTGAAGTTGTGTAATGATGTAATAAGTAATTGAAGTTGTTTAATGATGTAATAAGTAATTGAAGATCTATTTTATGAAGGGTAAAGTAAGACCTGGTCTGAGTGAACTTAATTAACATCTTATTCACTCCTTATGCTAATAAATATTAAATTAGTAAACTACGAGTATCACCACTCTATTCCCTCTACACATTGGTTCTCAGAAAATAACTTGTAACTCACATGCCTAGAAACTCGCTAACACACTACCTAACAGTTCCATGAGATATGTTATATTCTAATAAAAGTCTGGGTGGTGGCAGGCTACCGTGGTAAGTAGAATAAGTGTTGAAATAAGAATGACATGGTTGCCCAGACTAATCCATGGTTTATAATATAACTACAATAAAATATATGAAAAAAAGAAATGAAGTAAAAAAGATTATTGACTTGGAAAATATAAGCAGAGAAATAAGGACACAGCATATGAAATTATTAAATATATACACCAGAAGAGATTAATATAAAAGATAGACATGAGCAAGAATATAAGAAAGAAGAATATAAAGAATATAAGAGTATTGAAGAATAATAACAGAAGAGAATAAATCTGAAGGATAGTATAAAGTAAGGAAAGTCTCGCCCTTACATCACACTGTCTTATCAATGCAGTTTTAGCACAAGATAATTTTGATATACATACTTTGCAATATGGGACAGTTTTCCCACCATCTTCTTTCATAGCCAACCAATCTTTGAATAACTCATCTTGGAGCCAGGAGTCCTGAAAACCCTGACCTATCAGTACACACTCTTAACATTATATACACAGACACTGGTATAATACAACATACAAATTACCCCTTCAGAGTGTTTACTGTGACACTACCCAATAGAAAACTTAGATACTCCATTACTGCGCTGAGTGTGAACGTTATGCAGCTGTAATATTAGTCACAAGAGATTATAGGGACCGAGGCCCGTCAGTTCACCATCTTCACTGATCACAAGCCCCTCGTCCACGCCTTCGCTTCAGCTTCCCAGTCACATACACCTCGTGTCCTGCGTCACTTGGCTTACATCTCGGAGTTCTCCAGCGACGTCCAACACATTAAAGGCAGCCACAACGAGATCGCCAACGCCCTCTCTCGTTGCATATCCAACATTCTTCCCTCATCTCCACCCATTGATTATGGGCAGCTCGCTGCGGCTCAAGAGAACGACGAAGACCTGGCAGCATAGAAGACATCCCCTCAGGCCTCACACTCCAAGAACTCCCTGTTCCTGGTACGAACATAAAATTGTGGTGCCACGTATCCTGTGGGCAGCCTAGACCGTTCGTGCCTCACGTCCACCGCCGCGCTGTTTTCGACCGCATCCATGGTCTCAGCCACCCGGGTGTGCGGGCCTCCTCACGCAACGTGTCGTCTGGCCCGGCATCAAGTCTGATACTAAGAAATGGGCTGCCCAGTGCCTGGCCTGCCAGTCCTCCAAAATACATCGTCACATACGGGCCCCCTTAGGAACCTTCCCTATTCCCAAAGGACGTTTTCAAGTAGTACACCTCGACATCGTGGGACCTCTTCCATCATCCTAAGGCAGCACCTACATCTTCACCTGCATCGACCGTTTCACCAGGTGGACAGAAGCCATTCCCATGCCCAATGCTACAGCAGAGACTACCGTCCGCGCCTTCATGTCCGGTTGGGTTTCCTGTTTTGGCCCCCCCCCCCCCCCCCGCAACCGTCATCACTGACCGAGGAGCTCAGTTTGAGTCACAACTCTGGCAGGACCTCCTACAGTTCCTCGGCACGTCTAGGCAACACACTACAGCATACCACCCTCAAGCCAACGGCATGGTAGAGCGGTTTCACCGGCAGCTGAAGGACGCACTCAAGGCACAGCACGACCCTTACAGCTGGACTGATGCACTTCCCTTAGTGCTCCTCGGCATCCGTGCGTCACACAAGGAGGATATGGACTGTAGCCCAGCAGATCTCACACTAGGCGAGCCCCTTCGCCTGCCCGGGGATTTCTCACTCCCTCCTGACCTCCACCAAACCACTCCTGCCGTTCGTCACGATTTACTCCAAAAGTTAGGACAAGCAGTTTCTGCATTCAGAGCTACTGCTCCACGCCAGCCTCTTCAGCGCCCTGAACACATCCCTCCTGCACTACTCACAGCCGAGTATGTTTTCGTCAGACATGATGCTCACCGCAACCCACTACAACGCCCCTACGATGGACCCTTCCAGGTGGTGACCCGTTTAGCAAAGTTCCTGACGATTATCCGGAACAGCAGACATGACACCGTCAGCATAGACCGAGTCAAACCGGCCACCTTACCCGTTGGGCCCCCAGCCCAGCAGCACCACCAACAAACTACGCCTGCACCAGTCTACCAGCAGTTACCACCGGCAGCAACACCACGCCCACGACATTTCTGGGCACCCTCTTTTCACCCTAAGGTACCCCCCTGCTCCTATCATAGACCCTCCTCCCATCATAGAACCTGCTCCTGCCATGGACCCTCCTCCTGTCAGACTGCACGTCATAGAACCTGCTCCTGCCATGGACCCTCCTCCTGACGTCGCCCCTGACCCGGTCATCCCAGCTAGAGATCATGAGGACGCAGCCCCTGCAGCAACAGGAGCACAACAACCATTGCTTGTACAACCTCCTCTAATCCCAAACCCTCTTTCTCCCCCTAATTCTCCCACAGGTTTTGTGTCACTAGACGGAGTTATTACAGGTAGCGGCCGAGTCGTACGTACACCTGCCCGGTATGTGTCATGTGTGGGACGCAACACGGACAACATCCAGCCTCCCGCCGCGCCGGGAGGGGAGGGGGAGTATTGTAGTGGCTTCTCTCCTCTACAACTCCCAACTGAGCTCCGGCCGCGCGCCTACCAGCCAATCAGCGTACAGCAGAACAGAACAGAACAGAAAAATGCTAGTGACAGGGGGGAAGGAGGTTCAGAGGAAGAGTAAAGAGAGGATGGAAGTGAATTTTAGAAGGAGAGAACAGGTGCAGTGGCTAAACACCGCTTGCGTGAGGGGGTAGGCAATGCCCTGATGGTGCAACAATCACAATCAGGACGAGGCAGAGGGAGGGCGGGAGCAGGTCCGGGCAAGCAAAGGGCCAACTCGGGTGCTCATGGTTGTCGTCTAGCCCAGGCAGTGTTATCAAAGCGGAGGAAGAACCGCCCCGCCACGGCGGCGGCGCAAGCCGAGAAGCGCAGGTGGACGGACGCACAGGCCACACACGAACAAATTAACAGAGAAGGTGAAAACATGAAAATTTGCTAGTAGTAGGGTTGTTTGGAAAAAGAAGAAGGTAAAGTCTTTGAGCTATGTCAAAGAGGAGCAGAGCGAGTTGGAGGAAGGGTTTTGAATCTTTGAGCTTGAAATGTCAAAGTATTCATAGTAAGGAAGGATGAGCGTATCGTAGGAGAGTTTTTAGTAATAGCAGCAGACAGATTTGAGCTTTTTTGTCAAATTATGAACGGAGACGAGAATGAGAGATAGGCTGAATGGTTTCAGTCTTGAGTTAGGTCGATTTTATTAAGAATTGGATGTCACAGACGTTGGGTAAGTTTTGATTTGTTTCTGAGAGTTATGGGTCTTTCAGGTAAGTCAGAGAGAAATGGAGAGAGTTAGAGGAAGAGTTTTGAATCTTTGAGCTTGAAATGTCAAAGTATTCGTAGTAAGGAAGGATGAGTGTATCGTAGGAGAATTATTTAGTAATAGAAGGGGACAGATTTGAGCTTTGTCAAATTGTGAACGGAGATGAGAGTGAGATATAGGTTGTTTGGTTTCAGTCTTGAGTTAGGTCGATAATGCTGACATTAGCTGGCATAGAGGTTGGGTATGTTTAATTTGGTTTTGGAGAGTTGTGGTCTTATGAAAGGCTTTGTCTGGCTGGGGGGAGATGTGTTTGGAGATTGGTTGTGGGAGGGGGGGGAGAGTTTGTGTTTGGGGATTGGCGGGGGTGGAGGTTGTATGTTGACTTGAGGTGAATTAGAATTACTTAAGGGGGGTTGTTGTGTGAGTGTGTATGCTTTTGCGTGGAAATGTAGTAAGGGGAGAGGGGGAGGGTTAGGATAATTGTTATAAGGTCAGGTATGGTTCGGTTGTCGGGAGGAGGGGGGAGGAGAGGAGAGGAGAGGGGAGGCGAGGAGAGGAGAGGGGGCTTTGGAGGTTGTTGGGTTAATTTATAGTATGGAAGGATTCCTTAGGTGTGATATGATTTGTGTTGCTAATGAATAGTTGTATTGAGTCATAGGTTTTTTTTTTTTTTTTTTTTTTTTTTTTTTTTTTTAGGAGGGTCGAAGGGGCTTGTTAGAAAGGTCGGGTATATTAAGTTTTTCTTTTGGGAGGATTGAAGGTGTTGATTAGTGATTGGATGGAGAGTAGCATTTTTTTTTTTTTTTTTTTTTTTTTTTTTTTTTTTTTTAGGAGGGATTGTGAGTAAGGTTGGGTGGGTTAAGTTTTTCTTTTGGGAGGATTATAGGTTTTGTTGGTGGTTGGCAGAGTTGTGTTAATTTGCATTCAATCTTTCCTTTGGCTAGTAGGCTCTAGCAGGTATTGTGGTTCTGGTCCCATTATTGAGGGAGAGGGTTTATGTACAGGAACAATGCACCCCTCCCCGACCTTATTGGCTAAGGGAGGCGTTCATATTATCCGTTGATGGAACCGTTTTTAGGTACACCTCTCCGACCTTATTGGCTAAGGGAGGTGCCCATAAAACTGTTGGTAACATTCTAGAGGGAGAGGGCTTGCTGCAGGTACTGCGCAACTCTCCTCGACCTTATTGGCTAAGGGAAACATACATGTCATCCGAGTTAGTATGGGATGGGTAAGTTAGGTATTTGTTTTGGGAGGAGTGATAGGGTGTGGTTAGTTAATGGTAGAATGGTTATTTTTTATTTTGTGTGGGATTGCTAGTAACGGCTGGGTGTGTTAGGTTTTTATTTTGGGGGGATTGTTAGGGTCTTTTTTTTTTTTTTTTTTTTTTGTTTTTTTTGGGGGGGGGGGGGAGTGTTAGTGCAGGTTAAGTGGGTTAGTTTTTTTTTTTTTTTTTTTTTTTTTTTTTTTTTTGTCTGAGTGGTCTTGAGTTTGAGTTGGTGGCGTGGGGTTTGGAGTGAGGGGGGGGGGGAGTTAGGTTAGGTTGGGTGGGAATCATTGGGTGTGGGGTTGAGAAGAGGTTAGGTTAAGCTTAAGTTAGGTTAGGTTGATTGGGTTAGGTTAGGGTGAGGGTTAAGGAGAGGTTAGGTTTAATTTGGGGGGAAATTGTCGGGTGTGGTTATTAATACAAGGGAGGTGGGAGGGGAGTGTTTGGTCTGTTTAGTATGGAGGGATTTCTGTCTCTGAATCTACGTGGGAGTATGATGTTGTCGAAGTAATCCTGCCATTGAGGGTAATTAGTGAGGAGAGTTTCTATTTGTTTGTCACCTAGTTGTCTCCAGTAGATGTTAAGTGGGGGAAGGGAGCTGAGTTCATGTAGATACTATTTCGGGTGAAGGATGACCAGTGTGTGTTATGGATGAATCTTAGTGCTTTGTTTTGTATGACTTGAAGTTTCTTGGCGCTTGTTGGTGGTGCTAGCTGGAGTGTGTTGGGTGCATAAGTCAATAGTGGGCGTATGAGGGCTTTGAATAGGTGTGTTTTGGTTTTGATTGATGCGGTTCTGAATCTGTATATTTTCCCGAGTGTTTTGTTTGCGATCACAGCTTTCATTTTGGTGTGTGGTGTCATGGTGAGGGTGTCGTTGAATGTGACTCCTAGGATTGTGTTTGTTCGTTTGACAGTTATAGGTGAAGGGTAGGCGATGTAGGGGTTTAGGTAGATGTGACGTGGTTGTCGTCTTTTGGTGCCGAAGTAGGTGATTTGTGCTTTGTTCGGGTTGGTTTGGATTCGCCATCGGAGTTCCCATTGTGTAACTTGTTCTAGTTCCCTGTGTGCTTTGTCTGTTAGGTGGTCAAGAGTTCTGTGTCTGATTAGTTGGGTTACATCGTCGGCGTACTGTATTGTCAGAGAGTCAATGTGTAAGGGGTCGGGTAAGTCATTTGTGTAAAGAATGTATAGTGTTGGGGACAGGACTGATCCTTGTGGGACTCCTGCGTGCAGTGTGAAGTGGTCAGAGAAGGCAGGTGTGACTTTTATTCTCATTTTTCTGTCAGTTAGGAAATTGCAAAGTAATTGTTGTGATTTATGAGGGAGGTTAAAATTGGTGCATATCTTGTATTTTAATCCTTCGTGCCAAACTGTGTCGAAGGCTTTTTGTACATCTTTTGTGATGAGTGCTATCTTGTATGCATCTTTGTTCATGTGGAGGTAATTGGTCATGATATTGAGTGCGTCCTGGGTTGAGTGGTGTGCTCTGAAGCCGAACTGCTTATATGACAGTAGTTGTTCATCTTCAAGATGGTATCTGAGGCGGGTGTTGTATAATCTTTCAAAGGTTTTTCCTAAGATTTCTAATATGCTGATTGGTCTGTAGTTTTGAGGTCTGTTGGGTTTTTATTTGGTTTAGGTATCATAACGGCTGTGGCTGTCTTAAAGAGTTTTGGGAAGTAACCTGTAGCCAGTTGGGTGTTGTATAGGTATGTAATGGCTGTGATTGTTTCTGAGGGGAGGTGCTTCAGGATTGCTTGACCAATCTTGCTGTCACCCGGTGTTTTCTTTTTGGTTTTGTCCAGTGCTTGTTTGACTTCTGTTGGGGTGAAAGGAGCAGTGAGGGTGTGGTCCTGTGTGAGAGTGGAGGTATCTATTGTGTTGTCAGGAGTCGTTCTGTCGTGAAGTGTTTGCATGTGTGTGGTGATGTTGTTTATGTGGTTTAAGATGTACCTTTGTTGTGTGGGGGGGTGTGGGTGGAAAATGTGTTCCCAGTGTTGTTTTAGTGTTTGTGCTACGTCGGCTGGCTCTTTGATTTTCCTACCATTTACTAGCAGGTGATCAAAGGGGGGTCTTGCAGTTCCTTGCAGCTTGGCGATCCTTTGCCAAAATTCTCGGGGGTTATGTGTTCTGTGTTCCTGGGCAGCCTCTACGAGTTTTGCCCAGTGAACGTTATGGTCTTGAAGGAGGCTGTGGATGATGTGTGTTCTTAGTGTGGTGATGTCTGTGTAAACTGGTGCTAGGTTAAGTTTGTTTAGTTCAAATCGTGTCCTGTAGCAGTGAAGTAGGCGTTGAGTTCTTATGGAGGGTGTGAAGGAGTATTTTCTCTTGAACCGGTGTTTAGGAATGTGGGTATCTGCTATGGCGGTGATAGTGTTGAAAAGGTGAGTCCAGGTTTCCTCAATCATCCTAGTGGGTTGGTGTTCGAGGTTGAGTGTGTATTGTTGTTCAGAGAGTGTGGTTTTGAAGGCATCCCAATCTGCGTGTTGATACTGGTATTGAGGTGAGGCTGTTGGGAGGAGGATGGGATTGTTGGAGAGGTGAAGAGTGATGGGAATGTGGTCTGAGCCTGATAGGGGGCCGGGAGTGATGTAGTGCTGGAATTGGAGGGCAGGGGTGTTGGTGATGACGATGTCTGGAGTGCCTTTGCTGCGAGCAGCGTAGTATGTGGGGAAGAAAGGGCCAATGTGGTGAAGGCTTTTGTGAGTGACCAAAGCGTGTAGTTGTTGGCCAAGGGGGTCGATGCTGTTGTGTTGGAATGCGGTGTGGTGTGCATTGAGGTCGCCCATTAGTATTACAGGTAGGTGTGAGTTGTTAAAGATAGAGTTTAGGTCTGTGAAGGGGATACGCGAGTTAGGTCTTGAGTATGTTGTGCAGATGATAATCTGTCCGTGTTGAGTGTCGATCTTGGCGGCCATGAAGTGTTTGAAGGCAAAGTTGGTGATGAATTCGTGTTTCATGGAGGATCTGATGAGGATTGCAACGCCCTCGTATAGTTCGTGGGGTGATTGTCTGCTCGTGTAGCCGAAGTGCTTGATTTTGGTGTCTGTACATGTTGAGTTGAGGAGGAGGATGTCTGGGTTGTGTTCTTGTATGAGGAGAGAGATGGCGTGTCTGTTTGAGTGATATGCTCTACAGTTGTATTGCATAATGGTGATCATGTTGTATAATTGTTACTTATATGAGATTGAAATTCTGGGGTGCAGGGATGAGGTCTAACTTGTCGAGTGACTGTGAGCGAGGTCTGAGTGTGATGTATGCAGGTGAGGGATGGGCGGTTACGTGACTGTGTGTGTGGGGGAGTCGGGAGGATGAGTGGAGTGTGCTAGGTTCGTGTCGGGGTTGTTTCCTGTTTTCTTAGGGGTAGTGCCGAATAGATTTACTTTAATTATAGATTTAGTTGGATGAGTGTATTTTATAATTCTTTTGCTGTCATGTGTGTAGGAAGAAAGGGGGGAGGTGTTCTTCCTCTTAGGTCTAGTGGTCTTGACCACCAGTTCTGTGGGGGGATGGGCTGCCATTTTATTCTTGGGAGTCTGAGGTGTTAGGGGAAGATTGGGTTTGGTTCGGGTTTTTGTGGTCCGGGAGTTCATCGTAGTCGTGTGGGAAAAGTCAGGTGTAGGCAAGGTCAAGGTGGAGGGGCCGGGAGGTTTTGGACTGATTACTCTGGGGGGTGAGATAGAAGTAGATTGGTGAGATAAGTCAGGTGTGGGCATGGTTTCTCTGGGGGGAGGGGGTGGCATGCTGGTCCGGTCGGAGATGGGGGCAGTGGGGAAGATGAGGTCGGGACCGGTTCTGAAGGAATCAGGAATGAGTATGGTAGGGAGGCCGTTCGCCTTCAAACCATCAATTGCCAGTTTCAGAAAAAGAGACCTGTTACCGTTGCTTAGGGTATGTGATTTTTGCATCCATGTCGGGGGAGGGTAGGGGGGCGGTCACGTTGTTGGTCCAGCAAGTGCGGGTGGGGAGGGTCGTGGCAGTAGGGAGTGAGTGGTGGGGAGGTGGAGGTAGTGCTGTGGGAGGTGCTGTAGGAGGTGAAGGTCGGCGGGGAGGGAGTGGTGTTGTGCTATTGTCGAGTCTGATTTTGCACTTGTTGCTGATGGCAGCGTGAGGGCCTTTACAATTGCAGCATTTAGTTACCGTGGCAGTACAGTTTCGGTATGAGTGGCCTTGATTGGCACACTTTGAGCAAGTTATTGTGTTACTGCATCTGTTGGTGTTGTGGCCGAATTGATAGCAGTTGAAACATTGGTGGACCTGTATGAAGTGTTGGAATTCTATGTCTCTTGAGGGGATGATATTGCTGCCGATTTTTATTCCGTATGATTTTAATTTTATGGCGTCAGTTTGAGTAGCCGTAGTGATTTTTAACATGGGGAGAGTTCCCATCCGGGCTGCATATGTCATTTGGGGGGTGTTTTGTGAATTGAGTTCAGTCAATAGGTTAGGGTTGTCCAGGATATGAGGGATAACTTTCCTACATATGAGGGTGCACTTTGCGCGGTATTCTGGTGAGCTCAGGACTGTTAGGCCATTGTTTTTTAGTTTGTTGTACATTGCTGGGGAGTGGAATAGGTCGGCATCTTCATCAGTTTGTACAAATATCTTGATAGTGTCGTCATTAGTGAAGGATCGGATCTGAAATATACAGGTCAGCTGGAAAATAATTGAGGCGAGGTCCGTGCACGGTTGGATGTTTCGGTCCACTTTAATTTTAATGGAAGGCATGTTAACGGTCTGAAATGGAGATTTATGGAGATCTCCCCTAACAGTCCCTGATTTCCTGCGCCCCTCACGTAGGGGAGACCCTGCACTATCACAGAGGTCCCCAGGCGAATTGGCAGGCTGTGCTGTCCCTCCACCCTTCACACAAACACGCACTAGCGAGGTGTGGGGACAGAGGGCGTTTCCGGACGAATACTCCCCTGTACGTCAGCTGACAGGGGAATAGGTCCTTTCACGGCACGGAAGATAAAGGTTAAAGTCGAAGAAAAAGGTCTGAAAACTTACTGAAGACTCTTTCTTCACACCAAGCCCCTCAGCAGCATCGGGGTTCCTAAGGGAGGTCCGATACTGTAGGAGAGGCTCAATGTGTCGATCGAATCAACAGAATTGTCAGAAGGAGAATCAGGATAGGAGCTTGGGTTTTCCAGGGTACGTGGGAAGGTGGGATTGGTCCAGTGACTAGCCAATCAGCTGTGACTGATCCTTCTCCGGCTTCCACTTCGTTCTGCGCTGACTGTTACTGCTCCTGATTGCGACTGCTCCCGACTGCGACTGGCGTGTGTGTGCGTACAGCCAGACAGACAGAAAATGCTAGTGACAGGGGGGAAAGAGGTTCAGAGGAAGAATAAAGAGAGGATGGAAGTGAATTTTAGAAGGAGAGAACAGATGCAGTGGCTAGACACCGCTTGCGTGAGGGGTTCAGGGGTGGGGGCAGACGGGAGGCGACAAGACAAAGCCAGGCTGGCGTCAGGTCAAGCGTCAGGTGCGTGTTGGGTTGGGCAATGGATGTTCAGTGCTTGGGCGGCTTGATTGTGTTTTGGTTTCTTGTGTGGAGGAGGTGTCTTGGTCTTCTTAGCATGAGGTCGATTTTCTTCTCACTCTCCTCCTCTTCTTGCTTTCTTGAATTGTCCATTCGTTTGTGTTTGGGTCTTGTTGTTCGTCTTCCTCGTGAGGTAGGTTCTCATAGGTGTGGAAGAATTCAGAGAGGGTGAGGTTGACCGCGCGGGCTTCAGCTCCATGGGCCACGTGGTGTTCTTGGTTCAGTGTGGTGGGCGACTTCTCGAGAGTTTTCTTTTCTTGGTTTTTCTTTTTTTGGTTTTTCTTTTCTGCTGGTTTTTTCTTTTCTTGGGAGCGTACAGCAAGGAGGGCCTCTTTGTAGCTCAGTTTCTTCTCGAGGCGGACTTTGGCTACCCTGCACTCCTCCTTCCATCTGGGGCAGTTCCGGTCGGCGGAGGAGTGTGGGCCACCACAAGCGGCGCATTTCTTTTCTTCGTTGGGGCAGACCGTGTAGCGGTGTCCAGGGCTGCCACACTTGGAGCAGGTGTCCTCCTGCGCCTCACACTTGTTTACAGTGTGTCCATAGTGCTGGCATTTGTAACACCGATTCGGTCTGCAGTAGGGCTTGACTGGCACAGTTACCCACGCCAGTTGAGCCTCCTCGGGTAAGGTGGAGTGGTGTCCGATGAGGGCAGTGGTGTCGGACAGCTTCTTTACAACTTGGAGTTGCCCCTGGAGGAGCTCACTTAGTTCTTCTTGGTCCATGTGGGCAATTTCGGCGTGGGAGATTACTCCCAGCTTCAAGTTGTCCCACATGTAGGCAAACATCTTGAATGGGATGCCGTTGATGTCAGGAATCTCCGCGAGCTGGGCGGGCATGCCCTTTTCGGCGAAGGTGATCCTGATGTCTCCATGGAGCTTTAGACGCTCCACCTTGGTGACCCCCTCGATCCCATTAGCTTCAAAGAACTTCTGGAGAACTAGGAGATTTAGTTTCTTGGGGCAGGTCGGCGTGTCCCGACGAATCCGCGCCACGCTATCAAACTCGTAACCGACCTAGTCTCGACCTTCAACCTCCAGCTCAGGATCAGAGCGTTTCACACCTTACGCTTAAGCCGCTGTGATTGGCCCTCTCGCTACGCTCACCCCAAATCCTGATCCTGTCGACTACATAAAACATAACATAAAACATTCTACTCACTTGAGAACTGAACCTCGGCGAGGTAGGTTCTCCCGGCTCCCCGCTCCTTCCTCCTGAGGTACCACGCGACCATGTTCACCCTAGCCCAGGCGAAGGTTGTGAGACTGATTCCGGTCGAGCACCCTTCGCGCAAGAAACTAAATCTTCTTGTTATTAAAGACTTTTTTGACCACATTGGACTCAAGGGGGTGACAGGGGTCGTCCGCAGTAAAGGCGGTACCCTTGTCATCACCTTCGAGGAATGGGGGCAGGGCCACAAATTGCCTCCCCTTGTGAACATCAATGGAGTTGACGTCATGTTTGACGCCTTACTTCAGGATAACCTAGTTTTGGGAGTCATTTCCCACTCTGAAATTGAGTATCTCGAAAAAGACGAACTTGCCGAGCTGATTGGAGATCAGCTCTCAGTACTTAGGAAGCTGACCAGCACAACTGCCCTGGTTGGTTTTCCTAGGGAACTTCCTAGCTCCGTTATACTGGGTTGGGAGAAAATCCCAGTAAAACCTCAACAGCAAAAACCCACTCGCTGCTACAATTGCCAGAAATATGGCCATCTGGCGAGGAAGTGTCGTGCTCGCGAGGTGTGCTCAAGCTGCGGGGCACCCGGCCACACCGACGCTGACTGCCAGGCGGCCGTTAAGAAGTGCGCGGCTTGTGGTGGCCCTCACTCCTCCTCCGACCGGCTTTGTCCCAAGTGGAGGGAGGAGTGCAGGGTGGCCAGGCTGCGGGCTAAGGAAAAATTGACTTACAAGGAGGCTCTCCTTGCAGTCAAGAATCTAGAAAAAAACAACCAAGACCAAAACAAACAAGAAAAGAACAAACAAGATAAGAACAAACAAGACCAGAACAATCAAGATATGAACAACGAAGAACCTGATAATATTATCATAATAGAAGACCAGACAGAACAAGACCAAAAAGAAGAAGACGAAGAACAAGAAGAAGAATGGAAAGTAAAAACTAAAAGAAGAACAAAGAAAAAAAAGAAGTCCAACCAATCAGCTTCGGCCGAAATAGCCTAACGGCGAAGAGGCCAGTAATCCCAAACAACTACTACATTCTACCGTGTGCTTATATAAACGTCATAACATAAGATGGTAATTCACCCAACATATTTTACCAACCCTCTGATATATTTTGTTCTTTGTTCTTATTTCAATATATACTTTTGGTTCCCTATTTTCAGTTTTGTAGGTTAAATCTTACTCTTGAAATATAATGAATTTGTGTATACTGTACTTCTAAAAATTAAACAACATTAGTTGGTTGGTTTAATTTTTAGCTGGCTTATTGCTTCCTTAGGTTAGATATTAAATGCTATTAAAAATAATATTTTAATTGAAAAAATTGAGACGTGAAAACATATAATAAATTTACCGCCTGAAACGAAATTATCTATATTATAATTAAATCAATTGATAATATTGTAACCAAGTTTCATTTAGTTGATATTTACAATTAAAACAATAATTTTTACACATACTTTTTGATGATCAACACTATTTTTAAGAGCTATTTTTTTCTATAAACTGAAATATATTTTTAATTATAATATTTCAAGCATACCCTAAACATAGACAAAAATCAAGCTATTATATATTTCTTTCCATAAGAAAAAAGAGAACAAACCCCCAGACCCTCAGGAGCTACGTTTACAGCTCTTCATTCCAGAGAGGAATCTATGTTTAGGCCGTTCAAGAGAAAGAGGATTCTCTAACCATCTTGCTGACTGAGGATATACAGGAACATGATATAACAGTACCCATTGTGCTTTTAGAACCTGAAACTTCATCACATCAAAACATTCAGGAATCTTCATCATCCAGGACATATGAGGTAGAAAGATGTAGCTCAAGTAATACTCGTAAACTTCTTACAGCTACCACGGAATAGCGAAGTAGGTCTCATACCCCTTCTGCCACAGCTGATGATAACCAGACTAGGTCAACTGTAACTGGTGATCCCACTAATGAACCGGGTTCACCTCCAATACCAAGTACAAGTCATAGTAGGAGCAGAGGTGGCAGCAGGCCACGAACCCCTTCTGCCCTAAAAGATGCAAATCTTATTCCAGAGGTGATTCATGTTCAGTCACAAATGAGGGACAGTTTGGTAGAGCTTGTTAATTCTGTTCAGGAAGGTGCCACCAAAATTTCATCAAATATGGTTAAACTTGTAATTAATAACGAGTGCATTGCATCTGCACTGCAAACCATTGCAAAAGCTGTGCAGTCGAACAATCCTACCCCATGAAGCTGTGTTTAGGGCATGGTTATGTGTAGTTGTTTTCTTATGTAAGTCCTTTACTTTTGGTAAATGTGATAATAGCATAGTTGAAAAGTCATCTAACACCTATTATAATTTTTCCTTTGGGTGATTGTTATGAAAGAAGACAGGGTATGTTAAATAACTGTGTAACTTTCACTTGCACCCTCTACTAGTCATGAGAATTTAACATGAATATTAACCTCTCCATAAGCAAGTTAAAATCACAAAGTTAAGTGAGACACATTTGTTAACTAATAGCATGTGTTGCAGTGCTCCTACGGATAATGTTTACCCAGGTTTTGGGTAAAAGTTCAAACCGTAATCAAATGTATAGCTTTGAAACCAGAGTCATGTACTTATTTTTGTTTTTTAAAGGTTCCTTTATTTGGTAATACATAGTTAATTTCCATGTCAACCTGCTTTAGTGATTATTTTATGGTTATGATTCAAGTAGGTTGAAACTGAAATAATGTTGCAAGTTCACCAACAGCCTACTGTAATCACTGCTACTAATTGCCACACATATGAACTTCTCCATTGAGCCCAGTTGTTGGATTGGTTCTTTTTGAAGGATGTGCAGCCTCATGCTAAATTGTATAACTTAACAAGCCAAGAGTTTGCTATTTCGTTTTCTTTATTACTTATAGCTGTACAGTATTTGGTTCTAAGCTTATTTTAATATACTGGTATTGATGCAGGTGCATTCTATTCGTGAGAGTTCCTAGAGTAATTTTAGACATACAGTATGAAAATTATACTGCATTCCATTTTTAAATCCTACAAATGGCAACAATTACCAGTAGTTGTATTACTTTTTCATAAGGATGTGGTGACCCATGTCAAATCGTGTAGTTTAAGAAGCAAATAGTTTCGATATTGTTTTAAGTTTTCAAATATTTTACATAAAGATGTTCTTTCACAAACGTTAGTGCCTTGGGTATTTAGTAGTATTAAAAGTATACTGTATTGGATTCAAATTTGCTCAATGATATAGTATATACTGTATTTTCCTTTATCAAATGTTTATCATATGAAGGTAAAAGAGCCAATTATGTTCTTTATTTTCTATAAATAAGTTTATTTTATTATGAACAGTATATTGAAAATAAAAGTTAAATCAATGTACACTTTATTAGCATTACCTCTGTATACTGCAATAAAAAAAAATCTTAAACTTAAAGTAAAAAAAATATTGGTGAATTGATATGTGATTTTAATTCATCAACTAAACTAATTACGGACTATATTGGCTCGGACTGCTTGGCCCGTCTATCTCTCCATCATTGTCGGCCATGTCTTGGGGAAGTGGTACCCTTCTCAATAATTGTGAAGAAGGAAACATGCAATTACAAATTTTGCACATTTGGAAGGATCGTATTGAAGTGATCCGCCAGAACGGTGAAGGCATCTAAATCTTGATTTTAGGATCCCAAAAGTTTGCTCTACAACTACGCGTATTTTGGTATGGCTTTTGTTATACCTCACCTCTGCGGGGGTTGAGGGGTTTACAAGTGGTGTCATTAGGAATGGCTCTAATGGGGACCCACTGACACCTGGAATAACATGAGTAATTATAAAAAAATACAAAAATTAATGTCTAGCTCAATATAAAATATAATCCAAAATATACTGTATAAAAAAGTTAAAATGCCCTTGGGGAACATAATCCCTCAGCCCACTCTTCTACCTATAACCAAAAAACATATAAACTATATAGCTGCATTACCAAACAATGAGGAATTATTTACTTGCTTCCATATTAATTAATCCCGAAATCATGATTTTGCAGGAAACTTATGGCTTAAGTAATGACTTTCAGAGAAGAACATTTTCCAGAAAATTGTGAGAAAAGTTTCCCAGATAACAGATAAAAATCCGGAGTTGGGGGATATTTCCCTGGGTTCGAGAGATGATTTAATTGGCCATTTCAGGAACTAACGAAAACATTTTTCTATTACCATAAACATTCTGGGGACGAGGGATTTTTTCTGGGTTTGAGATAATTGTCTCGTTACCCGGAAAACTCTCATTCACGGAAATGCTCTTCACCAAGTGTTCCGGCTAACAGAGATCTCACAGTATTTGGTGTTTTACCCATAATAGAATTTGGGTTAACCCCTGTCTTAATGTTGGCCTGTGACAAGACACATTAAGCTAGACTAAGATAGCCTTATTCTGGGCCACTTCAAATAAATTTATTATTGATAGCATAGCCTTGCCTAACCTAAATGACATCATTTCTCTTAAATTACTGATTTAGCCTAGATCATGGTGTTTTCCTTTCAATGTTTGGGTAATTTGGTCTGAATTGTCTACCAGTTCATACCAAAAAAAAAAATAAATAAATAAATAAATCATGAAAGTATATTATTGCATTAACCTTAAAGTTTCAAGAAATTAATACTCTACCCTAGGATACTGTTGATGGAAAGACTGGAACTAGACCTAAGGTAGCTGCTAGACAAAGTGTCTCACTGACAGCCTGACACTCACAAATATTGCCATGTACATATTCCCTAACCTAACATACCATAAGCTAACTAAACCAAACCTAATCTAACCTCTAACCTATTGGTATTGTTTCCTATGTAATTATTCTTCATGTTCTAACTAATTTCACTTGGCCCCCAAGTTTAAACATTTATTTGGCTAAAACTAAAAACGCTTAAACAAGTTAATTGCAATCCATATTTTACGCCTAATATCATTGAATTTTGGCTAGCCTATGGACATTTAGAGCCTTTCATGTTATTATAAGCCATATACATAAGAAAATAGGCTAAGGCTATTGGTTGAATATTAGAAAAACAAGGTGAAGTCTAGGCATGAATGTTCACTTGACCTCATATTTGGCTTTCATTACTGAGGGATATTTATGGCTATACAACATTAATAAGGTCTATCTGCAAGTTTACTCGGTCATAAAAAATATTTTTACCCTAAGTGTGAACAATACAAACCATCTGTTTTGGTAAAAAATACTTTATAATTTGTAAGAAGACAAAAGATGCGTCTCTTCCAAACTGCGACAAATAGGAACACTCAAGCCTCTTATTATCGTAAAAAAAAAGTATGACAAAGACAGTGAAATATTATATTTCAGTATGTTGATGTACAAAACATTTTCTTCATTATTCTATGATAAAGCAAGTCTAACAAGCATTATTACAACATATATTATTATTAATTATACAAGCGGGAATTAGTGACTACTAAATCCGGGTTCGGAGTGTTACAGCGCCTATGGAGGTGGTGTAAGTTATGCCCTAGATTATGAGCTCACTTACGGAGTTAGATGATAAATATTTGTTTTTAGTATACCGATCAGAGACTGTAAGTCCAGTTACGAGGTAAACAAAGACATACAGTCCCATAAATGTTTTTGAGTATCCAGCCCCTGGTATACAACAAATATACAGTTCAGGTATACAACAAATATACAGTACAGGTATACAACAAATATACAGTACAGGTATACAACAAATATACAGTACAGGTATACAACAAATATACAGTACAGGTACAGTATACAACAAATATACAGTACAGGTATACAACAAATATACAGTACAGGTATACAACAAATATACAGTTCAGGTATACAACAAATATACAGTACAGGTATACAACAAATATACAGTACAGGTATACAACAAATATATAGTACAGGTATACAACAAATATACAGTACAAGTGTCCAACAAATATACAGTACAGGTATACAACAAATATACAGTACAGGTATACAACAAATATACACTACAGGTATACAACAAATATACATTACAGGTATACAACAAATATACAGTTCATATATACAACAAATATACAGTACAGGTATACAACAAATATATAGTAACGATATACAACAAATATACAGTACAGGTATACAACAAATATACAGTACAGGTATACAACAAATATACAGTTCAGGTATACAACAAAGTATACAGTACAGGTATACAACAAATATACAGTTCAGGTATACAACAAATATACAGTACAGGTATACAACAAATATACAGTACAGGTATACAACAAATATACACTACAGGTATACAACAAATATACAGTACAGGTATACAACAAATATACAGTACAGGTATACAACAAATATTCAGTTCAGGTATACAACAAATATACAGTACAGGTATACAACAAATATTCAGTTCAGGTATACAACAAATATACAGTACAGGTATACAACAAATATACAGTACAGGTATACAACAAATATACAGTACAAGTATACAACAAATATACAGTACAGGTATACAACAAATATACAGTACAGGTATACAACAAATATACAGTACAGGTATACAACAAATATACAGTACAGGTATACAACACATATACAGTACAAGTATACAAAAAATATACAGTACAGGTATACAACAAATATATAGTAAAGGTATACAACAAATATACACTACAGGTATACAACAAATATACAGTACAGGTATACAACAAATATACAGTACAAGTATACAACAAATATATAGTAAAGGTATACAACAAATATACAGTACAGGTATACAACAAATATACAGTTCAGGTATACAACAAATATACAGTACAAGTATACAACAAATATATAGTAAAGGTATACAACAAATATACACTACAGGTATGCAACAAATATACAGTACAGGTATACAACAAATATACAGTACAGGTATACAACAAATATACAGTACAGGTATACAACAAATATACAGTTCAGGTATACAACAAATATACAGTACAGGTATACAACAAATATACAGTACAGGTATACAACAAATATACAGTACAGGTATACAACAAATATACAGTACAGGTATACAACAAATATACAGTACAGGTACAGTATACAACAAATATACAGTACAGGTATACAACAAATATACAGTACAGGTATACAACAAATATACAGTACAGGTATACAACAAATATACAGTGCAGGTATACAACAAATATACAGTACAGGTATACAACAAATATACAGTTCAGGTATACAACAAAAATACAGTACAGGTATACAACAAATATACAGTTCAGGTATACAACAAATATATAGTACAGGTATACAACAAATATGCAGTTCAGGTATACAACAAAGTATACATTACAGGTATACAACAAATATATAGTACAGGTATACATCAAATATACAGTACAGGTATACAACAAAAATACAGTTCAGGTATACAACAAATATACAGTTCAGGTATACAACAAATATTCAGTTCAGGTATACAACAAATATACAGTACAGTGTTACGAACCCCTCCACCGATTGTCTTCATCTACCTACCCAGCACCACGAGCAACGCCATCTAGGGACGAAACACGAGTATGGCTCGTCTTAGTTACCACTCCCGGGTTTCCCTTCTCCATATCCTGGTTGTTGCGTCACTTCCTCCCAGTCTTCTTTGTGAGCTCCAATTCGAGGAGAGAACACTTCACTCTGGGAAGCGACCACAGGATCACCTATCCTGGAAACCTACGGCACAGTGACTACCTACCGTCTTCTACCATACTCAGCCTTGCTCGTCAGCCATCTCAGCTCCTCACTTAAGTATTTGTAATCTTGTATTGCCTCTCCCACCTCCACATTGCTTCACTATTGTTTTATGTTTTATTACTATGTATATACTGTTCATGTTTAGGTTAAGTTTGGTTAAGGGTAGTTTATAAGCTGAATATTTTGTTAAGGAATTTATGGTACTTTATTATATACAACAAAAACTCGCATCCTTTGTCTACCCTTTTATAGTCCGATTGTCTTTGTTTTTTTTTTGTTGTTACCTGTTGGGATCTGGGTAGACGTATAACTATATTCTAAATCCCCAACTCGTAACAACAGGTATACAACAAATATACAGTACAGGTATACAACAAATATACAGTACAGGTATACAACAAATATACAGTACAGGTATACAACAAATATACAGTACAGGTATACAACAAATATATAGTACAGGTATACAACAAATATACAGTTCAGGTATACACACAATAGTAATGTAATAGGCCCCTGTCTCATCAACAGAACATATTATATAAATGGGTCAATACATCTGATATTATATTCAGATTCACCACCCTGTAACTTTCCACTGCCCATGAGTAAGACATGATATGGACACGTGTGCGGGCAACTCACCCAAGAGGGCGAGACCCATAGCTCAGCATTTCTGTAAGCACGCACTGCGATGCCCTTAAGCTTCAGTAGCTCACCTCAACTCACATCGTAAGGACGTGACCTAACATTTATTATACATAAACGCCGTCCCCTTCTCATTCACTCCTAGACAGTGAGACTTACGGTTGATATACACTCAGGAATTATATCTACAATGTTTTATAATAAAACAAAGGAACTACCGTTTGGGTTTCGTTAATTAAAACCCAAATGTAAATATATGTGAACTGACTGGTTAATTGGACAAGCAGCCGATTCATATAATAATAATAATAATAATAATAATTAACGGTTTATTGAAAGAGCTTGGCAGCCAGAAGGCTGAAAATATACAGTTACATATTTGGGGAGTGGGTTACGAATTACAAATAATATACAAGTAACATAAGTGTACGGATTCTTCAAACTGGTAGTCGTATCATCCGTCTGTGTTTTGTGAAAAACAAGAAAACACACAGCAGTGACGCGTTACATAATCCGAGTGTTTAAAACTATATCCCGTATTGAGACGATATTTAGTGAGCGCTCCTTATCTCTGCCACATACAAATACGTGCAGAATTTGTAATATACATATATTACAGCCTGTTGGTACATATCCAGATTGAGCCCGTTGAGATAGACTCCACTCAGCATTTCCTAGACATTACAGTGTTGCAGTGTTGAAGAAAGGTTTCATAACCTGGACAAACAATTGGTATTTCACTAGCAGCTGAGCAGTATTGTTGTGTCGTCAGCGTAAATTACGAAGTTCCGGTGTCATCATACAGATCTCCATATATATGTGGACTGTGAAGACTTGGCACACGGCAGTTTCGCCAGCGACCCAGCAACGAGCAGTGTGATAACCAATCATCAGCAGTTTTCTGATCGCTGGAGGAGGAACTCCCCTAGTTCAAGTGGACTTGTCTCTCACCAAAGCAGAAGACTCTTCTCGTTGCCAAGGAAACAAGCAGCAGAGCACGTATGCTAGGAAGAGGCCCCCGCCCACTCTCCACCCACTGGACTCAGGACTCGTCTTGACGGATCACATTTTCTATACAGACGTACTACTCTGTATAAATAGGTATTTAAATTACATAATTCTACACACATGAACACGTTCGAGAGATATCTTCACACCTATAGATTCGTCGGATAGGATTATTTCAATGATAAAGTGTCGAATGTAAGATTAATGTATTGAAATCCTATAATTTACAGTGGTTTGTAAGTGTCTGTCTTCTTATTGATAGTTTAAAAATTAACTACAATTCATATTCATTTGTCTCGTAAATGAGAGGCAAGTGATCTGCTTACTGTTAAGTGTTCATTGACCCAAGGGGGCTAATAGATAATTTCTAAGTTTCCCATGTCTAATGTAGATGAAATCGAACGCTTAGCGCAACTGTTTGCTTATAACCAACTCGTCGATGATCAAGCCCAGACTGACATAGATTTTGAGTATGGAACACAGTTAAATGAGTCGGTAGGAAGTAGTGAGAAAGTAATTGACGAATCATTTGACGACTTAAACCGTCATACCCTACGGTTTGGTAATCACTATACAGGTTGTACCTCTCTAGTCCGGCAACCATGGGACCTGAACGGTGCCGGACCATGGAAATTGCCCGACCATGGAAATTCACCCTTTTCCTGGATAGATAGTGACGTGTGCTTATGCCTGGAAGCACTAGCACCACTTTCTCTGCATCATGGTCTCTTTGAAGACATATTGAAGGGTTAAATGTCGTATAGTAGCTTCTCAAATTTCGTGAGTTTTTAATTCTTAACGTATTTTATTGGAACACACAAAAAAATAAATAAATAAAAATTTAGACGGCGGAAACTTGAATTTCGACGGGTTTGAACGGCCCGCCAACGTGCAGACGACGTGCATAATCGCGTAAACAGCGTCATTTCTCTTATGTACAAAAGATTCATTATTGTTTATTACTGAATGTCTCTTTTATTGAATTAATGTTTATGTGTGCACAATCAGCAATACAATTCATTAATAATACGTAGAATATTAAAACACACGAGGAAATGACACAGCATTGTATTCGTTGATTACAAAACCAGTGACTGACTGGTTCTACATATAAAACTGAAGAAAATAAGGCCTTGGTTGTAGCTGTAGTAAAATTAATATGGTTGTTTTAAGTAATGTTAATAAATGGAACAATAGAAATAGCTAACGATAATGGTAAAGAAAAAACAGAGATCGCATATGTAAGTGCGCATGCGCACACGTGAAAACATATCATCATTACTTTACATAGGAATATGAAAGCAACACTTATTTACTGTTCGTATATATTTTAATTAATGTTTCTGAATTTGTTTTTATTGAATTAATGTACGTGTGTACAAAATTAACAATACAATTTATTAATAATACGTGGAATATTAGAGGAGACGAGACGGCTGCCGGCATTGTTTATGTTAAAGCTTACGAAACCAATGACTGATTGGTTCTACATATAAAACTGAAGAAAATAAGACCCTGAGTTTAGCTGTAGTAAAAAAATGTAAAAAAATGAATATGGTTGCTTGAAGTACCTGTAATGTTATTTAATGTTAATAAATGGAACAATATAAGTAGCTAACCATTAATTGTAAAAAAAAAAAAAAGCGAGACTGCTCGTATGTAAGTGCGCACATGTGAAAATATATCGTCATTACTCTACATAAGAATATGAAAGCAACACTTATTTACTGCTCATATATATTGAAGGGTTAAATGTTGTACTCTGTATAGACAAGCAGAGAGAGAGAGAGAGAGCAGCCGAACTGCCGGATGTAAACAAACCTTAATTTCCCGCGGCTTTTTTTTTTTAAGGGGATTAGCCCACCCGGGAATAGGTCACTGACCCACATTAGGGCCTGAGGGGCAAAAATTTAATACTCCTGTGATAATAATAATAATTCAGATAAGTAAAAAAAAAAAAAAAAAAGAAGCTGCCTATCTACCTATTGGACAAACTAAAATCGTTCCGGACCACAGAATGCCGGACTAGAGAGGTACAACCTGTAGTACCTCACCTAAGTATACTAAAGCAGTTACCCCTGTTACAGGTGATAGTGTGTCTGTTGCTAAATCAGTGACAACCTTATTAACCCAGCCTTCTGTTAAGAGTAAGAATACTAACTTGCTTAATACTAACACTACAATGGCATCCAGTGGCGGCTCGTGCATCGGGCTGCAGAGCTGCAGTCCCCCCAGACACTCACTGCCAGGCGTATGATTCCTTTAGAGAGACAGCTGAATAATACACTACCAACAAATATATCATTTTATGTTATTTAATTATTTTCAATACGTTGCTAAGTGAATTTTCATTAAAATCAGACCAAAATTTAAGTTACTTTCATAGTTGCTGTCAATGCTGTACGATTCATGTCTGTTATTAATTGGCGCCGCCGCCACACCACTTCTGGAGACAATGAGCTGCACTTGAAGCAGCTCAGTCTCGTACAATGTGTTTACATTGCGTGTGGACGGTGTGGTTAAATTGTGCTTTCTTTAATTACCCTTTGACGATGGAAAATCGAGTGAAGTATTTGCAAAACATCAACTTTTCCCAGCTGACATTAAATGAAAAGACTGAAATCAAAGCAAGAGGATGACCTACACCAGTTTTATCCATTCAACAGAACAGTACAAGCAGGAACAAAGAATATACACGCCAGTTTAACATCAGTGTTTATCAGAAATGTGAATGGCTCTGTGGTTGTGACGAGGCAAATACTTTATTCTGCTTTCCATGCTTATTGTTTGGTGGGGACTCGTTTTGGACGAAAAGTGGTGTGACTGACTTGAGGCACTTGCCACAGAAAATAGTGAAACATGAGCAGTCAGCCAAACATATGAATAACATGATTAATTTATCGTTGCTGGGTAAAGTGAACATTGCAGCTCAGAGTGACACAGCATACAAGCTCTCAGTTGCAAAACACAATGAACAGGTGAAAAAAAACAGATGTGTTATCCAAAATCATAAACTGTGTAAAATTTTGTGGAAAATTTGAACTCCCTCTTAGAGGACATGATGAAACAATGAGCTCTAAGAATCCGGGAGTATTTCGTGGATTAGTTGATTTTGCTTGTGAACTGGATTCTAGCTTAGATGCTCATTTAAAGACCGCTACAGTTTTTAAAGGAACATCTAAATCAATACAGAATGAACTTTTAGAATCTATGTTGGAAATTTGCAAAAATAAGATCAAGGAAGAAGTAAAGAATGCAGATTATTTGGCAGTTATGTGTGATGAGACAACGGATATTTACGATAAAACACAGATGGTAATTGTTCTAAGGTATGAGCTACAAGGGAAGCCTGTTGAGAGATTCTGGGGATTTTTTAACCCTATCAATCAGACAGCAGAAGCCTTATCAAGTGTGTTACATAAAGAGCTCCAGACTTTAATTGGTGATTGTCCACACAAGCTCATTGCCCAAACTTATGATGGTGCAGCTGCTCTAAGTGGAGTCAATAAAGGTGTGCAAACCAGAATAAAAGAAGTGTATATCAATGCCCACTTTATCCACTGTTATGCCCACCAACTGAACTTGATTTTGGGAAAGGCAACATCACAGAATACCAATGTTCGTGTATTTTTCAATAGCTTGTCAGGAATACCAGCATTTTTTTCTAAGTCTCCACAAAGAATGGCTGCATTGGAGAATGTTCCTGGTCATCGAATTCCAAGGCCATCTGCAACACGTTGGAATTTCAAGAGCAGAACAGTCAATGCTGTGCATGAAATGAAAGATGCACTGATTGAATGTTGCAGCACACTGGAAGCATCTAACTCAAGAGAAACTGGATCTGCAGCAGCTGGTATCAAAAGAATTGTGAATGATCCTGAATTCGAATTTTGGTTGGAATTTTTCTCCAAAGTAATGCCTCATGTTGACATCATGTTCTCTCAGCTTCAGTCTAGAAATATTGATGCAGCTAAGGCTAACGCCTCTTTAAAAGTTTTTAATTCCGCAGTTCAGAAATTAAGAGACGAATGTGATGCGATGGTGTTGCTGTTGCCTCCTGAGCAGAAAAGAAGAAAATTTAAAACAGACAAATTAGCTGCTGCAAAGGAGGTCTGTGACGTAATTTTGCTGCAGTGCAGAGAGAGATTCAGCTTTACTAATCATTTGGAAGCAAGCAAGTTACTTTTAGTGAATAATTTTCCAGTGTATGCCAAAAATTTCCCTAGTAATGAACTTGAACAAGCAGTTGCAGCATATCCCATGCTTGAAAAAGACAAATTGAGAACTGAACTTACTGTACTGTACACAAGAGAAGATTTGTGTAAATCAGAAAGTCTCATAGACTTGTTGGAGATGATGAATGACAATAATCTACAGTCAACATTTTCAGACACTGTCAAGTTGCTGAAAATTTTAATAACAACTCCAATGACAACGGCAGAAGCAGAAAGGTGCTTTTCAACTTTGAAGAGAATTAAAACTTTTTTGCGCAGTACCATGGTGAATGACAGACTGTCTGCTTTAGCAGTGAAATCCATTGAAAATAAAATGATAACAGAAATAAAGGGTTTTAATGAAATAGTAATAAACAATTTTCCTACATCAAAGAGCAGACGCGCGGACTTTATTTTCAAGTAATACATGGTGAATGACAGACTGTCTGCTTTAGCAGTGATATCCATTGAAAATAAAATGATAACAGAAATAAAGAATTTTAATGAAATAGTAATAAACAATTTTGCTACATCGAAGAGCAGACACGCCGACTTTATTTTCAATTAATACTGGTCCATCACCACCTCGGCCATCCCTTCTACCACCAACACTACTACCATGCCCTGGGAATTCGTGGACATCAACTACAACTCATACCTGAGGTAGGTCAAATTTGTGTATCCTACTGTTGTGTGAGGCTTGTAGTCCCTCCATTTTATTTTTCACGCGCCGCCACTGATGGCATCCTCTAACCCTCACACCAGTACTACTACCACCACACCTAAAGCTGATAATGTTATTAATATCATGTAGCGCGGCGACTATGTTCGAAATTTCACGGGACAAGACGATTATAGGGTCGCACATTTTATTCGTGCATGTAAAGATAACATGCGCACTAGTCACATAACGACTGACGAAGAAAAGAAAGCATATGTACGTTCCCATATAACGCAGGGTTCGTATGCAGGCAGTCGTTTAAATGCGTTTGGTTTGCAAAGCCCTGACTATGAAAAGTTCAAGCGAACGCTAATTGGGATTTTTGGGGGTAGGTCACAGCTGGGCCAGCTGCAATGGATATTCAGATGGTTGGGTCGCTGTACTCCAGGTATACGCAATGAAGCGCCTGTTGACATTGCAGGCGAGGTTCGCCAGGATATGCAAGCGACCTTCCGATCCTCAGACTGGTACAACGCGAATGGTGATATGCCACCGGACAATGTGGAAACATTGATAGAACTAATAAGTTTTCTTCTTTCCGTCTGTGGTCCCTTATATAGCTGGGCACAGGAAATACAGTATGAACCACCCTTGGATATGGTGGAATACGCAAACAAGCTCTGTCCCCAGGCTACGGGCCCCTTACTGGCGCAGCCCTCAGTGACGTCACCACAACCCCAGCCGCCTCACATGGCGCACATGCCTCACTCCCAGACTCCATATACGACACAGTTAGCTCCGATTGCTCCTCCCCGCCTGACATACAAACAGAAAACATTGTTACAATGCGCACATTGTAATAAATGTGGCCACGTAATGGAAGATTGTTTTCAGCTCCGAGGTAATAGTGCAAATAAAACCACACCCGGTGCAAAGCCATTCTCAAGGTCAAACAGTGAGGGAGCTAAACCAGCACCTCCTCTGACCCAGAAAGCGCGCAAATGGTGCGCTCTTCACAAATCGACATCTCATAGTTCACATGAGTGCGATATCCTAATAAAGGCTAGGGGAGTGGACCTAAGTGAAACGGAGGAGTCGTATAGACGCAAGCAGAAACGTCCCTGGGACAAGTCATCGGGGGAAGACCAGCGCACACCACAACAAGGAGAGGGATAGATAGGGTAATTCCCACTCCTCCTCACAGCACTTCTATAGCGGCCTCGTTAGTAGCGGCGCTTAGCAAAGTGGAAGTGTTGTCAGTGCCCGTGAGAGTGGATAATACCAGATTGGCTCTTGATATAGACACAGGTGCTTGCGCTAATGTATTGGCCTTGACATCATATCACGAGTTACAACGTAAATTCCTTCACCACAAATTCAAATGGAGGCCTAGTAACGCTGAGCTCGAAGGAGTTTCAGGTACTCAGCTGAGCATCAAAGGAATGGTGACGTTACCACTCAGATTCTCAAGATGTGGTTCTCCCTTCTACGCGGACTTCTATATTGTTCAGCAGTTTAATTTGCCAGCCGACGGGTTACTTGGTCTACCAACTCTTCGAAAGAACATGATAGATGTACATCTACGTAATAATAGTGTTACGTTTAAAGGTGTTTCCTACACAGCAATGAGTCATTCTGAACCTATGCTCACCGCTAGGACGAAAGTGTTGTCTACCAATCCTATTAAGAGGAAGGCGGATCATGCGTCAGAGATACCTCTCGACCTCAACCACAGACCTTCCCAGCGTGATTACAGCAACAAGAGTTGGACGATCGTACCAGCAGTGTTGAAGAGTACTCTCCATTACCAAAATGAGGAAATCACCAAAGCAACTGTCGAACTACCCAACGTGTACACGGGCACAGATGTTGTGTGTCTCCCGGAAACATGCAAGGTAAAAGGGCTGTCATGTGAATCTACCCTGAGCACTATACGCCCTGGTGGTTTGACCGACGCACTGATTCTAAATCGAACAGGCGTTCAGCGAATCTTGAATAAAGGATGTTATTTGTGTGATTTTCTAGTATATTACAACAATGTCGAAGTGCAACCAAATAAATTCCCAATTCGAGGTATTGTTGCGAATTGCCAACAGACTCGACTGGCCAGGATAGATCAAATAGCGCCACATGTTAAGGTGATCGATCATCCTCAGGGCAAGACACGCCTTTTAGAGCTGCTTGCTGACTATAGACATATAGTAGCCTTGCCAGGGGAAACGCTAGGTCAGACAGATTTAACATCCCATCATATAGTATTAAAGGAAGGAACCAACCCTATTTACGTACCAGCTTATAGACTACCTCATAGCCAGCGCACTGTAGTGCAAGATATGGTACAGGGTATGTTAGATGAGAATGTCATTAGACACTCAAAATCCCCCTTTAATAGCCCATTATTCCTCGTCCCGAAAAAGGATGGTGGATGGCGCCCTGTTATAGATTTCAGGCGCGTAAATGATCAAACAATCCCTGATAGGTACCCAATGCCGATCTTGAGTGACATATTGCAATCCTTAGGCAAGGATAATGCGGTATTTAGCAACTTAGATTTGCTTAGTGGGTATTGGCAAATACCACTCGATGAAAAATCACGAGAAATCACGGCATTTAGCATGCCTCTAGGCCACTTTGAGTTTCTACGAATGCCATTTGGTCTCAGAAATGCCCCACTAACATTTCAAAGAATGATCAACACCCTGTTTGCCGGACGAATTGGTAACACAGTCTGCGCTTATTTGGATGATCTAAGAGTAGTCAGTAAGGACGTCGATTCCCATCTGATTAAACTGCGTGAAGTTTTGGCCAAACTTTCCACAGCAGGCCTCAAAATAAAACTCTAACAGTGCGAGTTTTTAAAATCCAGAATCCATTTCCTTGGTCATGTAGTCGACGGTGAGGGCATACACACAGTTAATGATAAAGTAAAAGCTGTATCTCAGTTCCCGCGTCCTACTTCAAATGATCATGTGCGTAGCTTTCTCGGATTATCTGGTTATTATCGTTCCTTTATCAAGGACTATGCAACATTAGCATCGCTCCTAATGAGGTTGCTCAAAAAAGATGCAATGTTTATATGGGATGCTGAACACGAAGAAAGTTTTACGGCATTGAAGACAGCACTAACCAATGCCCCGGTTCTAGCATTCCCAGACTACACTCAACCTTTCACTCTCTGTACTGACGCTTCCGGAATTGGAGTCGGAGCAGTGCTCATGCAAGAGGATACGCGTAGGAAGTTTAGAGTGATAGCATTTGCAAGTCGCAAACTAATCGATGCTGATACACGCATTTAGAAACGTTAGCCGTTGTGTGGGCACTTAAGAAGTTCAAAGACATTACCTTTGGCTACAAGATGACTGTTTTTACTGATCATGCGGCAGTCACCGAACTGTTCCATGGCAGAAACTTATCAGGCAGATTAGCACGCTGGTATCTGACAATTCAAGAGTTCGACCCCGAATTTAGGTATTTACCTGGGAGGGCGAATGTTGTCGCCGACGCTCTGTCAAGAAATATAGCACCAGTAATGCCTGTATCAGCATTCACTCTTTCGCAGCTGGAAGATGAGCAACGACGCGACCCATATTGGTCAGCTGTTATTTTTGCTCTCGAATCGGGCGAGGATGTTAAACTCCCCAAGTTATTTCTTCCCTTAAGTCAGTTTGAATTACGACATAACATACTCAATAGGACGAGAAAATCTCCTGAGGGTAATGTGTCTCAAATAGTCGTACCTGACACGTTGCGCAAAGCAGTAATGACATTGTTCCACGATGTCCCACAGGCAGGTCACCAAGGTCGTGATAAATGTTTAGCGGATTTACGAAAGAAGTATTTCTGGAACACTATGAAGAAAGACATAGAATTACACATAGCTAATTGTTTGGCATGTGCTCAACATAAAGGATCAACAGGATCACCTGCCCCGATTCTACAATATCCTACACCAGACCGTCCGTTTGACACAGTCGCTATTGACTTGTTACAACTCCCAATGAGTCATCAGGGATCAAGATACGTCTTAGCGTGTGTGGATCATTTTTCCAGGTTCGTGGTCTTGGTCCCACTAAAAAGCAAAACGGCCGAAGCAGTAGCCTATGCATTAGTGATGAATCTCATATGTCCATATACTACGCCTAAAGTTCTACTCTCTGACAATGGAACAGAGTTCAAGAATGAGCTAATAGAGCATATATGTGCACAATATGGAACTAAACAAACTTTTGTGACAGCTTATCATCCACAGGCTAATGGCCTTGTTGAAAGAACCAATCGTAAAATCCTAGAAATACTGCGTCCAATTGTTAGTGGTTTTCAATACGCATGGGAGGATTGGTTACCGCAAGTTGCAGCGTCTATTAATGGGTCAGTTAATAGCTCTACGGGCAAATCACCCTACTACATTGTCTATGGTACAGATAAACGTCTGCCTTACGACATGCTTACAGATGCGCCATACCCAGTATATAATACGGATGATTTTGCGGCAAAACAAATTCATGTCTTTACAGAAATTCATAACCAAGTACGATCACAGCTAGGGGCGTCACGCGCCGAAATGATCATCAAACAACATAAACATGCTAAACCTATCGCACTGAATGTTGGGGACGCTGTTATGTTATAGGAACCTGAAAGGAACTCCAAACTTTCGGCAAAATTTTCTGGTCCATTCCGCATAATCTCAAAAGAAGCAGGCAACAAATTCAAAATATGAAAGCCTAATGCACAGATCGCAGATGTCGTGCACGCGGATTGTCTGAAGAAGACCCAGATAATTGTACCTCCAGTTGATGATGACGTGATTGATACATCCTTACAGACTGTTCAGAAGCAAAATGTCCCAAATGACTATTGTCTGAAACTACGTTCTGCGAGTAGAAGTTAACTCGTACTTTCGCGTCAGATGGAAAACGTCGATGGCCAACTACAATCAGCATTGGACATTCTTCATGGTCTCAGCACAGCTTCGATGAATTCGACAATAGTTTCACGAACGTTGTCGTTCAGGCTGTATCTCAACAGAATCGTGTTATTTCTCAAACCTTTCACGCGATTACTGCTCTAGAATCAAAGGTTAATGCAATCATAGTGGAGACTAACCAAGTTTCGAGGATTGCTACTAGGTTACAGAAAGCAATCCCGACGTTAGAATGGCTCCTTTACTTCACAGAATATTTGCATGCTGCTGAAATTTCAGTTCATAAAATTGTAACCTCTAAAAATGAACTAATAGACAGCATCGTAGATGCCGGGATAGGACGTGTGGACGCGAAGCTTGTGCCTGTGCAGACGCTTCTTGAAGCTTTAAAAATAGCCAAGTTGCAGTATCATTTAACTCCGATTTTCAATGACAATGAGGTTCAATATTATTACCCACTGTTGGAGTCAACCCTCACGCACAATGCAATTTTGATCCACATTCCTATGCGAGGGCAACATGAGTTTAATGCATGGCATTTAGAACCCTTCCCCTGGTTTGTGAACGACACACTGTATACCCTAGATAGGCCTAAAGAACTTTTCTTAGTAGATGAAGAATATTCGTTGCTATCAATAGAAGATTCTGAGGTACTGTCACGGTGTAAGTCGTCTTATCTACACCTACACGTATGTCCAGCCTACATGTTTGCATTTATTCCTGCTGCAGAGGGAATATGTGAATTGGCAGTCATACAACCAAATGTACGCACAGCGTTAGCGCAATGCAGTTATAGGCCAGTTAGTCTAAAGACTGTGTTCCACGCTCACCTTCACAATGTGCAGTATTTGTTCTTTCCAAATCTCACTACTATAATTTTAAAATGCCAAAATGGTGTTAAGCAGCTAGTTGTGAAAGGGCATTACAAGGCTCCGGATTACTGTGAAATCACTTGTAGTACATTACGGACCTTGCCTACTCATCAGCATTTTGCGTTAAATCGAAAACTCAAGTCTGCTTTAATTCAACTTCCTATAATGAATTTCACTATCAAGGATATTCAAATAGTATCAGAGAAATTAAAAGTTTTAGCCTTCTTGAACGAGACACATTTTGCTGATTTGAATAATAACTTGCCATTTTATCTGTCACGGGAATTTGCACTACCAAGTCTTACGATTCCCTCTATTCTGTTAATTCTGGCAATTATGTTCCTGTTCTGTTATTACCGGGCAGTATCATCCAAATTCAACATTGTTCATAACATACTAACCCGTACGACACTAAAGTCTAGGTCCCCTGTAGTAGAGAATACCCCTACAGTAATATCCCCAGCTTAGTGTCTACATATCTGTTTATAACATGGTTAGGGTTGTCTAGGATATACTGTACTCTGTGAGTTATTTAGGCCTCACGGAGCTCGGCTGGTAGGTGACCGAGCGATGTAATAGGCCCCTGTCTTATCAACAGAACATATTATATAAATGGGTCAATACATCTGATATTATATTTAGATTCACCACCCTGTAACTTTCCACTGTCTATGAGTAAGACATGATATGGATACGTGAGCGGGCAACTCACCCAAGAGGGCAAGACCCATAGCTCAGCATTTCTGTAAGCATGCACTGCGATGCCCTTTAGCTTCAGTAGCTCACCTCAACTCATATTGTAAGGACGTGACCTAACGCTTATTATACATAAACGCCGTCCCCTTCTCATTCACTCCTAGACAGTGAGACTTACGGTTGATATACACTCTTTATCGACGGTTTCGATTATCGACGGATTATTTAGACGGATTTTTATTTTGGCTTTATTTGAACTCTGCGGGCCGTGTTTGTACTTTCGCCTCTAGGCGGCACTAGTGGCGTGACTAGCGTCTACCCGCGGCCCGCCTTCCCTGAACACAGACATCAGCCAAGCCGCGTGGGCAACAGTCTTTGATTTTCAACTTTTGCTGGTGTCCCAACATTCACAGGGTTCCCAACAGCCGAGCCTCAGTTATGCAACATAATAACTATGGCAAATGAAGTTGGAGGTGAAGGGTTCTCTGACTTAACAGCGGCAGAGGTGCAAGAAGAGTTATTGGGAAATGTTGGGGATCCATTTACAAGTGATGAACTAGAACAATTAGTGGAGCTGCAGGATGAAACAGAAGATGAAGCGAGTGATGATGAAAATAAGAACTTAACTTTAGATAATCTTGGTGAAGTAATAAGAATGAGTAAGGCCCTCTCTGCTCGTCTCTATGACATTGATCCCTCCCTTGATAGGCCCCTTAAAGCAAAGAGAGCTATTGAAAATGTTATGTTGCCATATATAGAACTGCAGAGGGAAATGAGAAGCAAGAAAGCACAGACCACCATCACCAACTTCTTCAGTCGCCGAGTGCCTGCCATCGCCGAACCTGCCGGCATCCTGCAACAGGAGGCAGAAGCTGCCGACACCTCACAACAACAAGACGTAGAAGCTGCCGGCACCTCACAACAACAAGACGCAGTACCTGCCCACACCCCTCAAGAAGATGCAGACCTTGACTCATCATACTCATCTGACTGGTCAGGCTTTTAATAAGCCTCAATCATCACACTTGTATATACTGTACACTGTATTGTTTACTGTAAGGACCGATGTTCACTTCAATAAATGAAATCGTAAGTTTGCTAGTATTTTTGTCCACTTATTATATTATTATTTATACACTATTATTTAAGGTTATGTGTAAAGGAAACGCATTAATGCTTAAAGGTACATTTATTCAACATATGCTAATAATAGTTAGAAAAATTACGTAACCATCACGGTATCGACGGTTTCTTTATCGACGGCCGTCTACAGAACGTAACCCCCGTTGATAAAGAGGAAGTACTGTACAATCTTTTATAATAAAACAAAGGAACTACCGTTTGGGTTTCGTTACCTAAAACCCAAATAAAAATATATGTGAATGGACTGGTTAATTGGACAAGCAGCCGATTCAGTAAACAGCAAGTCAGTTCGACCGAGGATAAACAACACAGCCATCAGATGATTATTTCCAATTGGTCTTCTTTTGGAAATAAATAATCCGTTACTTACACTTGAAATAATTCTTACCTACATGCAAGACCACACAGTTTTCCAGATCACTTTTCTGTAAGATCTATCCCTACCACTTCCATGTAAGATTCTACTCACCAGTGTGTACTGACATATGTCTCTTCAGATTGCTCTTTCTGTAATAACTTTTACCACACTCTTCACACTTAAAATTCTTCTCACCAGTGTGTAAAATCATATGGGTCTTGAGATGGGAGTTTCTGGCATAACTTTTACCACACTCTTCACACTTAAAATTCTTCTCACCACTGTGTGCAACCATGTGGCACTTCAGATGGCCCTTTGTGGAAAAACATTTACCACACTCTTCACACTTAAAATTCTTCTCACCACTGTGTACAACCATGTGGCACTTCAGATATTCCTTTATGGAAAAACATTTACCACACTCTTCACACTTAAAATTCTTCTCACAAGTGTGTACAACCATATGCTGCCTCAGTCGGGTCTTTCTGGAATAACATTTACCACACTCTTCACACTTAAAATTCTTCTCACCAGTGTGTACAACCATATGGCTCTTGAGATGGCTCTTTCTGAAATAACTTTTACCACACTCTTCACACTTAAAATTCTTCTCTTTAGTGTGTACAAGCATGTGTCTCTTCAGATGGCCCTTTGTGTAATAACATTTACCACACTCTTTACACTTAAAATTCTTCTCATAAGTGTGTACAACCATATGCTGCTCTAGACATTTACAAGTGTCCTCATCAACAGTCACATGCTGTGTCACATCATAGTTACTGTTAAAACTCTCATCAAACTCTTCACACTTAATATCTTTCTCATGAACAGTCACATGTTGTGTCACATCATAGTTACTGTTAAAACTTTCATCAAACTCTTCACACTTTATATCTTTCTCATCACCAGTCACATGTTGTGTCACATCATAGTTACAGTTAAAACTTTCATCAACTTCTTCATATTTAATGTCTATCTCATCAATGTGTTCAGCCATACAGGTATGCATCTTCAAAGATTCATTACTGTAAAATAATTCACCACACTGTACACACTCATAATTATTTTGGCCACCATGTCCATCCATTTGATTCATAAACTGGGTCATCTTTTACACACTTTACAACACACCATACAAGAAAATACTTCCTTCAGTGTATGCACGTTTGGGTAACTTTTGTACTGTATAAAAAAGTTATCCACTCTTTACAGCTAAATTTGCATAAATAATTCTGCACATGTGTGTGGTTCTTGAGCTCACTATTGTATGAGAAATATTTACCACAAGTGAACTTTATCTCACCAGTATACAAGCACTTGTCACATTTATATATTGGAACTTTTATCAGCAGTGTACACAAGCACAAGAGTCACAAGGTAATTGCTTAGGTAGAAACATTGCAACATTCATCATACTGTATTTAAACAATATGTAACATAGTGCATCACTAAACTGATATTTTCAGGAGAAAGATTCACTTGTGTGAATATTCTTTTTATTCTCACTGTTTCCTAGAACACGAACTTGACTTTCATATTTGTAACTTAAGACTTGGAGAGTTGACAATTTACCTTAATCTTGCTTACAATGTTCTCTTGGAGATGTTCACTAATCCTCATACTGTACTGACTTATTGTACAGTTGTGAGGAATTGTTCTGCCTCTTGTTTTATAGAGCTTTAATTCTTGGTTGTGGTGGGAGATGTTTGTGTGGGATGGCCTGCTGATGCTACCATAATATTTCTTTCTTACATCTGTCCAATCACACCTTTATGTCTGAAATAAAGTGAACATTATTACAATGTTGAAGTTTTCAGAATTCCATAGTTGATGGAAGACTTACTGATAGATATTTACCCAAGGTGACAACTTGTCTTGGCCCTGTACGGTACTCAAATAGCTTTACTTCCCTAACTAGAGTCAATACAGTACTCACTAACTGCTGGAATGACTTAGGATGTTTTGGGTACTAACGACCAACCCTTAAGACTGAAGTTAAACTCTGTATCCTCTCAGCTGCTTCACCTTTTTCATCAGAATGTTTTAACAATTTTAAAATGTGCATCTTGCAGGAGCTACCTTGTGTCATTCTAAGTGTCAAGACATTGGGAGGAATAAATTACTATCCACAAAGAACAACGAATCCCACAGAACTGTTCAGCAAGTGAAGGGAGTGTGAAGTCACAACATCAGATTGCTAAAATTTCTGTACAAAATAGCAAATAAATAGTTCTTACTTATAAAGAATAATATTAACTTCATTACCTATGTGACTCAGTCCTTATTAATAACTAATACTGTATGTACAAAAAAGGTAATATAGTACAGCATTACAATATACAGCCTTCACAATAGGTTAAGACAGGTTTGGTTGGTTTGCTAGATTGTAACAACACCTTTGCTTATTATAAATATACCCCTAACTCGAAGATATTTATCAAATTATTCAACAAGTGATTCACCATATTGTTTATGACTAGATCACTGAGGTTGTATCTGTCGTAAGGTTCAAGCCATGGTCAGCTAATTCAGTAAACACTGCTCGCTCGGTACCACTGTCTCACCCCCCAGAGAGGGGCAGTTCTCTCCATACCACTAGACAGGAAAGTTTACACTTAACAGAAGTGTTATCTCAAAGTGATATACACAACACTTCATTAGAGATAATTCACAATATATTCTCTCGGATTATATCTGTGTATATACCTGCTTTCAGCAATAAAACAGAAAATGCCAAGAAGTGTTTACATCAAGACCAGCCCCTTTATTCAGAACTTAATTAAAACAATTAGTGTGATATTAAAACAGCTGTCAACTGTTCTACGTATACATTTGAAACTCACTTCCTCAACAAATTTGTATTCGTTGTATTAAAACAAATAAACCAGTTAAAATACCATTACACATCACCCACATACTTCAAAGTGCTGTTTTCACCTTGTAAATGTTCATTAATTAGATGGAGGTTAGGACAGGGAAGTGTCAGTGTGGACCTCGGTACAGTATTTGGATGAATCAATGAACCTTTACTGACTGAACACAATGATCTGGTTCTCCATGATGTGTTTCATCCCAGAATGTAGGAAAAAAGTCACAAACCTTAACCTAACTTAACATTGTTTAGGCTATTTAAAAGATGTGTTCATATCCCCTGACTTTTTCTAACCCCAATTGTGACTTTCTTTCCAGACACCTGAGCTCATCCCTCCCCCTAAACAGAAGATGTCATCATAAGTGAGGAACAACTCTCCTGGTACTGAAACTTTGGATGATAAAGTACATCCTCTCTAGAGGAAGTTAGTTGACTCAATATAAAAACATCTGACATAAGCAAGAAAAATCTACTACATCAATATTCAGAGAAGAAAATAACCTCTTGAGATTTAGTAACATGAAGCAAATTTTACAACAAACTTCACAAACTTACCAAAGTCTTGTCCTCAACCATAAGATAAAATAAAGCTTGATCCACAAGTAAATAAGAAATCCGTCACTAAAGGCAACGAGGTTTCCGCCGGGCCCATCGACAGAATGCTGTCAATTCAACATATAACAGTAAGTGCTGGCTGTGTAGGCGGTAGAAGTGCAGTGAACCCGAACCTTCCAGCAATCGACTTTGTGAAATGCCCATTCGACTTGTGAAGCTAAACGAACATATCATATTCTATCATACCCTGTGTACGAATCCCCCCCATTAATTCCCCCTATGCAACTAGTAAAATAAAGTTGTAACACGCATTTGTGTTTTATATACTACACTTGTACTGAGCCTGTGTTAATATACGTAGTCACCCCCCCCACACCCGCGAGTCACGCTACCAAACTTCCTGTCTTTACATCCTCCTACTATAAATATTCTACCTACATGTAATATCCTCTTCTGGTGAGTTTTGTCTCATTACAGCATCTTCCAGTCCTGGGAATGAACACGTCTCCACCCACATACTTCTCAACTCAAAACATCAACTCATCGGACACAGGTTCTGAGCATTCCACCCTGAACTGTCCCCTTGTGACGACCATCTTGCCAAGGAGGTCACAACAACTCGACTAATCTTCAGCAAGGCTGCTTACAATAATTCTAATACACCAACCCCTTAAAATAATACTCAAATGAAATACCACAACACAATGATAATACTTGATGAAACTGTTGAAAAAATTGTACTCTAAGGCTACACAGATGAATACATAAAAGGGAATACTGGTTGTACCTCTCTAGTCCGGCATTCTGTGGTCCGGAAACTCCCGTGGTCCGGAACGATTTTAGTATGTCCAATAGGTAGATAGGCAGTTTTTTTTTTTTTTTTTTTACTTATCTGAATTATTATTATTATTATTATTACAGAAGTATTAAATTTTTGCCCCTCAGGCCCCAATGTGCGGGAAATTAAGGTTCGTTTACATCCGGCAGTTCGGCTGCTCTCTCTCTGCTTGTCTATGCAGAGTACAACATTTAACCCTTCAATATATATGAGCAGTAAATAAGTGTTGCTTTCATATTCTTATGCAGAGTAATGACGATATATTTTCACATGTGCGCACTTACATACGAGCAGTCTCACTTTTTTTTTTACCATTAATGGTTAGCTACTTATATTGTTCCATTTATTAACATTAAATAACATTACAGGTACTTCAAGCAACCATATTCATTTTTTACATTAATTTTACTACAGCTAAACTCAGGGTCTTATTTTCTTCAGTTTTATATGTAGAACCAATCAGTCACTGGTTTCGTAAGCTTTAACATAAACAATGCCGGCAGCCGTCTCATCTCCTCTAATATTCCACGTATTATTAATAAGTTGTATTGTTAATTTTGCACACACGTACATTAATTCAATAAAACAAATTCAGAAACATTAATTAAAATATATATGAACAGTAAATAAGTGTTGCTTTCATATTCTTATGTAAAGTAATGACGATATGTTTTCACGTGTGCGCATACGCACTTACTTATGCGATCTATATTTTTCTTTACCATTATCGTTAGCTACTTCTATTGTTCCATTTATTAACATTAAATAACATTACTTAAAACAACCGTATTAATTTTATTACAGCTACAACCAAGGTCTTATTTTCTTCAGTTTTATATGTAGAACCAGTCAGTCACTGGTTTTGTAATCAACGAAAACAATGCTGTGTCATTTCCTCGTGTGTTTTAATATTCTACGTATTATTAATGAATTGTATTGCTCATTTTGCACACATAAACATTAATTCAATAAAAAAGACATGACGCTGTTTACACGATTATGCACGTCGTCTGCAAGTTGGCAGGCCGTTCAAACCCGTCGAAATTCAAGTTTCCGCCGTCAAAATTTTTATTTATTTATTTTTTTGTGTGTTCCAATAAAATACGTTAAAAATTAAAAACTCGCGAAATATGAGAAGCTACTATACGACATTTAACCCTTCAATATGTCTTCAAAGAGACCATGACGAAGAGAAAGTGGTGCTAGTGCTTCCAGCCATATGCACAAGTCACTATCTATCCAGGAAAAGGGTAAATTTCCATGGTCAGGCAATTTCCATGGTCCGGCACCGGTCAGGTCCCGAGGTTGCCGGACTAGAGAGGTACAACCTGTATCACTGTACTTGACAAGTCCTTAAGCTCTCTTTTAAGGCACAATTACATAACTCAAAAACAATGGTACCTGTTAGTAACAATCTCTGTAAGGCTCAACACTGAACACTTCCCAAATTACACTGTATACTCACAATTGCGGGTTAATACACTGTACAACAATCTATTTTGAAAGATTGCATTCACTTGGTGTCCACATACAGTATCAGCGTAAGGTCCTCAAACACAATCAAAGGCAATACTCTGAAATTATACTGGGCATTAGATCTCACATATCAGTGCACCACAAATACCAACAATAAAGTTCGCTACTCCACACAAGGCCAAAAATGAACCACTCTGCATTTAAAATCTTAGGTTAGCACCTTCTAAAATATATCGTTAAAATTAAAAAGCATACAGCATACACAAACATTATACAATAGTATCAATACACACACTACAAAATATTAAATGTTAGGACATGTCCTACCTAACACATAAATTTTTAATGAATGTTGCAGCTACAAAGTACAGTACACATCCACTTAACCTTGAACTACTACTGCAATGAAATACTTCACCAAAACACTAATGCCATGGCCCAAACATATTCTCACTGTCTGTAAGTAATAACTGAATTAACACAGGTTGGAAAAAAAGTTTGGCAGATTATCAACACTTCATGAATTAATGAACATCATCTAGAATTCTAATATCACAGACCAAAGATATTCTTCAAAGAAACCAATAGTTAGGCATTCTTACTCTGAATATTTTACGTTACCATACCATAGTATTGCAAGAATAATTTACTCAAAAAATAAATCTTAGCCAATTGTTCTTACTTACCTAACTTCCAAGTAAAATATTTAACTGTAAAATGTTCTTTCAATTCTCCGCCAAAACACAAAGAAAAAATTCTGTACACTCCTTCAACACTGTTTCCACAAAAACAATAAGTACCTATGGAATAATTATGTCCCTACCTAACTCGTACAGAATTCACACAAAAATAAAAAATTATTAGCAAACTGGAATAATCACTAGATACAGATAAATGGTTCTTAGGTACCTGTACACAGGCCCGGATTATCCATTAGGCACAGTAGGCACAGTGCCTAGGGCCTACGAGATATTAGGGGCCTACGAAAAATAAAACGAGAACTTTTCTTCCCCTTTTTCTACAGGTTATTATGAAATTGATACTGAGGTACTTTTTTCCATTTATTTATTACTTAATCCTATTAGTGTCCACCAGCTAGCTGTGCTTCTTGTAAACAAAACTATTTCTGTACTGTACAAGAACAGCTGATCTAACCCATTTTCTTTTACTCAATTCATAGCAAACATCACTGAATCTTATTCTTTCGACATCACATTTTATAATTAGGTACTAGCTTGTGTTATTAGTGAATATGCTGTCAAATGGGGCCCCATATCTTGGAGGTGCCTAAGGCCTACGAAAGTCTTAACCCGGCACTGCCTGTCCAGAGAAATGGTTATTACGAGTCACAGATAAAAACAGCCCACAGCACCACGTTCATTCTTCCCAACTTGATACCATATTAAATTGCATCCCTACAGCTGTCTCCATTGTAGGGGCGGGGGAAAAAACCAATGAAGGGGATCTACTTCCTATAATACCTTACTTTACTTTCTCTCTCTATCCGACTACTTCAACAATTACTATACTTTCTGACTTTACTTCTAACCTGAGGTAGCATGACTCGTAAGACACTTGTCAACAAGGTACCTTACGTATTCCACAATCACCCATACTTGGTGTATCTTTAAACAAGACACCACACTACCCTTATACATCGTACACTGGAGTACCAACAATACACTTCCTGTATGATACACTGTGAAGTACAATACAACTTCAAGTACAGTATACAAACATAATGGTATACTTTTCACAAAACCACCTAACACAGAGATCACACCTATAGTACACTGGAGCATCAACCGAACAGGTTACCTGAATATGTAGTTTGTAAATAGTAATAGGATTCTGCCACAGCCCCAGTACTTAATTCCTGTAGACCTACCATTGTTACAATTCACCAAGAACAAGAGGCTTTCCTCATACTCGTGCTAGCTGTAAAAATACATTGCGCTGACGAGATTATACACACGAATTCTCGGACAAATAACACACCCACAGTAACCTGTAGTTAGCGGTGAACTCATACAACACTGCATGAGTGGGTCGACACGACCAACTTGGCCTACAGAGACTTCTCTCTCTGTAGGAGTGGGCTCGTGGCGTAGTGAGTGACACGAATGTCGAAACATTTTAGCTAGGCTGAAGGCACATGAACACTACTTAAAACACAACACAGCTACGTTAATAGTCTCACTGCATATTCAGACAAAATACAAATTTACAAAACTAAAGGACGAGGTGGAACAACGACTACTGGACGCTACCTGTGAACAGTGTGGTAGTGGCTTAGAGTGAGACTGAGACAGCCAGCTCTCACAACCGTGAGTTGCCAAGGCGTCACTTACACAAATGAAAAAATAGAATAAGTACTCTCCACAGCGTGTTTGAAAATGACGCTACGAACTCATATCAATCTTGTTAAGTTTCCCTCTCAAAACTAAGTAGTGACTGAGCACTCACAGACAAGAATAAAACTAACGACAAATTCTTAGAACGTGAGGGGGTGGGGGTGGCTGGAGCAGAGATAAATCAGGGTTACCAGAAGGCCTTTTCCACGGCCAAAGTTCTCTGTTTTGGCCGTAAAAATTTTCGCCAGGCCGTGGAAAAATGGATGGTCACGGACAAACTATTTGGGCGAATTTTGTAAAACACGTATTAATTCCTCATCTAGTGGATTTCTAAGACAAGTCTAGCAGATTTTCAAAATTCTCAATGAAAACGCTGGCGCCGCACCCGGAGGGGAAGGGGAGTATTGTAGTGGATTCCTCCCCTACAAGCACCGAACCTTCTCGAATTCCCCAGCCTACGCCTCCAGCGCCGCCCACGGAGCGGGGGTCGACTATCTACCCACGCCTACCCCCGCCTTATAAGGCCTGACACTGCTGTGGCCAGCCTCTCTTTCTACTCAGTGCCACAAGCAAGCAACACCACCTCCTCCGCGCCAGCCCGCTCCCACCAGCGACCTTGGCGTCCCTCAAGCCGCGTGCCCTCACTCAGGGCACCCTCACCACCCAGCTCTCTCTACTCAACGCTTATTACCATGCTACCTACCCAGCAACAAGCTGCATTGTACATCCAATACAATATGTATACAGTGAGCACATTGTGAGTTTCCTTTCTCCATCCTATCCTGAGTGTGAACCAATATCTCATAACCCTACAAATGGTAACCCCCGGAGATTCGCACTCACACAGGATGGAGGAGAAACTGATCACTCTCCCAGTCTTCAAGCAACATGGAAGACTGGCTTACCCACGCAGAGGCAGCTCTCATCGGCTCTACAACTACTGTCTCTACACTGCAGGTTAGACACCCTAGAGCAGCTCTGCTACTCTAAGCAGACAGCCGCTCCTCTTCCTGCCCCAAGCACCATGTCCTACCGACCCGAACACACCCGTCCTGCCTCAGACGCCGCCCCCGGCCCAGCAGTACCCCCTGCCGCTCTTACTGACGCGGCCCCTGCTCCTGACGCAGACCCACACACCCCTCTTTTCTCCCTCAGGTACCCCCTGCTACTGTCCTGCACCCTGCTGCTGTCGTGACCCTGCTGCTGTCATGCACCCTGCTGCTGTCATGGACACTCTTCCTAATGCAGCCCTTGCTCCTGACCCAGGCCCACACACCCTACCAGGCGCATATGAGGACTCTGTACCTGTCGCGAGGGAAGCACAGCATTCATCTCCTCCACAACCCTCCTTCTCTCCTTTCTCCCACAGATCTCGAAAATCTAGACAGAGTTGCCCCCCCCCCCCCCTAGCGGCCGGCTTTTCCACGCCCTCGCCTTTATGTCCCACATGTGGCATGCACCGCCCGTTCTGCCTCACATGTGGCACGCAACTCTGCCTACTTCCAGCCTCCCGCCGCGCCCGGAGGGGAAGGGGAGTATTGTAGTGGATTCCTCCCCTACAAGCACCGAACCTTCTCGAATTCCTCAGCCTACGCCTCCAGCGCCGCCCACAGAGCGGGGGTCAACTATCTACCCACGCCTACCCCCGCCTTATAAGGCCTGACACCGCTGTGACCACCCTCTTTTTCTATCCAGTGCCACCAGCAAGCAACACCTCCTCCTCCGCGCCAGCCACGCGGCTGCCGCTCCCGCCAGCGACCTTGGCGTCCCTCAAGCCGAGTGTCCCTCCTCTGGGCACCCTCACCACCCAGCTCTTTCTACTCAATGCTTATTACCATGCTACCTACCCAGCAACAAGCTGCATTGTACATCCAATACAATATGTATACAGTGAGCACATTGTGAGTTTCCTTTCTCCATCCCATCCTGAGTGTGAACCAATATCTCATACCCCCACAACCTCACCTCTTCACATGATTATGTGACCTACTGAGCTGAGTGACCTTACTAGTTACTACCTTAGTTGTTAGTTTTCATATTTGAGTTGTTCAGGCTGAACGTGTCAGAGCTTACAAAGCCATCTGTTACTTTCTGAAAATCTGAGTGCTAGTTTTCAAAATGTCCACTAGTAAATGGAAAGGGTCCTACGACAGTGGTAGAAAATATAACAAATCGTTGGAAGAAAAATACGTCTGGGTTAGTATAGCCAGTGATGGAAGTGAAAATGCTCCAGTTCCAAGGAAAATGTTGCAGAGATTTCAAAGTAACACCACACATGATGGAGCTATTCAACTCTGCAAACATGTACGAGAAGGAAGAACCAGGGGGCGATGACGAACTAGACGTTTTTGCATACGTCAACTGGTGTTATCAAGTTCTGCACCAGTCGGTGCAGCGAAGAATGACAAAAATGATTCCGGGACTTAGAAACCTTCCATATCAGGATAGGTTAAAGAAACTCAACTTGCTTTCCCTAGAAAGACGAAGAGTGTGGGGAGATATGATAAAAGTATTTAAGTGGGTGAAAGGAATCAATAAAGGGGATATCTGACCAGGATAGGACTCGGAGCAACGGATTCAAGTTGGATAAGTTTAGGTTTAGGAGGGAGATAGGAAGAAACTGGTTCACAAATAGGGTAGTGGACGAGTGGAACAAGCTTAGCAACTTTGTAGTAAGTGCGGGAACTCTGGAAAGTTTCAAAAGGAGGCTAGATAGATTCATGGATGATAGAGAGTGGTAGTAACTCTCGACAGGAGCTGCCATGCACAGGCCAACTGGCCTATTGCAGACTCCATATTTTCTTATGTTCTTATTGTAGGTTATGTATCTAAGCTACTGTGCCGAGTAGCAACCTTGTATATAAGCTACTGTGCCGAGAGGCATCTGTGTATATAATTACGTGGCAACACTGCACGTGTTATGTGGCAGCATTGCCCCGAGGCTGCCATATGGCAAGGCAGTCTCAGTCTGACTCCGTGGGCTGTGCATGGCGCACGCTAGTCACCACTTGTATTTCTCCTATCCTTTAATAAACGGACTTCAGTGTTACCCGGTGTTTCCCTACCCATCACTGCATTCTTCAGGGAACACTTGGAACCTTCACTTATGATCTTTTTTATTATCATGCTCCACCACCATTTGAGATTAAGGTATATCTTCACTGTAGATTACAGATATTATGTTTCTGTAATTATTGGGCTCTCAATTCTAAGTGAAATTCTGGTTTTATTGCGACATTTTAAGTGGATATCGTGGGGACACTTTTATTTTGTGTGGATTGCAAAAATAGCCTTGAATCGGCTGCTTGTCCAATTAACCAGTCCGTTCACACATAGTTATATTTGGGTTTTAAGTAACGAAACCCAAACGGTAGTTCCTTTGTTTTATTATAAAAGGTTGTATATATAATTCCTGAGTGTATATCAACAGTAAGTCTCACTGTCTAGGAGTGAATGAGAAAGGGACGGCGTTTATGTATGATAAACGTTAGGTCACGTCCTTACGATATGAGTTGTGGTGAGCTACTGAAGCTTAGGGGCATCGCAGTGCGTGCTTACAGAAATGCTGAGCTATGGGTCTCGCCCTCTTGGGTAAGTTGCCCGCTCACGTGTCCATCTCATGTCTTACTCATAGACAGTGGAAAGTTACAGGGTGGTGAATCTGAATATAATATCAGATGTATTGACCCATTTATATAATACGTTCTGTTGATGAGACAGGGGCCTATTACATCGCTCGGTCACCTACCAGCCGAGCTCCGTGAGGCCTAAATAACTCACAGAGTACAGTACATCCTAGACAACCCTAACCATGTTATAAACAGATATGTAGACACTAAGCTGGGGATATTACTGTAGGGGTATTCTCTACTACAGGGGACCTAGACTTTTGTGTCGTACGGGTTAGTATGTTATGAATAATGTTGAATTTGGATGATACTGCCCGGTAATAACAGAACAGGAACATTATTGCCCGAATTAACAGAATAGAGGGAATCGTAAGACTTGGTAGTGCAAATTCCCGTAACAGATAAAATGGCAAGTTATTATTCAAATCAGCAAAATGTGTCTCGTTCAAGAAAGCTAACACTTTTAATTTCTCTGATACTATTTGAATATCCTTGATAGTGAAATTCATTATAGGAAGTGGAATTAAAGCAGACTTGAGTTTTCGATTAAACGCAAAATGCTGATGAGTAGGCAAGGTCCGTAATGTACTACAAGTGATTTCACAGTAATCCGGAGCCTTGTAATGCCCTTTCACAACTAGCTGCTTAACACCATTTTGGCATTTTAAAATTACAGTAGTGAGATTTGGAAAGAACAAATACTGCACATTGTGAAGGTGAGCGTGGAACACAGTCTTTAGACTAACTGGCCTATAACTGCATTGCGCTAACGCTGTGCGTACATTTGGTTGTATGACTGCCAATTCACATATTCCCTCTGCAGCAGGAATAAATGCAAACATGTAGGCTGGACATACGTGTAGGTGTAGATAAGACGACTTACACCGTGACAGTACCTCAGAATCCTCTATTGATAACAATGAATATTCTTCATCTACTAAGAAAAATTCTTTAGGCCTATCTAGGGTATACAGTGTGTCGTTCACAAACCAGGGGAAGGGTTCTAAATGCCATGCATTAAACTCATGTTGCCCTCGCATAGGAATGTGGATCAGAATTGCATTGTGCGTGAGGGTTGACTCCAACAGTGGGTAATGATATTGAACCTCATTGTCATTGAAAATCGGAGTTAAATGATACTGCAACTTGGCTATTTTTAAAGCTTCAAGAAGCGTCTGCACAGGCACAAGCTTCGCGTCCACACGTCCTATCCTGGCATCTACAATGCTGTCTATTAGTTCATTTTTAGAGGTTACAATTCTATGAACTGAAATTTCAGCAGCATGCAAATATTCTGTGAAGTAAAGGAGCCATTCTAACGTCGGGATTGCTTTCTGTAACCTAGTAACAATCCTCGAAACTTGGTTAGATTCCATTATGATTGCATTAACCTTTGATTCTAGAGCAGTAATCGCGTGAAAGGTTTGAGAAACAACACGATTCTGTTGAGATACAGCTTGAACGACAACGTTCATGAAACTATTGTCGAATTCATCGAAGCTGTGCTGAGACCATGAAGAATGTCCAATGCTGATTGTAGTTGGCCGTCGACGTTTTCCATCTGACGCGAAAGTACGAGTTAACTTCTACTCGCAGAACGTAGTTTCATACAATAGTCATTTGGGACATTTTACTTCTGAACAGTCTGTAAGGATGTATCAATCACATTATCATCAACTTGAGGTAAGACATTTATCTGGGTCTTCTTCAGACGATCCGCGTGCACGACATCTGCGATCTGTGCATTAGGCTTCCATATTTTGAATTTGTTGCCTGCTTCTTTTGAGATTATGCGGAATGGACCAGAAAATTTCGCCGAAAGTTTGGAGTTCCTTTCAGGTACCTGTAACATAACAGCGTCCCCAACGTTCAGTGCGATAGGTATAGCATGTTTATGCTGTTTGATGATCATTTCGGCGCGTGATGCCGCTAGCTGTGATCGTACTTGGTTATGAATTTCTGTAAAGACATGAATTTGTTTTGCCGCAAAATCATCCGTATTATATACCGGGTATGGAAACCTCTGTAAGGATGTCGTAAGGCAGACGTTTATCTGTGCCATAGACAATATAGTAGGGTGTTTTGCCCTTAGAGCTATTAACTTACCCATTTATCGACGCTGCAACCTGCGGTAACCAATCCTCCCATGCGTATTGAAAACCACTAACGATTGGACGCAGTATTTCTAGGATTTTACGATTGGTTCTTTCAACAAGGCCATTAGCCTGTGGATGATAAGCTGTCACAAAGGTTTGTTTAATTCCATATTGTGCACATATATGCTCTATTAGCTCATTCTTGAACTCTGTTCCATTGTCAGAGAGTAGAACTTTAGGCGTAGTATATGGACATATGAGATTCATCACTAATGCATAGGCTACTGTTTCGGCCGTTTTGCTTTTTAGTGGGACCAAGACCACGAACCTGGAAAAATGATCCACACACACACTAAGACGTATCCTGATCCCTGATGACTCATTGGGAGTTGTAACACATCAACAACGACTGTGTCAAACGGACGGTCTGGTGTAGGATATTGTAGAATCGGGGCAGGTGATCCTGTTGATCTTTTATGTTGAGCACATGCCAAACAATTAGCTATGTGTAATTCTATGTCTTTCTTCATAGTGTTCCAGAAATACTTCTTTCGTAAATCCGCTAAGCATTTATCACGACCTTGGTGACCTGCTTGTGGACATCGTGGAACAATGTCATTACTGCTTTGCGCAACGTGTCAGGTACGACTATTTGAGACACATTACCCTCAGGAGATTTTCTCGTCCTATTGAGTATGTTATGTCGTAATTCAAACTGACTTAAGGGAAGAAACAACTTGGGGAGTTTAACATCCTCGCCCGATTCGAGAGCAAAAATAACAGCTGACCAATATGGGTCGCGTCGTTGCTCATCTTCCAGCTGCGAAAGAGTGAATGCTGATACAGGCATTACTGGTGCTATATTTCTTGACAGAGCGTCGGCGACAACATTCGCCCTCCCAGGTAAATACCTAAATTCGGGGTCAAAGTCTTGAATTGTCAGATACCAGCGTGCTAATCTGCCTGATAAGTTTCTGCCATGGAACAGTTCGGTGACTGCCGCATGATCAGTAAAAACAGTTATCTTGTAGCCAAAGATAATGTCCTTGAACTTCTAAGTGCCCACACAACGGCTAGCGTTTCTAAATGCGTCGCCGAATAACGTGTTTGAGCATCGATTAGTTTGCGACTTGCAAATGCTATCACTCTAAACTTCCCACGCGTGTCCTCTTGCATGAGCACTGCTCCGACTCCAATTCCGGGAGCGTCAGTACACAGAGTGAAAGGTCGAGTGTAGTCTGGGAATGCTAGAACCGGGGCATTGGTTAGCGCTGTCTTCAATGCCGTAAAACTTTCCTCGTGTTCAGCATCCTGTAAGTATATTATGTATGCTGGATTATATATCATGTATGTATATTATGTATGTGCTCCATTTATGTATTATTTATTCAGCCTAGCTAGCAGCGTGTGGCAATGTTATTACCATATCCCACACGCTTAATTAATGTGCCTGGCGACGTATGGAAGCTGCTAATGTATCACTTGCCATACGTCGCCTATAGCAGTTGACAAGGAGCCTAGCCAGGGAGAGTGCTGCTCTCCTCTGTGTACATACTCTTATCCAGTAAACCGAACCTACAAAACTATACAGGTGTTTGTGTTCTCTCCTGTATATAGAACTTATTATTCAGAACCTAACATGGCGCAGTGATCCGATCTTACTGGATAATTACGAGTGATAGTGCAAAGTTTGTAGAAAGCCGGCTATGGTCTCTCGCTTGGGTCAACTCCCGCGCGTCACCTCTCCTCGAAGAATTTCAGCAACTTTGAGCAGTGTCAGTGACAGTGATTTTCTGTGAAGTGTTTAGTGCATTGTGTGTTTCGTGCCATTCATGTGTGACCTTGTTCTAAAGGATTCCCAAGGTATACGGCACGTTCTGGGCATTTGTAAGGAGTAGAGTTCAGTGCACCCGTCTCTGACCGCGTCCTGAGGGTAACTGGACTGACTGGGAGTCGCCGCGCCTCTCCCTCCACCCCCTCACAGCGCCGCCTCCACCCCCCCCTCACAGCTGGGGCGAGACGCTCTACCCGCCCGGGACACACACTCACACACATACATGTACTAACACTCGCTGACCGCGCGGCTTCCTTATATATATTTTATATATATAACCTACTTATCTGTGTATTTAATTAATTTTTTGTCTGAAATCTTGTTGATACGACGGGCTGACCGGTCAACACTGATTTAAGACATAGTACACAGAGGAAGTAGTTATGTCTCACGCCTTACGTAGCCGTGGACCCAGCGTCTGGATGAGCCAGGCGGGTGATAGCCCCGCAGAGATGGATGACCAGGCCGGCCACGACGCTCCAGCCCCCACATCGCGCAGTCCCTCACCTCAATATTCAGCGTTGTCTCCAGAGATAATTGCTTTACTGAAGTTTATGAGAGATGAGAAACGCGAGGATGAAGCCCACAGACGTTTGGCGGATGAGCACAGAAGGCAAGCAGAGGCAGAACGAGACAACCAACGGAGATTGGAAGACAGTGAACGGTTTGAAGCCTTGATATCTCGCCTCACTGTTAACCAAGCCCCTGGCTCTAACACTGCCTCGGTACTGACTGGTTCAGATACCTCATCCATGCTTCCTTCACACCCCCCAGCCCCACCTAAAGCAGCAGCTCAAACGCCGCCCATCTTGAAGCCTGATGTGACTTTCCAGACTTTTCGTGAATGGCGGCGACGGTGGACTGATTATTCTACAATGGTGGATCTCCAGAGTTTGTCACAGCCTAAACAACTCATCCAGCTGCGTATGTGCCTGTCCTTGGAAATTCAGCGTGTCTTGGAACATACGTTGCAGGTACCCCCAACCTCTTCGCTGTCTGTAGAGGAGGTACTGGACGTTCTACAACGGCACATCAAAGGACAGCAGAATGAAGCTCTGCGCAGGAGGGAATTGTTTAGCTGCAGACAGATGGAGGGTGAGTCTTTTGATGCCTTTTACGTGCGTCTTAAGAGAGCCTCGGAAGAGGTAGATATATGTCCAGGCCACCACCAGCAGTGCGAGGAGACCCAGTTGAGGCAGGTGATCCTGATGGGTGTTAAGGACGAGGAACTTGTCCAACGCCTCACCTCCCTCGACTCTTCCTCTTCTCTTAAGGATGTGTTGACGATATGTCGCTCCTATGAGGCTGCCAGGTGTGCCACCTCTGCCATCCGTGCTCCCCCTACAGCTGTACGCGCTGTGTCCCGGTACAAGAAGGACAAGAAGTCTGTTCCTACGCCTTCGCCCACCACGTCCACGCCCGGTTTATTTTGCAACAACTGTGGTAAGCAGCACGGAACACAGGTGTGTCCAGCTGCTCAGTCTACCTGCAACAGTTGTGACCGTAAGGGCCACTGGTCACTCACAGTACGGTGCCCAGCCAAACGCGTCCAGTGCAATGTGTGTGGTCGTCTGGGCCACTATGACAAGTGTTGCCCTTCCAACATACCCAAGGGACCGCGTCGGCGGAAGCTTCAGCCCCCCTCCACCAGAGAGGGCCGCCCACAGTCTTCCAATCAGAGGTACGACGACTCTTGACAACGCTCGAGCCACATTAGGAATGTGTGCTCCCCCCAGCGTCCCAGGACCAAAGTCCCCCAGTACATCAGTGTCATTGTGACCTACCGCGGTGCTGTCATCCCGTCTTCAGATGTTGCCCGACACCGGCGCTGATGCTACAGTCATCGGTCCCCAGCATTTGCAATGCTTGGGGCTCTCTCCAAGTGATCTAGGACCGCCCCCCAAGGATCTCCGCTTTATGGCAGATGGTTCACAGATGACCCCGGCCCTGGGTTCACTCCAAGCACAAGTCACCTTTGGCAACAGGTCGTGTCAAGCCTGGATTGATGTGCATAACGGTGTCCAGACTCCTTTGCTGTCCTACAGACATTGTCAGGAGTTGGCCATCATCTCCCAGGACTTCCCCAAACCTATTCTTGAGGTAAAACACGCCAACAGGGTGCAAAAAGGGAGCAGCAACGACCCTGCTGCCGCCCTACCCCTGCCTCTTGCCAGTGACACCTCTCCTTCGGATGCTCGGAAGTACTTCCTGAAGGAATTCAGCGACGTTCTGGTGACCAAGTCCGCTCTGGAATCCAAGCCTCTCAAGAAGATGGCAGGCCCCCCCATGAGGATCCACCTGAGGGACGACGCGAAGCCATTCGCTATTTACACCCCTCGACTGGTTCCCCTGGCCTTCCGCGAGGCGGTCAAAAACGAGCTGGACTCCATGGTCGCCCAAGAAATTATTGTACCAACCGGCGATGACCCGTCTCCATGGTGTCACCCGATGGTTGTCGTCGCAAAACCTAAAGGTGGTGTTCGGATCACCACTGACCTTTCCAAGCTCAACAACCAGGTGTCTCGTCCTGCGCACCCTTCTCCCACGCCCTTTGCAGCCATACGCAGCGTGAACCCGAAGGCGCGCTTCTTCACGACGATGGACGCCCTGTGTGGATACTGGCAGATAGAGCTTGCCGAAGAAGACCGACCACTCACAACGTTCATCACCCCGCATGGACGTTACAGTTATTGCCGTGGCCCCATGGGATTCGCCGCTACAGGAGACGCTTTCTGTCTTCGAGGTGATATGGCTCTACAAGGTCTGGCAAACTGCGTGAAAGTGGTCGACGACATACTCGTGTACGACGAGGATTATATGGATCACCTCTGCCGTATCTACGAGGTACTCAACAGGTGCCGGAAGCACGGCATTACCCTAAATGCCGACAAGTTTGTTCTGGCCAGCTCTTCAGTTGACTTTTGTGGGTACACCCTCTCAGGGAATGGTATCGCAGCTGACCCGGAAAAGGTCCGCGCCATTACGGATTTTCCCACCCCTGCTAACCTGACCGACTTGAGGTCCTTCATCGGTCTCGTCAACCAGTTAGCAGAGTTTTCGTCGGACATCTCCGCAGCTGCTCAACCACTTCGCCCCCTGATGAGCCCCAAGAGGACATTCCTGTGGACCCCCGACCACGACAAGGCCTTCCAGCAAGTGAAACAGGCCCTGTCTCGTCCACCTGTCCTCGCCACGTTTGACCCAGCCTTGCCGACAGTTCTGCAGACAGATGCCTCACGCTTGTATGGCGTGGGATACGCCCTACTGCAGGATCATGGTGGAGGGCAGTTCCGGCTCGTCCAGTGTGGCTCGCGTTTCCTCTCTGACACTGAGACGCGCTACGCCACTATTGAGTTGGAGCTGTTGGCTGCGGTTTGGGCGATGTCCAAGTGCAGGTTTTACCTCATAGGCCTGCAATACTTTCACCTAGTGACCGACCATCGCCCGCTTGTCCCGATCCTCAACCACTACACGCTAGACGCCGTTGAGAACCCTCGCCTCCAGCGTCTGAAAGAGAAGCTCTCGGCGTACATCTTCACTGCAGTGTGGCGTGCTGGTAAGGAGCTCTGCATCCCTGATGCCTTATCCCGCTCCCCTGTCAGCCGCCCTACTCCAGAAGACCATGTACTCGACGCCGACCTCGCTCTTTCCGTCAGGACTGTGGTCACTCTCCATGCCGTCCAATCCCTTCGTTCGGACCTGTCACCAGATGACGACAAGGCAATGGAGGACCTTCGAACAGCGGCCCGAGATGACCCTTCCTATGTCCGACTCGTCGAGTGTGTGAGGAATGGATTTCCTAGCAACCGCTACGATCTTCACAACACCCTGCTCCCGTATTGGAAACTCCGCGATGAACTCTACTGCGACGGAGACCTTGTTCTGTACGGAGCACGTGTAGTTGTCCCTGCTGCATCACGTCCCCACGCCTTGGCCCGCCTTCACGACAGTCACCGTGGAGCTGAGGCCACCAAACGACGTGCACGACAGACTGTGTTCTGGCCCGGCATCAACTCCGACATCTCCAATGTTGTCCGTGCGTGTGAGCCCTGCCAAGTATTACAACCCAGCCAGCAGCAGGAACCCTTTATGAGTGACGACAACCCCACCCGCCCCTTTGAGTCTGTGTCGGCCGACTTTTTCTGTGTGTCAGGAAAGTCCTTCCTCGTTATCGTCGACCGTCTCTCTGGTTGGCCGGTTGTCATCAAGTGCGGTAATGACACGACGTCTGCCGCCACCATCAGCAAGTTCCGCCACTACTTCCGTGACGTGGGCGTTCCTGTACGCCTGCGAACCGACGGAGGGCCTCAGTTCACAAGCCGGGACTTTGCTGTGTTCCTTGACCGATGGGGAGTCCGGCATGTGTTGTCATCGCCCCATTACCCGCAGTCCAACGGCCACGCTGAGGCTGCTGTCAAATCCCTGAAGCACCTCATCCTTAAGGTGGCCCCTTCTGGGAACATTGACTGCGAGGCCTTCGACAGGGGTCTTCTTGAACTCCGCAACACACCTAACTACACCGGACGCTCCCCTGCCCAGGTTTTGTATGGACGCCCCCTTCGTTCTTGTGTCCCTGCTCACCCTCAATCCTTCTCCAAGGAGTGGCAGGCCAAGACAGAGGATTGTGATCGCCGAGCCGCCGAACGTGTTCAGGACGTCGTCGCCCGCTACAATGACCACGCCCGTTCTCTCCCCAGGTTGAGTGTCGGCACCCAAGTCCGTGTTCAGGACCCGACCTCCCTACGTTGGGACAAAGTAGGCGTAGTCATGGGTCTCGGCAGGTCACGGGACTACCAGGTGCGGTTACCCAGTGGTCGTGTGTGGTGGAGGAACCGCCGTTTTCTCCGACCCGTAACAATGCCTTCTGCTGGCCCCGCCACCAGTGTTGAGTCCCATACCCTTCCCAGTGATGAAGTCCCTCGACGCTCAGAACGGATCCAAAAGAAAAGGTCCGCTCAAGACTTTGCTATGAGCGTATAGGGGGGAGGGAGGTGTATGTATATTATGTATGCTGGATTATATATCATGTATGTATATTATGTATGTGCTCCATTTATGTATTATTTATTCAGCCTAGCTAGCAGCGTGTGGCAATGTTATTACCATATCCCACACGCTTAATTAATGTGCCTGGCGACGTATGGAAGCTGCTAATGTATCACTTGCCATACGTCGCCTATAGCAGTTGACCAGGAGCCTAGCCAAGGGAGAGCGCTGCTCTCCTTTGTGTACATACTCTTATCCAGTAAACCGAACCTACAAAACTATACAGGTGTTTGTGTTCTCTCCTGTATATAGAACTTATTATTCAGAACCTAACACATCCTATATAAACACTGCATCTTTTTTGAGCAACCTCGTTCGGGGCGATGCTAATGTTGCATAGTCCTTGATAAAGGAACGATAATAACCAGATAATCCGAGAAGGCTACGCACATGATCATTTGAGGTAGGACGCGGGAACTGAGATACAGCTTTGACTTTATCATTAACTGTGTGTATGCCCTCACCGTCGACTACATGACCAAGGAAATGGATTCTGATTTTAAAAACTCGCACTTTGAGAGTTTTATTTTGAGTCCTGCTGTGGAAAGTTTGGCCAAAACTTCACGCAGTTCTATTAGATGGGAATCGACGTCCTTACTGACTACTATTAGATCATCCAAATGAGCGCAGACTGTGTTACCAATTAGTCCGGCAAACAGGGTGTTGATCATTCTTTGAAATGTTAGTGGGGCATTTCTGAGACCAAATGGCATTCGTAGAAACTCAAAGTGGTCTAGAGGCGTGCTAAATGCCGTGATTTCTCGTGATTTTTCATCGAGTGGTATTTGCCAATACCCACTAAGCAAATCTAAGTTGCTAAATACCGCATTATCCTTGCCTAAGGATTGCAATATGTCACTCAGATAGGCATTGGGTACCTATCAGGGATTGTTTGATCACTTACGCGCCTGAATCTATGACAGGGCGCCATCCACCATCCTTTTTCGGGACGAGGATAAATGGGCTGTTAAAGGGGGATTTTGAGTGTCTAATGACATTCTCATCTAACATACCCTGTACCATATCTTGCACTACAGCGCGCTGGCTATGAGGTAGTCTATAAGCTGGTATGTAAATAGGGTTGGTTCCTTCCTTTAACGCTATATGATGGGATGTTAAATCTGTCTGACCTAGCGTTTTCCCCTGGCAAGGCTAATATTTCTGTAGTCGGCAAGCAGCTCTAACAGGCGTGTCTTGCCCTGAGGATGATCGATCACCTTAACATGTGGCACTATTTGATCTATCCTGGCCAGTCGAGTCTGTGGCAATTCGCAACAATACCTCGAATTAGGAATTTATTTGGTTGCACTTCGACATTGTTGTGATATCTAGAAAATCACACACATAACATCCTTTCTTTAATTTCTTGATAATGTGAAATTGCTGCCGCAATCCCGTAGACTTGTGTGTGTGTGTCCCACAGTAGACACAGCTGATTCCAAGGTCCGGTGACTGGGTCAATACTCACAAAAAAAAATCCTGAGTACAGCAAACCGCCGCTAATGGTCACACAACGTCATCCACAACACCATACCTCAGAATGCAGAGACCATCTCTCAGACCGGATGTGTCATCATCACTAGGGTGGGTGCTGGGTGCTGGTAACTGGGGGTTGTTCACGCCATACGAAATAATTTTGTTGACAGGATGTTGATTGATGAGTAGTCTCAACAACTGCAGTCACGTCCTGTCACACCCTGGGCAGTGAACGAATCATTTGCAGAAACCAATGTTCACTTCATTTCACAGGATTGTTGCGTTGGTGAATTCCTCATTCTGGTAATGGAGAGTACTCTTCAAAATTGCAGGTACTATCTTCCAACTCTTGCTGCTGTAATCACGCTGGGACGCTGTGTGGTGGTTGAGGTCGAGAGATATCTCTGACGCATGGTCCGCCTTCCTCTTAATAGGATTGGTAGACAACACTTTCGTCCTAGCGGTGAGCATAGGTTCAGAATGACTCATTGCTGTGTAGGAAACACCTTTAAACGTAACAATATTATTACGTGGATGAACATCTATCATGTTCTTTCGAAGAGTTGGTAGACCAAGTAACCCGTCAGCTGGCAAATTGAACTGCTGAACTATATAAAAGTCCGCGTAGAAGGGCGTACCACGTCATGAGAATCTGAGTGGTAACGTCACCATTCCTTTGATGCTCAGCTGAGTACCTGAAACTCCTTCGAGCTCAGCGTTACTAGGCCTCCATTTGAATTTGAGGTGAGGGAATTTACGTTGTAACTCGTGATATGATGTCAAGGCCAATACATTAGCGCAAGCACCTGTGTCTATATCAAGAGCCAAACTGGTATTATCCACTCTCACCGGCATTGACAACACTTCCACTTTGCTAAGCGCCGCTATTAATGAGGCCGCTATAGAAGTGCTGTGAGGAGGGGCGGGAATTACCCTATCTATCCCTCTCCTTGCTGTAGTGTGCGCTGGTCTTCCCCGATGACTTGTCCTGGGGACGTTTCTGCTTGCGCCTATACGACACCTCCATTTCACTTAGGTCCACTCCCCTAGCCTTTATTAGTATATCGCACTCATGTGAACTATGAGATGTCGATTTGTGAAGAGCGCACCATTTGCCCCCTGTCTGGGTAGGAGAGGAGGTCCTTGCTTTGGCTCCCTCTCTGTTTGACCTTGAGAATGGCTTTGCCACCGGGTGTGGCCTTAAATTAGCACTATTACCTGGGAGCTGAAAACAATCTTCCATTACGTGGCCATGTTTATTACAATGTGCGCATCGTAACGATGTTTTCCGTATATATGTTAGGAGGGGAGGAGCGATCGGAGCTAAGTGTGTCGCATAAGGAGTCTGAGAGTGAGGCATCTGTGCATCTGAGACGGCTGGGGTTGTGGTGACGTCAACTGAGGGTTGCGCCAGTAAGGGGCCCGTATGCCTGGGGACAGAGCTTGTTTGCGTATTCCACCATATCCAAAGGTGGTTCATACTGTACTTCCTGTGCCCGGCTATATAAGGGAACACGGACGGAAAGAAGAAAACTTATTAGTTTCTATCAATGTTTCCACATTGTCCCGTGGCATATCACCCGTGAGTTGTACCAGCCTGATGACCGGAAGGTCGCTTCCATGTCCTGGCGAACCTCGCCCGCGATGTCAACAGCGTCAACGGGTGTTTCGTTTCGTATACCTGGAATACAGCGATCCAACCATCTGAAGATCCATTGCAGTTGGCCCAGCTGTGACCTACCCCCAAAAATCCCAATTAGCGTTCGCTTGAACGTTTCATAGTCAGGGCTTTGTAAACCAAACGCATTTAAACGACTGCCTGCATAGGAACCCTGCGTTATATGGGACGTACATATGCTTTCTTTTCTTCGTCAGTCGTTATGTGACTATTGCGCATGCTATCTTCACATGCACGAATAAAATGTGCGACCCTATAATCGTCTTGTCCCGTGAAATTTCGAACATAATCACCGCGCTGCATGATATTAATAATATTATCAGCTTTAGGCGTGGTAGTAGTACTGGTGTGAGGTTTAGACGAAGCCATTTAGTGTTATTAAGCAAGTTAGTATTCTTACTCTTAACAGAAGGCTGGTTTAATAATGTTGTTACCGATTTAGCAACAGACACAATATCACCTGTAACAGGGGTAAATGCTTTAGTATACTTAGGTGAGGTACTATAGTGATTACCAGACCGTAGGGTACGACGGTTTAAGTCGTCAAATGCTTCGTCAATAACTTTCTCACTACTTCCTACCGACTCATTTAACTGTGTTCCATACTCAAAATCTATGTCAGTCTGGGCTTGATCATTGATGAGTTGGTTATCAGCAAACAGTTGCGCTAGGCGTTCGATTTCATCTACATTAGAACATGGGAAACTTAGAAATTATCTATTAGCCCCCTTGGGTCTATGAATACTAAACATTAAGTAGATCACTTGCCTCTCATTTACAATACAAATGATTATGGATTGGAGTTAATTTTTAAACTATCAATAAGAAGACAGACACTTACAAACTACTGTAAATTTTAGGATTTCAATACATTAATCTTACATTCGACACTTTATCATTGAAATAATCCTATCCGACGAACCTATCGGTGTGAAGATATCTCTCGAACGTGTTTATGTGTGTAGAACTATGTAATTTAAATACCTATTTATACAGAGTAGTACGTCTGTATAGAAATGTGATCCTTCAAGAGTTCTGAGTGGAGTGGTGGGTGGAGTGTGGGCGGGGCCTCTTCCTAGGATGCGTGCGCTGCTGCTGGTTTCCTTGGCAACGGAGATGCTTCTGCTTTGGTAAGAGACGAGTCCACTTGAATACCTGTAGGTGAGTTCCTCCTCCGGCGATCAGAAAACTGATGATTGGTTATCACACTGGTCGTGCTGGTTCGCTGGCGAAAACTGCCGTGTGCCAATTCTTCACAGTCTACGTATATATGGAGATCTGTATGATGACACCGGAATTCGTAATTCGCGCTGACGACACAACAATACTACTCAGCTGCTAGTGAAATACCAATTGAATTCCAGGCTACGAAACTGTTTTTCAACACTGCAAACACTGTAATGTCTATGGAATGCTGAGTGGAGTCTATCTCAACCGGCTCAATCTGGATATGTACCAACAGGCTGTAATATTTGTATATTACGAATTCTGCACGTATTTGTATGTGACAGAGATAAGGAGCGCTCACCACATATCGTCTCAATACGGGATATAGTTTTAAACACTCGGATTATGTAACGCGTCACTGCTGTGTGGTTTCTTGTTTTTCACAAGACACAGACGGATGATACGACTACCAGTTTGAAGAATCCGTATCCCACCGCTGCCACCTATATGAATCGGCTGCTTGTCCAATTAACCAGTCCGTTCACACATATTTATATTTGGGTTTTAAGTAACGAAACCCAAACGGTAGTTCCTTTGTTTTATTATAAAAGGTTGTATATATAATTCCTGAGTGTATATCAACCGTAAGTCTCACTGTCTAGGAGTGAATAAGAAAGGGACGGCGTTTATGTATGATAAACGTTAGGTCACGTCCTTACGATATGAGTTGTGGTGAGCTACTGAAGCTTAGGGGCATCGCAGTGCGTGCTTACAGAAATGCTGAGCTATGGGTCTCGCCCTCTTGGGTAAGTTGCCCGCTCACGTGTCCATCTCATGTCTTACTCATAGACAGTGGAAAGTTACAGGGTGGTGAATCTGAATATAATATCAGATGTATTGACCCATTTATATAATACGTTCTGTTGATGAGACAGGGGCCTATTACATCCTTGTGCTTCCCATTCAAAAAGTTTTGGCCGTGAGATGGCGCGAGTTTTGGCCGTGAAGCTTGTCGTACATCTGGCAACCATGGAGATAATTGAATTTCCGTTAAACTCGAGCTATAAATACGTTTTGTGTTTACGTTTCAGACAATTATCTAACTTTTTTAATATAAGACTGACAACACTTTGTATGTTTTCATCGGATTCTCTGATGTTGATATATCAATATAGAATGACTTTAATTACCAACGGCCGCCGCGTAAGAACACTGTACATAATTATGATCTACATCTGGTAAACAGATGTACACTGCACACAATCTCTTCACACGAAATACTCAACATATAAGATACAGGATGCCTTCAACATATACTAAACACATCTAGACTCTTTACTATCACGATAGTTGTACATAATCGATTGTACAATAAATTCATTCACCCACAATATGAATTTCCTTGAACATCCTGAGTTAATTAAAAATACCCGAGGAAGACTGAGACATACTGAAGTGAATAGAGAACGGAAGTCTTTACTGGGTGACTAAAATGGTTCACATGTTTTGTGGGCGCTGTAGCATAATAGGAATAATTAAATGTTCAACGGACTAACTGCACAAACGTGACCATGAAAATTGGTTGGCTGTGTGTACCACCTATCCAGGTTGTGACAGACGGCTAACCAGTTCACGGCTACCAAGAGCGGTCCATTGTCCCCCTCCCTGTACTCTTGGGACTTCATACATTTTCACTTTCTGCACCAAGACTTGTCTCTGGATAGAACAGGCTTTCGGGAAGACAGTGCTATAAATATCACCATTTCCACTATACAATAGTGTGGACAGCGGTTACTACACTGGACGCCTTAATTGGTCTTTAATAGTGGTTGTATTCATCACCTTGTATAACACCATCATACTTTGGCTTAAAAACAATTACAGAAAGTATATTACACTCATATATGGATAGTTATGTTGTTTGTGTCACTCTTGTTACATATGTTTATCGTTTTGGGATACATTTTGTGGTAAGGAACACGATATATAGACATGTAAGACTGGCACAACACTATCAAAAATATTTCTAACTACTCCTATGAAATTTAAACAAATATATGTTGTATATACTGTATTCATAATGTAAACTATATAGTACAGCATAAGATAAATGTACTGCCTCTGCTTTGATATACATGCAACATTCGTGAATAAGAGGTAGTCACTGTTAGAGTCATATGTAGGTACGTTGGCATGAAGTTTTCCACATTATAGATTTGGTATTGCATCTATATTCATAACCGGTAATTAAAAACTAATAATGATGACTCTGTGGTAAGATGAAGTAACATTCTTACAGAGCTTGTATGAAGGATTACATCTATGGAGTGTTGTTGTATAACTCTGTGGTAAGAGAAGTAACATTCTCACAGAGATTGTATGAAGGATTACATCTATGGGTGTTGTTGTATAACTCTGTGGTAAGATAAGTAACTTCTCACAGAGCTTGTATGAAGGATTACATCTATGGGTGTTGTTGTATAACTCTGTGGTGAGGTGAAGTAGCATTCTCACAGAGCTTGTATGAAGGATTACATCTAAGGGGTGTTGTTGTGTATAACTCTGTGATAAGTTTGAAGTAACATTCACACAGAGCTTGTATGAATGATTACATCTATGGGGTGTTGTTGTATAACTCTGTGTTAAGATGAAGTAACATTCTCACAGAGCTTGTCTGAAGGATTACATCTATGAGTGTTGTTGTATAACTCTGGCGATAAGATGAAGTAA
>CAUDMG010002600.1:0-98844 GCA_958450375.1 Homarus gammarus
GATGTAGTACCTCTAGTGGTTGGTGATGTAGTACCTGTTGTGGTTGGTGACGTAGTACCTCTAGTGGTTGGTGATGGAGTACCTGTAGTGGTGGGTGATGTAGTACCTGTAGTGGTTTGTGATGTAGAACCTGTAGTGGCTGGTGATGGAGTACCTGTAGTGGTTTTTGATGTAGAACCTGTAGTGGCTGGTGATGTAGTACCTGTAGTGGTTGGTGATGTAGTACCTGTAGTGGTTGGTGATGTGGAACCTGTAGTGGCTGGTGATGTAGTACCTGTAGTGGTTTGTGATGTAGAACCTGTAGTGGCTGGTGATGTAGTACCTGTAGTGGTTGGTGACGTAGTACCTGTAGTGGTTGGTGAATTTGTACCTGTAGTGGTTGGTGATGTAGTACCTGTAGTGATTGGTGATGTAGTACCTGTAGTGGTCGGTGATTTAGTACCTGTAGTGGTTGGTGATGTGGAACCTGTAGTGGCTGGTGATGTAGTACCTGTAGTGGTTTGTGATGTAGAACCTGTAGTGGCTGGTGATGTAGTACCTGTAGTGGTTGGTGATGTAGTACCTGTAGTGGTTGGTGATGTAGTACCTGCATTGGTTGGTGATGTAGTACGTGCATTGGTTGGTGATGTAGTACCTGTAGTGGTTGGTGATGTAGTACGTGCATTGGTTGGTGATGTAGTACCTGTAGTGGTTGGTGATTTAGTACCTGTAGTGGTTGGTGATTTAGCATCTGTAGTGGCTTGTAATTTAATACCTTTAGAGTTTAGTGATTTTGTTCCTGTAGTGGTTGGTGATTTAGTATCTGCAGTGGTTGGAAATTTAGTACCTGTAGTGGTTGGTGACTTAGTACCTCTAGTGGTTGGTGATGTAGTACCTGTAGTGGTTGGTGATGTAGTACCTGTAGTCGTTGGTGATGCAGTACCTTTAGTGGTTGGTGATTTAGTGGCTGTTGTGGGTGGTGATGTAGCACCTGTCGTGGTTGGTGATTTAGTATCTGTAGTGGTTGGTGATTTAATACCTGTAGTGGTTGGAGATTTAGCGCCTGTAGTGGCTTGTAATCTAATACCTTTAGAGTTTAGTGATGTAGTACCTGTAATGTTTGGTGATTTAGCACCTGTAGTGGTTGGTGATTTAGTATCTGTAGTGGTTTGTGATTTAGTACCTGTAAAGTTTGGTGATTTAGCACCTGTAGTGGTTGGTGATTTAGTATCTGTAGAGGCTTGTAATTTAATACCTTTAGAGTTTAGTGATTTAGTACCTGTAGTGGTTGGTGATTTAGTACCTGTAGTGGCTTGTAATTTAATACCTTTAGAGTTTGGTGATTTAGAATCTGTAGTGGTTGGTGATTTAGTACCTGTAGTGGTTGGTGATTTAGCACCTGTGGTGGCTTGTAATTTAATACCTTTAGAGTTTAGTGATTTAGTATCTGTAGTGGTTGGTGATTTAGTATCTGTAGTGGTTGGTGATTTCGTACCTGTAGTGATTGGTGATTTAGTACCTCTAGTGTTTGGTGATGTAGTACCTGTAGTAGTTGGTGATTTAGTACCTGTAGTGATTGGTGATTTAGTACCTCTAGTGGTTGGTGATGTAGTACCTGTAGTAGTTGGTGATTTAGTACCTGTAGTGATTGGTGATTTATTACCTCTAGTGTTTGGTGATGTAGTACCTGTAGTAGTTGGTGATTTAGTACCTGTAGTGGTTGGTGATGTAGTACCTCCAGTGGTTGGTGATGTAGTACCTGTAGTGGTTAGTGATGTAGTACTTGAAGTGGTTGGTGATGTAGTGGTTGGTGATGTAGTACTTGTAGTGGTTGGTGATGTAGTACCTGTAATGGTTGGTGATGTACTACCTGTAGTGGTTGGTGATGTAGTACTTGTAGTGGTTGGTGATGTAGTACCTGTAGTAATTGGTGATATACTTCCGGGTGTTGTGGTTGAGGTAGTTGTAGTGCGTAAGGTTGTAGTGGTGGTTGTGGTAGTTGTCGCTTTTGTGGTTGTAGTGGTGGTTGTGGTAGTTGTAGCTTGTATGGTTTTGGTGGTGGTTGTGGTAGTTGTAGCTTTTATGGTTGTAGTGGTGGTTGTGGTAGTTGTAGCTTTTATGGTTGTAGTGGTGGTTGTGGTAGTGGTAGCTTTTATGGTTGTAGTGGTGGTTGTGGTAGTTGTAGCTTTTATGGTTGTAGTGGTGGTTGTGGTAGTGTTAGCATTTATGGTTGTTGTGGTGGTTGTGTTAGTTGTAGCTTTTATGGTTGTAGTGGTGGTTGTAGTGGGTGGCTCCTGGGTTCGTGACGTCACTGCTTGAGTCACTGTTTCTGTGAATAAAAATAAAAAAATAAAATACAAACTAAATTCTGTTTCATTAACTCAAAAAACAACTAACTATCATGAAAGGAGTGCGTTGAAGTAGGGTGTGTGGGTTGTGTTGGAGTGTGAAGGGTGTGTGTGGGGTGTGATGGAGGTGTGAGAGGGATGTGGGTTAGAGTGGGGTGATAAATATGAAAGAGTTGGGGGAGAATATTGATTGTGACGGATATAATAAACGGTTTATTGAAAAAGTTCTGTAGCCCGAAGGATGAAAATATACATTGGACATAAATGACTTATTACATACATTGGTGGTTTAACAAAAGCCTTCATTAGAAAAAGGTGAAGGAACATACAGTGAACATACAGATTAATGTTCACACACGTAGATCATGTGAGCTGAGGTGTTGAACAGCAGACACGTAGTGTAGTAACTCCCTCACAGATGGCGTTATGAGGGGCATCACGTGGTGTACTAGTTCCCTCACAGATGGTGTATGAGGGGCCTGCTGTGGTGTAGTAATTCCCTCACATATGGTGTTATGAGGGACCTGATGTGGTGTAGTAATTCCCTCACAGATGGTGTGAGGGGCCTGATGTGGTGTAGTAATTCCCTCACAGATGGTGTTACAAGGGGCCTGATGATGTAGTAGTTACCTCACAGATGGTGTTATGAGGGGCCTGATGTGGTGTAGTAATTTCCTCACAGATGGTGTATGAGGGGTCTGATGTGGTGTAGTAATTCCCTCACAGATGGTGTTACGAGGGGCCTGATGATGTAGTAGTTACCTCACAGATGGTGTTATGAGGGGCCTGATGTGGTGTAGTATTTTCCTCACAGATGGTGTATGAGGGGCCTGATGTGGTGTAGTAATTCCCTCACAGATGGTGTTATGAGGGACCTGATGATGTAGTAGTTCCCTCACAGATGGTGTTATGAGGGGCCTGATGTGGTGTAGTAATTCCCTCACAGATGGTGTATGAGGGGCCTGATGTGGTGTAATAATTCCCTCACAGATGGTGTTATGAGGGGCCTGATGTGTTGTAATAATTCCCTCACAGGTGGTGTTATGAGGGGCTTGACGTGGTGTAGTAATTCCCTCACAGATGATGTTACGAGGGGCCTGATGATGTAGTAATTCCCTCACAGATGGTGTATGAGGGGCCTGATGTGGTGTAATAATTCCCTCACAGGTGGTGTTATGAGGGGCCTGATGTGGTGTAGTAATTCCCTCACAGATGATGTTACGAGGGGCCTGATGATGTAGAAATTCCCTCACAGATGGTGTTATATGTGTGTGTGTGTGTGTGTGTGTGTGTGTGTGTGTGTGTGTTTAAGGTCAAAAACCCATAGCGTGCACAGCCAATAGTCGAGTACAGCAAGTGTTCATTCAGGCGATGTTTGATATGAATGGTGGAAACTAGAAGAGTCAGCTGTGGTGGGAACAGATGTTATGATATGAGAGAGAGAGAGAGAGAGAGAGAGAGAGAGAGAGAGAGAGAGAGAGAGAGAGAGAGAGAGAGAGAGAGTGCGAAGTATGGTAGACAAAAGTACATACCTGAGATGTTGCTGTCGATCGCCTGTGTAGCTGTAGTTGCAATAACTTGTGGTTTGTTTGGAATCTCGTAACCTCCTAGGACTGGCACAGGTAATATGTTAGGTTAGGCTAGATAAAGTTAAGTTAGGTTAGGTTAGGTTAGGTTAAGTTAGCTTAGGTTAGGTTAATTATTCTGTATGTTGTAACCTAACCCAGACCCTACTACTTGACACACCACCTTCAGGCACTCCCACACCATCTTCAGGCACTCCCACACCACTTTCAGACACTCTCACACCACCTTCAGTCACTCCCACACCACCTTCAGGCACTCCCACACCACCTTCAGGTACTCCCACACCAAATTCAGGCACTCCCACACCACCTTCAGACACTGTGACACCACCTTCAGACACTCCCGCACCACCTTCAGGCACTCCCACACCACCTTCAGACACTCTCACACCACCTTCAGGCACTCCCAAACCACCTTCGGGCACTCCCAAACTACCTTCAGACACTCCCACACCACCTTCAGGCACACTCACACATCCTTCAGACACTCCCACACCACCTTCAGGCACTCCCACACCACCTTCAGATACTCCCACACCACCTTCAGACACTCCCACACCACCATCAGACACTCCTACACCACCTTCAAGCACTCCCTCACCACCTTCAGACAATCCCACACCACCTTCAGACACTCCCACGCGACCTTCAGACACTCCCACACCACCTTCAGACACGTCCACACCACATTCAGACACTCCTACACCACCTTCACGCACTCCCACACCACCTTCAGACACTCCCACACCACCTTCAGACACACCCACACCACCTTCAGGCACTCCCACACCACCTTCAGACACTCGTACACCATCTTCAGACACTCTCACACACCTTCAGACACTCTCACACCACCTTCAGACACTGCCACACTACCTTCAGACACACCCACACTACCTTCAGGCACTCCCACACCACCTTCAGACACTCGTACACCATATTCAGACACTCTCACACACCGTCAGGCACTCACACATCACCTTCAGACACTCCCACACCACCTTCAAACACTCTCACACCACCTTCAGACACTCCTACACCATCTTCAGACATACCCACGCCACCTCCAGGAACTCGTACACCATCTTCAGACACTCTCAAACACCTTCAGACACTCTCACACCACCTACAGACACTCCCACACCAACTTCAGACACTCCCACACTACATTCAGACACTTCCATACCACCTTCAGACACTCTCACACCAGCTTCAGACACTCCCACACCACCTTCAGGCACTCACACACCACCTTCAGACACTCCCACACCACCTTCCGACACTCTCACACCACCTTCAGGCACTCCCACACCAACTTCAGACACTCCCACACAACCTTCAGACACTCTCTCACCACCTTCAAGCACTCTCACACCACCTTCAGACACTCCCACACCACATTCAGACACTCCCACACCTCCTTCAGGCACTCTCACACCACATTCAGACACTCACACCACCTTCAGGCACTCCCACACCACCTTCAGACACTCCCACACCCCCTTCAGACACTCCCACACCACCTTCAAACACTCTCACACCACTTCCAGACAATCTCACACCACCTTCAGACACTCCCACACCACCTTCAGGCACTCCCACACCAAATTCAGGCACTCCCACATCAACTTCAGACACTGTGACACCAACTTCAGACACTCCCACACCACCTTCAGGCACTCCCAAACCACCTTCAGGCACTCCCAAACTACCTTCAGACACTCCCACACCACCTTCAGGCACTCTCACACCTCATTCAGACACTCCTACACCACCTTCAGGCACTCCCACACCACCTTCAGATACACCCACACCACCTTCAGACACTCCCACACCACCTTCAGGCACTCCCACACCACCTTCAGACACTCCTACACCACCTTCAGGCACTCCCTCACAAACCTTCAGACACTCCCACACCACCTTCAGACACTCCCACGCGACCTTCAGACACTCCCACACCACCTTCAGACACGTCCACACCACATTCAGACACTCCTACACCACCTTCACGCACTCCCACACCACATTCAGACACTCCCACACCACCTTCATATACACCCACACCAACTTCAGGCACTCCCACACCACCTTCAGACACTCGTACACCATCTTCAGACACTCTCACACCACCTTCAGACACTCCTACACCATCTTCAGACATACCCACCCACACCACCTTCAGACACTCTGACACCACCTTCAGACACTCCCACACCCCCTTCAGGCACTCCCACACCAACTTCAGACACTCCCACACCACCTCCAGGCACTCTCACACCATCTTCAGACACTCCCACACCACCTTCCGACAATCTCACACCACCTTCAGGAACTCCCACACCAACTTCAGACACTCCCACACTACCTTCAGACAATCTCACACCACCTTCAGGCACTCTCACACCACCTTCAGACACTCCCACACCACCTTCAGCACTCACACACCACCTTCAGACACTCACACCACCTTCAGGCACTCCCACACCACTTTCAGACACTCCCACACCACCTTCAGACACTCCCACACCACCTTCAAACACTCTCACACCACCTACAGACACTCTCACACAACCTTGAGACACAACCACACCACCTTCAGACACTCCTACACCACCTTCAGGCACTTTCCCACCACCTTCAGGCACTCCCACACCACCTTCAGAAACTCTCACACCACCTTCAGGCACTCCCAAACCACCTTCAGGCAATCCCAAACTGCCTTCAGGCACTCTCACACCTCCTTCAGACACTCACAAACCACCTTCATGCACTCCCACACCACCTTCAGATACTCCCACACCACCTTCAGACACTCCCACACCAACTTCAGACACTCCCACACCACCGTCAGACACTCCCACACCACCTTCAGATACTCCCACACCACCTTCAGACACTCCCACACCACCTTCAGGCACTCCCACACCACCTTCAGACACTCCTACACCACCTTCAGACACTCCCACACCACCTTCAGACACGTCTTCACCACAATTAGACACTCCTACGCCACCTTCAGACACTCCCACACCACCTTCAGACACAACACACACCACCTTCAGGCACTCCCACACCACCTTCAGACACTCGTACACCATCTTCAGACACTCTCACACACCTTCAGACACTCTCACTCCACCTTCAGACACTCCCACACCACCTTCAGGCACTCACACATCACCTTCAGACACCCACAACACCTTCAAACATTCTCACACCACCTTCTGACACTCTTACACCATCTTCAGACATACCCACACCACCTCCAGGCACTCTCACCTCTCACACCACATTCAGACATTCCCACACCACCTTCAGGCACCCTCACACCACCTTCAGACACTCCCACACCACATTCAGACACTCCTACACCACCTTCACGCACTCCCACACCACATTCAGATACTCCCACACCACCTTCATACACACCCACACCAACTTCAGGCACTCCCACACCACCTTCAGACACTCGTACACCATCTTCAGACACTCTCACACCACCTTCAGACACTCCTACACCATCTTCAGACATACCCACCCACACCACCTTCAGACACTCTGACACCACCTTCAGACACTCCCACACCCCCTTCAGGCACTACCACACCAATTTTAGACACTCCCACACCACCTCCAGGCACTCTCACACGATCTTCAGACACTCCCACACCACCTTCCGACAATCTCACACCACCTTCAGGCACTCCCACACCAACTTCAGACACTCCCACACTACCTTCAGACAATCTCACACCACCTTCAGGCACTCTCACACCACCTTCAGACACTCCCAAACCACCTTCAGGCACTCACACACCACCTTCAGACACTCACACCACCTTCAGGCACTCCCACACCACTTTCAGACACTCCCACACCACCTTCAGACACTCCCACACCACCTTCAAACACTCTCACACCACCTACAGACACTCTCACACAACCTTGAGACACAACCACACCACCTTCAGACACTCCTTCTTTTAAATATCTTGGTCTTTCCGTCCCTTGTACCCTACCTGCCATACAACAGCTAACCCGCCAATGTACTGACAGACTGAGACCTCTTAGAAGTGTAGCGGGGTACAGCCCGCACTATGGTGCTAATATTAGAATTGTTAAAACAATGTACCTAGGCTATATAAGATCTCTGATAGATTACCACGCACCAGCCCTGGTCATTCGTGACGGGAAAGGCGTTGACAAGCTCGAGAAAATGCAAAATAAAGCCCTCAGAATTATCCTAGGATGTCCCATGAGCACTAAAGTACTTAATATGAGGAAAGAACTAGGTATACCCAGTGTTAAAGATAGAATAATTGAAGTCAACCTCATGATAGCCCTGAGGCTTCTGCGTGGTGATCCTGATAACATTGTTTCCTTAAAATTGCTAGAATGTATGAACCATGGGACTACTGAGTCTAAATGGATCCAAACTACAGCTACACATATGAAGATATTTGGACTAGACCACCTGTACAAAGTTGAGACACAACAGCGCTTCCTGCCACCCTGGCGGACAGTTCCCTTCGATATCACAATACCGACGTATCCGCCTAAAAAATTAATTATACAAAGCATTTATCTCCAACACACTGCCAAATTGAGAGCTCTTGAACACATACACACTCTACAGACTGATGATAATATCACACAGACCATCTACACTGATGGGTCTCTAAACACCGCCTGTGGGAGGGCTGGAAGTGCTATTGTTGTGACTCAACCTGACGGTAATATAATTGAGAAAGGAGTTAGAATTAACAACTGGGCATCCACTCTACAAACTGAATTAGTTGCCATACTCACAGCTATTAAATTCATTGAAACCACTGTTACTGACAGTCTCATCATCACTGACTCTCTATCCTCACTACTTGCCCTTGGTACCCTCGACTCAGGTTGTCACGCTCTTGTCTCTGAAGCCAGACACAAATATGCGTGCCTTGTTGACCGGGGTGTCAGGGTCAAACTGTTGTGGATCCCCTCTCACATAGGCCTCATAAAACATGACAGAGTTGATGCCCTCGCCAAACTCGCGTCTAACAAAGACACCGTTGAATACAATTTGGGTCTGTCAAAAAGAACCCTTAAAACTGTAATTAGGAAAGAACTTATTGATGAGTTTGACGCAAGTAGACAAGTGCAAACAGGCACTAGTCAATCCATAGTTTACCATGATGAGATGTATCAAGTGAAACATGTTTATGGAGCAAGTAACAAGATCACTAGATTACAAGATGTTGTAACAGCTAGATTAAGGTTAGGATATAAGTACCTTTGGCAGTATGTTCCTCAAGCAGATGTAAACAAAACTAAATGTAAAGTGTGTGGCCATACATATGGCCACACACTTGAACACTACGTCCTCGACTGTGTGAAGATAGAACCTTTTAGGGACAGGTCCAAGCACACTGTGTGTGAAATGGCACAACACTTCATCTCTAATGGCAAGATAGCCGACATATTAAGATTGTATCCACTTTTTTGCACTTAGTATCTATGTCAGTTCTCATGTACAGAACCAAATACGCAATGTGCTTGAATACCTCCCACGTAAATGTGAATAACAAAGTGTGAGGCCAGACATACTGCCTCACACGCCTGTTCTCACGCATTTGTGAATAAGTTACCCTTTATGTATAGAACTAAACAAATAATGTAAATGAAATACTGTGTAACTTTCAGTGCCATAATATCCTGACAACGGGGGTTAATTATTATGACCCTTTGTAAACCCTACTCTGTAATCCTTTTGCGCTACCGCTCACAGGATGAGTGTGGGGTGCACAATAAAGTAGCCGCTGCAAGCGGCAAAATCAAAATCAATCCTACACCACCTTCAGGCACTTTCCCACCACCTTCAGGCATTCCCACACCACCTTCAGAAACTCTCACATCACCTTCAGGAACTCCCAAACCACCTTCAGGCAATCCCAAACTACCTTCAGGCACTCTCACACCTCCTTCAGACACTCACAAACCACCTTCATGCACTCCCACACCACCTTCAGATACTCCCACACCACCTTCAGACACTCCCACACCAACTTCAGACACTCCCACACCACCGTCAGACTCTCCCACACCACCTTCAGATACTCCCACACCACCTTCAGACACTCCCACACCACCTTCAGGCACTCCCACACCACCATCAGACACTCCTACACCACCTTCAGACACTCCCACACCACCTTCAGACACGTCCTCACCACAATCAGACACTCCTACACCACCTTCAGACACTCCCACACCACCTTCAGACACAACCCACACCACCTTCAGGCACTCCCACACCACCTTCAGACACTCGTACACCATCTTCAGACACTCTCACACACCTTCAGACACTCTCACACCACCTTCAGACACTCCCACACCACCTTCAGGCACTCACACATCACCTTCAGACACCCACATCACCTTCAAACATTCTCACACCACCTTCTGACACTCTTACACCATCTTCAGACATACCCACACCACCTCCAGGCACTCTCACCTCTCACACTACATTCAGTCATTCCCACACCACCTTCAGGCACCCTCACACCACCTTCAGACACTCCCACACCACATTCAGACACTCCTACACCACCTTCACGCACTCCCACACCACATTCAGATACTCCCACACCACCTTCATACACACCCACACCAACTTCAGGCACTCCCACACCACCTTCAGACACTCGTACACCATATTCAGACACTCTCACACCACCTTCAGACACTCCTACACCATCTTCAGACATACCCACCCACACCACCTTCAGACACTCTGACACCACCTTCAGACACTCCCACACCCCTTTCAGGCACTACCACACCAATTTCAGACACTCCCACACCACCTCCAGGCACTCTCACACCATCTTCAGACACTCCCACACCACCTTCCGACAATCTCACACCACCTTCAGACACTCCCATACCAACTTCAGACACTCCCACACTACCTTCAGACAATCTCACACCACCTTCAGGCACTCTCACACCACCTTCAGACACTCCCAAACCACCTTCAGGCATTCACACACCACCTTCAGACACTCACACCACCTTCACGCACTCCCACACCACTTTCAGACACTCCCACACCACCTTCAGACACTCCCACACCACCATCAAACACTCTCACACCACCTACAGACACTCTCACACAACCTTGAGACACAACCACACCACCTTCAGACACTCCTACACCACCTTCAGGCACTTTCCCACCACCTTCAGGCACTCCCACACCACCTTCAGAAACTCTCACATCACCTTCAGGAACTCCCAAACCACCTTCAGGCAATCCCAAACTACCTTCAGGCACTCTCACACCTCCTTCAGACACTCACAAACCACCTTCATGCACTCCCACACCACCTTCAGACACTCCCACACCAACTTCAGACACTCCCACACCACCGTCAGACTCTCCCACACCACCTTCAGATACTCCCACACCACCTTCAGACACTCCCACACCACCTTCAGGCACTCCCACACCACCTTCAGACACTCCTACACCACCTTCAGACACTCCCACACCACCTTCAGACACGTCCTCACCACAATCAGACACTCCTACACCACCTTCAGACACTCCCACACCACCTTCAGACACAACCCACACCACCTTCAGGCACTCCCACACCACCTTCAGACACTCGTACACCATCTTCAGACACTCTCACACACCTTCAGACACTCTCACACCACCTTCAGACACTCCCACACCACCTTCAGGCACTCACACATCACCTTCAGACACCCACAACACCTTCAAACATTCTCACACCACCATCTGACACTCTTACACCATCTTCAGACATACCCACACCACCTCCAGGCACTTTCACCTCTCACACCACCTTCAGACATTCCCACACCACCTTCAGGCACCCTCACACCACCTTCAGACACTCCCACACCACGTTCAGACACTCCCACACCACCTTCAAACACTCTCACACCACCTTCAGACACTCTCACACCACCTTCAGACACTCCCACACCACCTTCAGGCACTCCCACACCAAATTCAAGCACTCCCACACCACCTTCAGACACTGTGACACCACCTTCAGACACTCCCACACCACCTTCAGGCACTCCCACACCACCTTCAGACACTCCCACACCACCTTCAGACACTCCCACACCAATTTCAGACACTCCCACACCACCGTCAAATTCTCCCACACCACCTTCACGCACTATCACACCACCTTCAGACACTCTTACACCACCTTCAGACACCCCCACACCACTTTCAGACACACCCACACCACCTTCAGGCACTCCCACACGACCTTCAGACACTCACACACCACCGTCAGACACTCCCACACCACCTTCAGGCACTCTCACACCACCTTCAGACACTCCCACACCACCTTCAGACACTCCCAAACTACCTTCAGACATACCCACACCACCTCCAGGCACTCTCACCTCTCACACCACCTTCAGACATTCCCACACCACCTTCAGGCACCCTCACACCACCTTCAGACACTCCCACACCACGTTCAGACACTCCCACACCACCTTCAAACACTCTCACACCACCTTCAGACACTCTTACACCACCTTCAGACAGCTCCCACACCACCTTCAGGCACTCCCACACCAAATTCAAGCACTCCCACACCACCTTCAGACACTGTGACACCACCTTCAGACACTCCCACACCACCTTCAGGCACTCCCACACCACCTTCAGACACTCCCACACCACCTTCAGACACTCCCACACCAATTTCAGACACTCCCACACCACCGTCAGATTCTCCCACACCACCTTCAGGCACTATCACACCACCTTCAGACACTCTCACACCACCTTCAAACACTCCTACACCTCTTCAGACACTCTTACACCACCTTCAGACACCCCCACACCACTTTCAGACACACCCACACCACCTTCAAACACTCTCACACCACCTTCAGACACTCTTACACCACCTTCAGACAGCTCCCACACCACCTTCAGGCACTCCCACACCAAATTCAAGCACTCCCACACCACCTTCAGACACTCTTACACCACCTTCAGACACCCCCACACCACTTTCAGACACACCCACACCACCTTCAGGCACTCCCACACGACCTTCAGACACTCACACACCACCGTCAGACACTCCCACACCACCTTCAGGCACTCTCACACCACCTTCATGCACTCTCACACCACCTTCAGACACTCTCACACCACCTTCAGACACTCCGACACCGCCTTCAGACATTCCCACACCACCTTCAGACACTCCCACACCACCTTCAGACACTCTCAGACCACATTCAGACACTCCCACACCACCTTCAGGCACTCCCACACCACCTTCAGACACTCTCATACTACCTTCAGGCACTCCCACACCACCTTCATGCACTCTCACACCACCTTCAGACACTCCCACACCACCTTCAGACACTCTCACACCACCTTCAGGCATTCTCACACCACCGTCAGACACTCCCACACCACATTCAGACACTGTCACACCTCCTTCATGCCCTCCCACGCCACCTTCCGATACTCCCACACCACCTTCAGACACTCCCACACCGCCTTCAGACACTCTCACACCACCTTCAGACACTCCCACACCACCTTCAGGCACTCCCACACCAAATTCAAGCACTCCCACACCACCTTCAGACACTCCCACACCAAATTCAAGCACTCCCACACCACCTTCAGACACTCCCACACCACCTTCAGACACTCCCACACCAACTTCGGACACTCCCACACCACCGTCAGATTCTCCCACACCACCTTCAGGCACTATCACACCACCTTCAGACACTCTCACACCACCTTCAAACAATCCTACACCACCTTCAGACACTCTTACACCACCTTCAGACACCCCCACACCACCTTCAGACTCACCCACACAACCTTCAGGCACTCCCACACCACCTTCAGACACTCTCACACCACCGTCAGACACTCCCACACCACCTTCACGCACTCTCACACCACCTTCAGACACTCCCACACCACTTCAGACACTCCCCCACCACCTTCAGACACTCCCACACCACCTTCAGGCACTCTGACACCACCTTCATGCACTCTCACACCACCTTCAGACACTCTCACACCACCTTCAGACACTCCCACACCACCTTCAGACACTCTCAGACCACATTAAGACACTCCCACACCACCTTCATGCACTCTCACACCACCTTCAGACACTCCCACACCACCTTCACTCACTCTCACACCACCTTCAGGCATTCTCACACCACCTTCAGACACTCCCACACCACATTCAGACACTCTCACACCTCCTTCATGCCCTCCCACGCCACCTTCAGATTCTCCCAGACCACCTTCAGACACTCCCACACCACCTTCAGGCACTCTCACATCACCTTCAGACACTCTCACACCACCTTCAGACACTCCCACACCACCTTCAGACACTCTCAGACCACATTCAGACACTCCCACACCACCTTCAGGCACTCCCACACCACCTTCAGACACTCTCATACCACCTTCAGGCACTCCCACACCACCTTCATGCACTCTCACACCACCTTCAGACACTCCCACACCACCTTCAGACACTCTCACACCACCTTCAGGCATTCTCACACCACCTTCAGACACTCCCACACCACATTCAGACACTCTCACACCTCCTTCATGCCCTCCCACGCCACCTTCAGATACTCCCACACCACCTTCAGACACTCCCACACCGCCGTCAGACATTCCCACACCACCTTCAGACACTCCCACACCACCTTCAGGCACTCTCACACCACCTTCAAACACTCCCACACCGACTTCAGACATTCCCACACCACCTTCAGACACTCCCACACCACCTTCAGACACTCTCAGACCACATTCAGACACTCCCACACCACCTTCAGGCACTCCCACACCACCTTCAGACACTCTCATACCACCTTCAGGCACTCACACACCACCTTCATGCACTCTCATACCACCTTCAGACACTCCCACACCACCATCAGACACTCTCACACCACCTTCAGGCATTCTCACACCACCGTCAGACACTCCCACACCACATTCAGACACTCTTACACCTCCCTCATGCCCTCCCACGCAACCTTCAGATACTCCCACACCACCTTCAGACACTCCCACATCGCCTTCAGACACTCCCACACCCCCTTCAGACACTCCCACACCACCATCAGGCACTCTCACACCACCTTCAGACACTCCCACACCGCCTTCAGACATTCCCACACCACCTTAAGACACTCCCACACCACCCTCAGACAATCCAACACCACCTTCAGGCACTCCCACACCACCTTCAGACACTCCCACACCACCTTCAGACACTCCTACACCACCTTCAGACACTCCCACACCACCTTCAGGCACTCACACACCACCTTCAGACACTCCCACACCACCTTCCGACACTCTGACACCACCTTCATGCACTCCCACACTACCTTCAGACACTTTCACACACCTTCAGGCACTCACACACCACCTTCAGACACTCCCACACCACCTTCAGGCACTCTCACACCACCTTCAGACACTCCCACAATACCTTCAGACACTCTCACACCACCTTCAGGCACTCTGACACCACCTTCATGCACTCTCACACCACCTTCAGACACTCTCACACCACCTTCAGACACTCCCACACCACCTTCAGACACTCTCAGACCACATTCAGACACTCCCACACCACCTTCAGGCACTCCCACACCACCTTCAGGCACTCCCACACAACCTTCATGCTCTCTCACACCACCTTCAGACACTCCCACACTACCTTCAGACACTTTCACACCACCTTCAGGCACTCTCACACCACCTTCAGACTCTCCCACACCACCTTCAGACACTTCCATACCACCTTCAGACACTGTCACACCACCTTCAGACACTCTCATACCACCATCAGGCTCTCCCACACCAACTTCAGACACTCCCACACCACCTTCAGACACTCCCATACCAACTTCAGACACCCCCACACCACCGTCAGATACTCCCACACCACCTTCAGGCACTATCACACCACCTTCAGGCACTCCCACACCACCTTCAGACACTCTCACACCACCGTGAGAAAACTCCCACACCACCTTCAGGCACTCTCACACCACCTTCAGACACTCCCACACCACCTTCAGACACTCCCCCACCACCTTCAGACACTCCCACACCATCTTCAGGCACTCTGACACCACCTTCATGCACTCCCACACCACCTTCAAACACTCTCACACCACCTACAGACACTCTCACACCACCTTCAGACACTCCCACACCACCGTCAGATTCTCCCACACCACCTTCAGGCACTATCACACCACCTTCAGACACTCTCACACCACCTTCAAACACTCCTACACCACCTTCAGACACTCTTACACCACCTTCAGACACCCCACACCACCTTCAGACACACCCACACAACCTTCAGGCACTCCCACACCACCTTCATGCACTCTCACACCACCTTCAGACACTCTCACACCACCTTCAGACACTCCCACACCACCTTCAGACACTCTCAGACCACATTCAGACACTCCCACACCACCTTCAGGCACTCCATCACCACCTTCAGACACTCTCATACCACCTTCAGGCACTCCCACACCACCTTCATGCACTCTCACACCACCTTCAGACACTCCCACACCACCTTCAGACACTCTCACACCACCTTCAGGCATTCTCACACCACCGTCAGACACTCCCACACCACATTCAGACACTCTCACACCTCCTTCATGCCCTCCCACGCCACCTTCAGATACTCCCACACCACCTTCAGACACTCCCACACCGCCTTCAGACACTCCCACACCACCTTCAGACACTCCCACACCACCTTCAGGCACTCTCACACCACCTTCAGACACTCCCATACCGCCTTCAGACATTCCCACACCACCTTCAGACACTCCCACACCGCCTTCAGACATTCCCACACCACCTTCAGACACTCCCACACCACCCTCAGACAATCCAACACCACCTTCAGGCACTCCCACACCACCTTCAGACACTCCCACACCACCTTCAGACACTCCTACACCACCTTCAGACACTCCCACACCACCTTCAGACACTCTCAGACCACATTCAGACACTCCCACACCACCTTCAAGTACTCCCACACCACCTTCAGACACTCTCATACCACCTTCAGGCACTCCCACACCACCTTCATGCACTCTCAGACCACATTCAGACCATCCCACACCACCTTCAGGCACTCCCACACCACCTTCAGACACTCTCATACCACCTTCAGGCACTCCCACACCACCTTCATGCACTCTCACACCACCTTCAGACACTCCCACACCACCTTCCGACACTTTCACACCACCTTCAGACACTCCCACAATACCTTCAGACACTCTCACACCACCTTCAGGCACTCTGACACCACCTTCATGCACTCTCACATCACCTTCAGACACTCTCACACCACCTTCAGACACTCCCACATCACCTTCAGACACTCTCAGACCACATTCAGACACTCCCACACCACCTTCAGGCACTCCCACACCACCTTCAGGCACTCCCACACAACCTTCATGCTCTCTCACACCACCTTCAGACACTCCCACACCGCCTTCAGACATTCCCACACCACCTTCAGACACTCCCACACCACCTCCAGACACTCTCAGACCACATTCAGACACTCCCACACCACCTTCAGGCACTCCCACACCACCTTCAGACACTCTCATACCACCTTCAGTCACTCCCACACCACCTTCATGCACTCTCACACCACCTTCAGACACTCCCACACCACCTTCAGACACTCTCACACCACCTTCAGGCATTCTCACACCACCGTCAGACACTCCCACACCACCTTCAGACACTCTCATACCACCTTCAGGCACTCCCACACCACCTTCATGCACTCTCACACCACCTTCAGACACTCCCACACCACCTTCAGACACTCCCACACCACCTTCAGACACTCCACACCACCTTCAGACACTCCCACACCACCTTCAGACACTCCCACACCACCTTCAGACACTCTCACACCACCTTCAGACACTCCCACACCACCTTCAGACACTCCCACACCACCTTCAGACACTCCCACACCACCTTCAGACACTCTCACACCACCTTCAGACACTCCCACACCACCTTCCGACACTTTCACACCACCTTCAGACACTCCCACAATACCTTCAGACACTCCTACACCACCTTCAGGCACTCTGACACCACCTTCAGACACTCTCAGACCACATTCAGACACTCCCACACCACCTTCAGACACTCCCACACCACCTTCAGACACTCTCAGACCACATTCAGACACTCCCACACCACCTTCAGGCACTCCCACACCACCTTCAGGCACCCCCACACAACCTTCATGCTCTCTCACACCACCTTCAGACACTCCCACACTACCTTCAGACACTTTCACACCACCTTCAGGCACTCTCACACCACCTTCAGACTCTCCCACACCACCTTCAGACACTTCCATACCACCTTCAGACACTGTCACACCACCTTCAGACACTCTCATACCACCATCAGGCTCTCCCACACCAACTTCAGACACTCCCACACCACCTTCAGACACTCCCATACCAACTTCAGACACCCCCACACCACCGTCAGATACTCCCACACCACCTTCAGGCACTATCACACCACCTTCAGACACTCCCACACCACCTTCAGACACTCTCACACCACCGTCAGACACTCCCACACCACCTTCAGGCACTCTCACACCACCTTCAGACACTCCCACACCACCTTCAGACACTCCCCCACCACCTTCAGACACTCCCACACCATCTTCAGGCACTCTGACACACCTTCATGCACTCCCACACCACCTTCAAACACTCTCACACCACCTACAGACACTCTCACACCACCTTCAGACACTCCCACACCACCTTCAGACACTCCCACACCACCTTCAGGCACTATCACACCACCTTCAGACACTCTCACACCACCTTCAAACACTCCTACACCACCTTCAGACACTCTTACACCACCTTCAGACACTCCCACACCACCTTCAGACACTCCCACACCACCTTCAGGCACTCCCACACCACCTTCATGCACTCTCACACCACCTTCAGACACTCTCACACCACCTTCAGACACTCCCACACCACCTTCAGACACTCTCAGACCACATTCAGACACTCCCACACCACCTTCAGGCACTCCCACACCACCTTCAGACACTCTCATACCACCTTCAGGCACTCCCACACCACCTTCATGCACTCTCACACCACCTTCAGACACTCCCACACCACCTTCAGACACTCTCACACCACCTTCAGGCATTCTCACACCACCGTCAGACACTCCCACACCACATTCAGACACTCTCACACCTCCTTCATGCCCTCCCACGCCACCTTCAGATACTCCCACACCACCTTCAGACACTCCCACACCGCCTTCAGACACTCCCACACCACCTTCAGACACTCCCACACCACCTTCAGGCACTCTCACACCACCTTCAGACACTCCCACACCGCCTTCAGACATTCCCACACCACCTTCAGACACTCCCACACCGCCTTCAGACATTCCCACACCACCTTCAGACACTCCCACACCACCCTCAGACAATCCAACACCACCTTCAGGCACTCCCACACCACCTTCAGACACTCCCACACCACCTTCAGACACTCCTACACCACCTTCAGACACTCCCACACCACCTTCAGACACTCTCAGACCACATTCAGACACTCCCACACCACCTTCAGGCACTCCCACACCACCTTCAGACACTCTCATACCACCTTCAGGCACTCCCACACCACCTTCATGCACTCTCAGACCACATTCAGACACTCCCACACCACCTTCAGGCACTCCCACACCACCTTCAGACACTCTCATACCACCTTCAGGCACTCCCACACCACCTTCATGCACTCTCACACCACCTTCAGACACTCCCACACCACCTTCCGACACTTTCACACCACCTTCAGACACTCCCACAATACCTTCAGACACTCTCACACCACCTTCAGGCACTCTGACACCACCTTCATGCACTCTCACATCACCTTCAGACACTCTCACACCACCTTCAGACACTCCCACACCACCTTCAGACACTCTCAGACCACATTCAGACACTCCCACACCACCTTCAGGCACTCCCACACCACCTTCAGGCACTCCCACACAACCTTCATGCTCTCTCACACCACCTTCAGACACTCCCACACCGCCTTCAGACATTCCCACACCACCTTCAGACACTCCCACACCACCTCCAGACACTCTCAGACCACATTCAGACACTCCCACACCACCTTCAGGCACTCCCACACCACCTTCAGACACTCTCATACCACCTTCAGTCACTCCCACACCACCTTCATGCACTCTCACACCACCTTCAGACACTCCCACACCACCTTCAGACACTCTCACACCACCTTCAGGCATTCTCACACCACCGTCAGACACTCCCACACCACCTTCAGACACTCTCATACCACCTTCAGGCACTCCCACACCACCTTCATGCACTCTCACACCACCTTCAGACACTCCCACGCCACCTTCAGATACTCCCACACCACCTTCAGACACTCCCACACCGCCTTCAGACACTCCCACACCACCTTCAGACACTCCCACACCACCTTCAGGCACTCTCACACCACCTTCAGACACTCCCACACCGCCTTCAGACATTCCCACACCACCTTCAGACACTCCCACACCACCCTCAGACAATCCAACACCACCTTCAGGCACTCCCACACCACCTTCAGACACTCCCACACCACCTTCAGACACTCCTACACCACCTTCAGACACTCCCACACCACCTTCAGACACTCTCAGACCACATTCAGACACTCCCACACCACCTTCAGGCACTCCCACACCACCTTCAGACACTCTCATACCACCTTCAGGCACTCCCACACCACCTTCAGACACTCTCAGACCACATTCAGACACTCCCACACCACCTTCAGGCACTCCCACACCACCTTCAGACACTCTCATACCACCTTCAGGCACTCCCACACCACCTTCATGCACTCTCACACCACCTTCAGACACTCCCACACCACCTTCCGACACTTTCACACCACCTTCAGACACTCCCACAATACCTTCAGACACTCCTACACCACCTTCAGGCACTCTGACACCACCTTCAGACACTCTCAGACCACATTCAGACACTCCCACACCACCTTCAGGCACTCCCACACCACCTTCAGACACTCTCATACCACCTTCAGGCACTCCCACACCACCTTCATGCACTCTCAGACCACATTCAGACACTCCCACACCACCTTCAGGCACTCCCACACCACCTTCAGACACTCTCATACCACCTTCAGGCACTCCCACACCACCTTCATGCACTCTCACACCACCTTCAGACACTCCCACACCACCTTCCGACACTTTCACACCACCTTCAGACACTCCCACAATACCTTCAGACACTCTCACACCACCTTCAGGCACTCTGACACCACCTTCATGCACTCTCACATCACCTTCAGACACTCTCACACCACCTTCAGACACTCCCACACCACCTTCAGACACTCTCAGACCACATTCAGACACTCCCACACCACCTTCAGGCACTCCCACACCACCTTCAGGCACTCCCACACAACCTTCATGCACTCTCACACCACCTTCAGACACTCCCACACCACCTTCAGACACTCCCACACCACCTTCAGACACTCCCACACCACCTCAGACACTCTCACACCACATTCAGACACTCCCACACCACCTTCAGGCACTCCCACACCACCTTCAGACACTCTCATACCACCTTCAGTCACTCCCACACCACCTTCATGCACTCTCACACCACCTTCAGACACTCCCACACCACCTTCAGACACTCTCACACCACCTTCAGGCATTCTCACACCACCGTCAGACACTCCCACACCACCTTCAGACACTCTCATACCACCTTCAGGCACTCCCACACCACCTTCATGCACTCTCACACCACCTTCAGACACTCCCACGCCACCTTCAGATACTCCCACACCACCTTCAGACACTCCCACACCGCCTTCAGACACTCCCACACCACCTTCAGACACTCCCACACCACCTTCAGGCACTCTCACACCACCTTCAGACACTCCCACACCGCCTTCAGACATTCCCACACCACCTTCAGACACTCCCACACCACCCTCAGACAATCCAACACCACCTTCAGGCACTCCCACACCACCTTCAGACACTCCCACACCACCTTCAGACACTCCTACACCACCTTCAGACACTCCCACACCACCTTCAGACACTCTCAGACCACATTCAGACACTCCCACACCACCTTCAGGCACTCCCACACCACCTTCAGACACTCTCACACCACCTTCAGGCACTCCCACACCACCTTCAGACACTCTCACACCACCTTCAGACACTCCCACACCACCTTCAGGCACTCCCACACCACCTTCAGACACTCTCACACCACCTTCAGACACTCCCACACCACCTTCAGACACTCCACACCACCTTCAGGCACTCTCACACCACCTTCATGCACTCTCACACCACCTTCAGACACTCTCACACCACCTTCAGACACTCCCACACCACCTTCAGACACTCTCAGACCACATTAAGACACTCCCACACCACCTTCAGGCACTCCCACACCACCTTCAGACACTCTCATACGTCAAAAAGAACCCTTAAAACTGTAATTAGGAAAGAACTTATTGATGAGTTTGACGCAAGTAGACAAGTGCAAACAGGCACTAGTCAATCCATAGTTTACCATGATGAGATGTATCAAGTGAAACATGTTTATGGAGCAAGTAACAAGATCACTAGATTACAAGATGTTGTAACAGCTAGACTAAGGTTAGGATATAAGTACCTTTGGCAGTATGTTCCTCAAGCAGATGTAAACAAAACTAAATGTAAAGTGTGTGGCCATACATATGGCCACACACTTGAACACTACGTCCTCGACTGTGTGAAGATAGAACCTTTTAGGGACAGGTCCAAGCACACTGTGTGTGAAATGGCACAACACTTCATCTCTAATGGCAAGATAGCCGACATATTAAGATTGTATCCACTTTTTTGCACTTAGTATCTATGTCAGTTCTCATGTACAGAACCAAATACGCAATGTGCTTGAATACCTCCCACGTAAATGTGAATAACAAAGTGTGAGGCCAGACATACTGCCTCACACGCCTGTTCTCACGCATTTGTGAATAAGTTACCCTTTATGTATAGAACTAAACAAATAATGTAAATGAAATACTGTGTAACTTTCAGTGCCATAATATCCTGACAACCGGGGTTAATTATTATGACCCTTTGTAAACCCTACTCTGTAATCCTTTTGCGCTACCGCTCACAGGATGAGTGTGGGGTGCACAATAAAGTAGCCGCTGCAAGCGGCAAAATAAAAAAATAAACTCATACCACCTTCAGGCACTCCCACACCACCTTCATGCACTCTCACACCACCTTCAGACACTCCCACACCACCTTCAGACACTCTCACACCACCTTCAGGCACTCTCACACCACCTTCAGACACTCCCACACCACCTTCAGACACTCTCACACCTCCTTCATGCCCTCCCACACCACCTTCAGACACTCCCAGACCACCTTCAGACACTCCCACACCACCTTCAGGCACTCTCACATCACCTTCAGACACTCTCACACCACCTTCAGACACTCCCACACCACCTTCAGACACTCTCAGACCACCTTCAGACACTCCCACACCACATTCAGACACTCTCACACCTCCTTCATGCCCTCCCACGCCACCTTCAGATACTCCCACACCACCTTCAGACACTCCCACACCGCCGTCAGACATTCCCACACCACCTTCAGACACTCCCACACCACCTTCAGGCACTCTCACACCACCTTCAAACACTCCCACACCGACTTCAGACATTCCCACACCACCTTCAGACACTCCCACACCACCTTCAGACACTCTCACACCACATTCAGACACTCCCACACCACCTTCAGGCACTCCCACACCACCTTCAGACACTCTCATACCACCTTCAGGCACTCCCACACCACCTTCATGCACTCTCACACCACCTTCAGACACTCCCACACCACCTTCAGACACTCTCACACCACCTTCAGGCATTCTCACACCACCGTCAGACACTCCCACACCACATTCAGACACTCTCACACCTCCTTCATGCCCTCCCACGCCACCTTCAGATACTCCCACACCACCTTCAGACACTCCCACACCACCTTCAGACACTCCCACACCACCTTCAGACACTCCCACACCACCTTCAGGCACTCTCACACCACCTTCAGACACTCCCACACCGCCTTCAGACATTCCCACACCACCTTCAGACACTCCCACACCACCCTCAGACAATCCAACACCACCTTCAGGCACTCCCACACCACCTTCAGACACTCCCACACCACCTTCAGACACTCCTACACCACCTTCAGACACTCCCACACCACCTTCAGGCACTCACACACCACCTTCAGACACTCCCACACCACCTTCCGACACTCTGACACCACCTTCATGCACTCCCACACTACCTTCAGACACTTTCACACCACCTTCAGGCACTCACACACCACCTTCAGACACTCCCACACCACCTTCAGGCACTCTCACACCACCTTCAGACACTCCCACAATACCTTCAGACACTCTCACACCACCTTCAGGCACTCTGACACCACCTTCATGCACTCTCACACCACCTTCAGACACTCTCACACCACCTTCAGACACTCCCACACCACCTTCAGACACTCTCAGACCACATTCAGACACTCCCACACCACCTTCAGGCACTCCCACACCACCTTCAGACACTCCCACACAACCTTCATGCTCTCTCACACCACCTTCAGACACTCCCACACTACCTTCAGACACTTTCACACCACCTTCAGGCACTCTCACACCACCTTCAGACACTCCCACACCACCTTCAGACACTTCCATACCACCTTCAGACACTGTCACACCACCTTCAGACACTCTCATACCACCATCAGGCACTCCCACACCAACTTCAGACACTCCCACACCACCTTCAGACACTCCCACACCACCTTCAGACACTCTCACACCACCTTCAGACACTCCCACACCACCTTCAGACACTCTCACACCACCTTCAGACACTCCCACACCACCTTCAGACACTCCCACACCACCTTCAGACACTCCCACACCACCTTCAGGCACTCTCACACCACCTTCAGACACTCCCACACCACCTTCAGACACTCTCACACCACCTTCAGACACTCTCACACCACCTTCAGACACTCCCACACCACCTTCAGGCACTCCCACACCAAATTCAGCACTCCCACACCACCTTCAGACACTCCCACACCACATTCAAGCACTCCCACACCACCTTCAGACACTCCCACACCAACTTCAGACACTCCCACACCACCGTCAGATACTCCCACACCACCTTCAGGCACTATCACACCACCTTCAGACACTCTCACACCACCTTCAAACACTCCTACACCACCTTCAGACACTCTTACACCACCTTCAGACACCCCCACACCACCTTCAGACACACCCACACCACCTTCAGGCACTCCCACACCACCTTCAGACACTCTCACACCACCGTCAGACACTCCCACACCACCTTCACGCACTCTCACACCACCTTCAGACACTCCCACACCACCTTCAGACACTCCCCCACCACCTTCAGACACTCCCACACCACCTTCAGGCACTCTGACACCACCTTCATGCACTCTCACACCACCTTCAGACACTCTCACACCACCTTCAGACACTCTCACACCACCTTCAGACACTCCCACACCACCTTCAGACACTCTCACACCACCTTCAGACACTCCCACACCACTTCAGACACTCCCACACCACCTTCAGACACTCCCACACCACCTTCAGGCACTCTGACACCACCTTCATGCACTCTCACACCACCTTCAGACACTCTCACACCACCTTCAGACACTCCCACACCACCTTCAGACACTCTCAGACCACATTCAGACACTCCCACACCACCTTCAGGAACTCCCACACCACCTTCAGACACTCTCATACCACCTTCAGACACTCCCACACCACCTTCATGCACTCTCACACCACCTTCAGACACTCCCACACCACCTTCAGACACTCTCACACCACCTTCAGGCACTCTCACACCACCTTCAGACACTCCCACACCACATTCAGACACTCTCACACCACCTTCATGCACTCCCACACCACCTTCAGACACTCCCACACCACCTTCAGACACTCCCACACCACCTTCAGGCACTCCACACCACCTTCAGACACTCTCACACCACCTTCAGACACTCCCACACCACCTTCAGACACTCTCACACCACCTTCAGACACTCCCACACCACCTTCAGGCACTCCCACACCACCTTCATGCACTCTCACACCACCTTCAGACACTCCCACACCACCTTCAGACACTCTCACACCACCTTCAGGCATTCTCACACCACCTTCAGACACTCCCACACCACCTTCAGACACTCTCACACCACCTTCATGCCCTCCCACACCACCTTCAGACACTCCCACACCACCTTCAGACACTCCCACACCGCCTTCAGACACTCCCACACCACCTTCAGACACTCCCACACCACCTTCAGGCACTCTCACACCACCTTCAGACACTCCCACACCGCCTTCAGACATTCCCACACCACCTTCAGACACTCCCACACCACCTTCAGACACTCTCAGACCACATTCAGACACTCCCACACCACCTTCAGGCACTCCCACACCACCTTCAGACACTCTCATACCACCTTCAGGCACTCCCACACCACCTTCATGCACTCTCACACCACCTTCAGACACTCCCACACCACCTTCAGACACTCTCACACCACCTTCAGGCATTCTCACACCACCGTCAGACACTCCCACACCACATTCAGACACTCTCACACCTCCTTCATGCCCTCCCACGCCACCTTCAGATACTCCCACACCACCTTCAGACACTCCCACACCGCCTTCAGACACTCCCACACCACCTTCAGACACTCCCACACCACCTTCAGGCACTCTCACACCACCTTCAGACACTCCCACACCGCCTTCAGACATTCCCACACCACCTTCAGACACTCCCACACCACCTTCAGACACTCCTACACCACCTTCAGGCACTCCCACACCACCTTCAGACACTCCCACACCACCTTCAGACACTCCTACACCACCTTCAGACACTCCCACACCACCTTCAGGCACTCACACACCACCTTCAGACACTCCCACACCACCTTCAGACACTCTCACACCACCTTCAGGCACTCCCACACCACCTTCAGACACTCTCACACCACCTTCAGGCACTCACACCACCTTCAGACACTCCCACACCACCTTCAGGCACTCCACACCAACTTCAGACACTCCCACACCACCTTCAGACACTCTCACACCACCTTCAGGCACTCTCACACCACCTTCATGCACTCTCACACCACCTTCAGACACTCTCACACCACCTTCAGACACTCCCACACCACCTTCAGACACTCTCACACCACCTTCAGACACTCCCACACCACCTTCAGACACTCTCACACCACCTTCAGACACTCCCACACCACCTTCAGACACTCCCACACCACCTTCAGGCACTCCCACACCACCTTCAGCACTCTCACACCACCTTCAGACACTCCCACACCACCTTCAGACACTCTCACACCACCTTCAGGCACTCTCACACCACCTTCAGGCACTCTCACACCACCTTCAGACACTCCCACACCACCTTCAGACACTCTCAGACCACATTCAGACACTCCCACACCACCTTCAGGCACTCCCACACCACCTTCAGGCACTCCCACACCACCTTCATGCACTCTCACACCACCTTCAGACACTCCCACACTACCTTCAGACACTTTCACACCACCTTCAGGCACTCTCACACCACCTTCAGACTCTCCCACACCACCTTCAGACACTACCACACCACCTTCAGACACTCTCACACCACCTTCAGACACTCTCATACCACCATCAGGCTCTCCCACACCAACTTCAGACACTCCCACACCACCTTCAGACACTCCCATACCAACTTCAGACACCCCCACACCACCGTCAGATACTCCCACACCACCTTCAGGCACTATCACACCACCTTCAGACACTCTCACACCACCTTCAAACACTCCTACACCACCTTCAGACACTCTTACACCACCTTCAGACACCCCCACACCACCTTCAGACACACCCACACCACCTTCAGGCACTCCCACACCACCTTCAGACACTCTCACACCACCGTCAGACACTCCCACACCACCTTCAGGCACTCTCACACCACCTTCAGACACTCCCACACCACCTTCAGACACTCCCCACCACCTTCAGACACTCCCACACCATCTTCAGGCACTCTGACACCACCTTCATGCACTCCCACACCACCTTCAAACACTCTCACACCACCTACAGACACTCTCACACCACCTTCAGACACTCCCACACCACCTTCAGGCACTCCCACACCAAATTCAAGCACTCCCACACCACCTTCAGACACTCCCACACCAAATTCAAGCACTCCCACACCACCTTCAGACACTCCCACACCACCTTCAGACACTCCCACACCAACTTCAGACACTCCCACACCACCGTCAGATTCTCCCACACCACCTTCAGGCACTATCACACCACCTTCAGACACTCTCACACCACCTTCAAACACTCCTACACCACCTTCAGACACTCTTACACCACCTTCAGACACCCCCACACCACCTTCAGACACACCCACACAACCTTCAGGCACTCCCACACCACCTTCAGACACTCTCACACCACCGTCAGACACTCCCACACCACCTTCACGCACTCTCACACCACCTTCAGACACTCCCACACCACCTTCAGACACTCCCCCACCACCTTCAGACACTCCCACACCACCTTCAGGCACTCTGACACCACCTTCATGCACTCTCACACCACCTTCAGACACTCTCACACCACCTTCAGACACTCCCACACCACCTTCAGACACTCTCAGACCACATTCAGACACTCCCACACCACCTTCAGGCACTCCCACACCACCTTCAGACACTCTCATACCACCTTCAGGCACTCCCACACCACCTTCATGCACTCTCACACCACCTTCAGACACTCCCACACCACCTTCAGACACTCTCACACCACCTTCAGGCATTCTCACACCACCTTCAGACACTCCCACACCACATTCAGACACTCTCACACCTCCTTCATGCCCTCCCACGCCACCTTCAGACACTCCCACACCACCTTCAGACACTCCCACACCACCTTCAGACACTCCCACACCACCTTCAGACACTCCCACACCACCTTCAGGCACTCTCACACCACCTTCAGACACTCCCACACCGCCTTCAGACATTCCCACACCACCTTCAGACACTCCCACACCACCTTCAGACACTCTCACACCACCTTCAGACACTCCCACACCACCTTCAGGCACTCCCACACCACCTTCAGACACTCTCATACCACCTTCAGACACTCCCACACCACCTTCAGGCACTCTCACACCACCTTCAGACACTCCCACACCACCTTCAGACACTCTCACACCACCTTCAGGCACTCTCACACCACCGTCAGACACTCCCACACCACATTCAGACACTCTCACACCACCTTCAGTCACTCCCACACCACCTTCAGACACTCCCACACCACCTTCAGACACTCCCACACCACCTTCAGACACTCCCACACCACCTTCAGACACTCCCACACCACCTTCAGGCACTCTCACACCACCTTCAGACACTCCCACACCACCTTCAGACACTCCCACACCACCTTCAGACACTCCCACACCACCTTCAGACACTCCCACACCACCTTCAGACACTCCCACACCACCTTCAGACACTCCAACACCACCTTCAGGCACTCCCACACCACCTTCAGACACTCCCACACCACCTTCAGACACTCCTACACCACCTTCAGACACTCCCACACCACCTTCAGACACTCTCACACCACCTTCAGACACTCCCACACCACCTTCAGGCACTCCCACACCACCTTCAGACACTCTCATACCACCTTCAGGCACTCCCACACCACCTTCATGCACTCTCACACCACCTTCAGACACTCCCACACCACCTTCAGGCACTCCCACACCACCTTCAGACACTCTCACACCACCTTCAGGCACTCCCACACCACCTTCAGCACTCTCACACCACCTTCAGACACTCCCACACCACCTTCAGACACTCTCACACCACCTTCAGACACTCCCACAACACCTTCAGACACTCTCACACCACCTTCAGGCACTCTCACACCACCTTCAGACACTCCCACACCACCTTCAGACACTCTCACACCACCTTCAGACACTCCCACACCACCTTCAGGCACTCCCACACCACCTTCAGGCACTCCCACACAACCTTCATGCTCTCTCACACCACCTTCAGACACTCCCACACTACCTTCAGACACTTTCACACCACCTTCAGGCACTCTCACACCACCTTCAGACACTCCCACACCACCTTCAGACACTCCCACACCACCTTCAGACACTCCACACCACCTTCAGACACTCTCACACCACCTTCAGGCACTCCCACACCACCTTCAGACACTCCCACACCACCTTCAGACACTCCCACACCACCTTCAGACACTCCCACACCACCTTCAGACACTCCCACACCACCTTCAGGCACTCTCACACCACCTTCAGACACTCTCACACCACCTTCAGACACTCCACACCACCTTCAGACACTCTCACACCACCTTCAGACACTCCCACACCACCTTCAGACACTCCACACCACCTTCAGGCACTCCCACACCACCTTCAGACACTCTCACACCACCTTCAGACACTCCCACACCACCTTCAGGCACTCCCACACCACCTTCAGACACTCCCACACCACCTTCAGACACTCCCACACCACCTTCAGACACTCCCACACCACCTTCAGGCACTCTCACACCACCTTCATGCACTCTCACACCACCTTCAGACACTCTCACACCACCTTCAGACACTCTCACACCACCTTCAGACACTCCCACACCACCTTCAGGCACTCCCACACCACCTTCAGACACTCCCACACCACCTTCAGACACTCCCACACCACCTTCAGCACTCCACACCACCTTCAGACACTCCCACACCACCTTCAGACACTCCCACACCACCTTCAGGCACTCCCACACCACCTTCAGACACTCCCACACCACCTTCAGGCACTCCACACCACCTTCAGACACTCTCACACCACCTTCAGACACTCCACACCACCTTCAGACACTCTCACACCACCTTCAGACACTCCCACACCACCTTCAGACACTCCCACACCACCTTCAGGCACTCCCACACCACCTTCAGACACTCTCACACCACCTTCAGACACTCCCACACCACCTTCAGCACTCTCACACCACCTTCAGACACTCCCACACCACCTTCAGACACTCCCACACCACCTTCAGACACTCCCACACCACCTTCAGGCACTCTCACACCACCTTCATGCACTCTCACACCACCTTCAGACACTCTCACACCACCTTCAGACACTCCCACACCACCTTCAGACACTCTCACACCACATTCAGACACTCCCACACCACCTTCAGGCACTCCCACACCACCTTCAGACACTCTCATACCACCTTCAGGCACTCCCACACCACCTTCAGCACTCTCACACCACCTTCAGACACTCCCACACCACCTTCAGACACTCTCACACCACCTTCAGGCACTCTCACACCACCTTCAGACACTCCCACACCACCTTCAGACACTCTCACACCACCTTCAGTCACTCCCACACCACCTTCAGACACTCCCACACCACCTTCAGACACTCCCACACCACCTTCAGACACTCCCACACCACCTTCAGACACTCCCACACCACCTTCAGGCACTCTCACACCACCTTCAGACACTCCCACACCACCTTCAGACACTCCCACACCACCTTCAGACACTCCCACACCACCTTCAGACACTCTCACACCACCTTCAGACACTCCCACACCACCTTCAGGCACTCCCACACCACCTTCAGACACTCTCACACCACCTTCAGACACTCCCACACCACCTTCAGCACTCTCACACCACCTTCAGACACTCCCACACCACCTTCAGACACTCTCACACCACCTTCAGGCACTCTCACACCACCTTCAGACACTCCCACACCACCTTCAGACACTCTCACACCACCTTCAGCACTCCCACACCACCTTCAGACACTCCCACACCACCTTCAGACACTCCCACACCACCTTCAGACACTCCCACACCACCTTCAGACACTCCCACACCACCTTCAGGCACTCTCACACCACCTTCAGACACTCCCACACCACCTTCAGACACTCCCACACCACCTTCAGACACTCCCACACCACCTTCAGACACTCCACACCACCTTCAGACACTCCCACACCACCTTCAGACACTCCCACACCACCTTCAGGCACTCCAACACCACCTTCAGACACTCCCACACCACCTTCAGACACTCTCACACCACCTTCAGACACTCCCACACCACCTTCAGACACTCCTACACCACCTTCAGACACTCCCACACCACCTTCAGACACTCCCACACCACCTTCAGACACTCCAACACCACCTTCAGACACTCCCACACCACCTTCAGACACTCCCACACCACCTTCAGGCACTCCACACCACCTTCAGACACTCCCACACCACCTTCAGACACTCCCACACCACCTTCAGACACTCTCACACCACCTTCAGGCACTCCCACACCACCTTCAGACACTCCCACACCACCTTCAGACACTCCCACACCACCTTCAGACACTCTCACACCACCTTCAGACACTCCCACACCACCTTCAGACACTCCCACACCACCTTCAGACACTCCCACACCACCTTCAGACACTCCCACACCACCTTCAGACACTCCCACACCACCTTCAGACACTCCCACACCACCTTCAGACACTCCCACACCACCTTCAGACACTCCACACCACCTTCAGACACTCCCACACCACCTTCAGACACTCTCACACCACCTTCAGACACTCCCACACCACCTTCAGACACTCCCACACCACCTTCAGACACTCTCACACCACCTTCAGACACTCCCACACCACCTTCAGACACTCCCACACCACCTTCAGACACTCCCACACCACCTTCAGACACTCTCACACCACCTTCAGACACTCCCACACCACCTTCAGACACTCCCACACCACCTTCAGACACTCTCACACCACCTTCAGACACTCCCACACCACCTTCAGACACTCCCACACCACCTTCAGACACTCTCACACCACCTTCAGACACTCCCACACCACCTTCAGACACTCTCACACCACCTTCAGACACTCCCACACCACCTTCAGCACTCCTACACCACCTTCAGACACTCCCACACCACCTTCAGACACTCCCACACCACCTTCAGACACTCCCACACCACCTTCAGACACTCCCACACCACCTTCAGACACTCCCACACCACCTTCAGACACTCCCACACCACCTTCAGACACTCCCACACCACCTTCAGACACTCCCACACCACCTTCAGACACTCCCACACCACCTTCAGACACTCCCACACCACCTTCAGACACTCCCACACCACCTTCAGGCACTCCCACACCACCTTCAGACACTCCACACCACCTTCAGACACTCCCACACCACCTTCAGACACTCTCACACCACCTTCAGACACTCCCACACCACCTTCAGACACTCCACACCACCTTCAGACACTCCCACACCACCTTCAGACACTCCCACACCACCTTCAGACACTCCCACACCACCTTCAGGCACTCCCACACCACCTTCAGACACTCTCACACCACCTTCAGACACTCCCACACCACCTTCAGACACTCTCACACCACCTTCAGACACTCCCACACCACCTTCAGACACTCCCACACCACCTTCAGACACTCTCACACCACCTTCAGACACTCCCACACCACCTTCAGACACTCTCACACCACCTTCAGACACTCCCACACCACCTTCAGACACTCCCACACCACCTTCAGACACTCCCACACCACCTTCAGACACTCCCACACCACCTTCAGACACTCCACACCACCTTCAGACACTCCCACACCACCTTCAGACACTCCCACACCACCTTCAGACACTCCCACACCACCTTCAGACACTCCCACACCACCTTCAGCACTCCCACACCACCTTCAGACACTCCCACACCACCTTCAGACACTCCCACACCACCTTCAGACACTCCCACACCACCTTCAGACACTCCCACACCACCTTCAGCACTCTCACACCACCTTCAGACACTCCCACACCACCTTCAGACACTCCCACACCACCTTCAGACACTCCCACACCACCTTCAGACACTCCCACACCACCTTCAGACACTCCCACACCACCTTCAGACACTCTCACACCACCTTCAGACACTCCACACCACCTTCAGACACTCCCACACCACCTTCAGACACTCTCACACCACCTTCAGACACTCCCACACCACCTTCAGACACTCCCACACCACCTTCAGACACTCCCACACCACCTTCAGCACTCTCACACCACCTTCAGACACTCCCACACCACCTTCAGACACTCTCACACCACCTTCAGACACTCCCACACCACCTTCAGACACTCTCACACCACCTTCAGACACTCCCACACCACCTTCAGACACTCCCACACCACCTTCAGACACTCCCACACCACCTTCAGGCACTCCACACCACCTTCAGACACTCCCACACCACCTTCAGGCACTCTCACACCACCTTCAGGCACTCTCACACCACCTTCAGACACTCCCACACCACCTTCAGACACTCCACACCACCTTCAGACACTCCCACACCACCTTCAGACACTCACACACCACCTTCAGACACTCTCACACCACCTTCAGACACTCCCACACCACCTTCAGACACTCCCACACCACCTTCAGACACTCCCACACCACCTTCAGGCACTCCTACACCACCTTCAGACACTCCCACACCACCTTCAGCACTCTCACACCACCTTCAGACACTCCCACACCACCTTCAGCACTCCCACACCACCTTCAGACACTCCCACACCACCTTCAGACACTCCCACCACCTTCAGACACTCCCACACCACCTTCAGACACTCCACACCACCTTCAGACACTCTCACACCACCTTCAGACACTCCCACACCACCTTCAGACACTCCCACACCACCTTCAGACACTCTCACACCACCTTCAGGCATTCTCACACCACCTTCAGACACTCCCACACCACATTCAGACACTCTCACACCTCCTTCATGCCCTCCCACACCACCTTCAGACACTCTCACACCACCATCAGACACTCCCACACCACATTCAGGCACTCTCACACCACCTTCAGACACTCCCACACCACCTTCAGGCACTCTCACACCACCTTCAGACACTCCCACACCACCTTCAGACACTCTCACACCACCTTCAGGCACTCCCACACCACTTTCAGACACTTCCACACCACCTTCAGACACTCTCACACCACCTTCAGGCACTCTCACACCACCTTCAGACACTCACACTATGTATATTATGTATGCTGGATTATATATCATGTATGTATATCATGTATGTGCTCCATTTATGTATTATTTATTCAGCCTAGCTGGCAGCGTGTGGCAATGTTATTACCATATCCCACACGCTTAATTAATGTGCCTGGCGACGTATGGAAGCTGCTAATGTATCACTTGCCATACGTCGCCTATAGCAGTTGACCGGGAGCCTAGTCAAGAGAGAGTGCTGCTCTCCTTTGTGTACATACTCTTATCCAGTAAACCGAACCTACAAAACTATACAGGTGTTTGTGTTCTCTCCTGTATATAGAACTTATTATTCAGAACCTAACATGGCGCAGTGCGTAGTCTTACTGGATAATTACGAGTGATAGTGCAAAGTTTGTAGAAAGCCGGCTAGGGTCCCCTCCCGTCTTGGGTCAAGCCTTGGGTCAACTCCCGCGCCATCTCTCCTCGAAGAATTTCAGCAACTTTGAGCAGTGTCAGTGACAGTGATTTTCTGTGAAGTGTTTAGTGCATTGTGTGTTCGTGCCATTCATGTGTGACCTTGTTCTAAAGGATTCCCAAGGTATACGGCACGTTCTGGGCATTCGTAAGGAGTAGAGTTGAGTGCACCCGTCTCTGACCGCGTCCTGAGGGTAACTAGACTGACTGGGAGTCGCCGCGCCTCTCCCTCCACCCCCCTCACAGCGCCGCCTCCACCCCCCCTCACAGCTGGGGCGAGACGCTCTACCCGCCCAGGACACACACTCACTCGCACACGACACTCGCTGACCGCGCGGCTTCCTTATATATATTTTATATATATAACCTACTTATCTGTGTATTTAATTAATTTTTTGTCTGAAATCTTGTTGATACGACGGGCTGACCGGTCAACACTGATTAAGACATAGTACACAGAGGAAGTAGTTATGTCTCACGCCTTACGTAGCCGTGGACCCAGCGTCTGGATGACCCAGGCGGGTGATAGCCCCGCAGAGATGGATGACCAGACCGGCCACGACGCTTCAGCCCCCACATCGCGCAGTCCCTCACCTCAATATTCAGCGTTGTCTCCAGAGATAATTGCTTTACTGAAGTTTATGAGAGATGAGAAACGCGAGGATGAAGCCCACAGACGTTTGGCGGATGAGCACAGAAGGCAAGCAGAGGCAGAACGAGACAACCAACGGAGATTGGAAGACAGTGAACGGTTTGAAGCCTTGATATCTCGCCTCACTGTTAACCAAGCCCCTGGCTCTAACACTGCCTCGGTACTGACTGGTTCAGATACCTCATCCATGCTTCCTTCACACCCCCCAGCCCCACCTAAAGCAGCAGCTCAAACGCCGCCCATCTTGAAGCCTGATGAGACTTTCCAGACTTTTCGTGAATGGCGGCGACGGTGGACTGATTACTCTACAATGGTGGATCTCCAGAGTTTGTCACAGCCTAAACAACTCATCCAGCTGCGCATGTGCCTGTCCTTGGAAATTCAGCGTGTCTTGGAACATACGTTGCAGGTACCCCCAACCTCTTTGCTGTCTGTAGAGGAGGTACTGGACGTTCTACAACGGCACATCAAAGGACAGCAGAATGAAGCTCTGCGCAGGAGGGAATTGTTTAGCTGCAGACAGATGGAGGGTGAGTCTTTTGATGCCTTTTACGTGCGTCTTAAGAGAGCCTCGGAAGAGGTAGATATATGTCCAGGCCACCACCAGCAGTGCGAGGAGACCCAGTTGAGGCAGGTGATCCTGATGGGTGTTAAGGACGAGGAACTTGTCCAACGCCTCACCTCCCTCGACTCTTCCTCTTCTCTTAAGGATGTGTTGACGATATGTCGCTCCTATGAGGCTGCCAGGTGTGCCACCTCTGCCATCCGTGCTCCCCCTACAGCTGTACGCGCTGTGTCCCGGTACAAGAAGGACAAGAAGTCCGTTCCTACGCCTTCGCCCACCACGTCCACGCCCGGTTTATTTTGCAACAACTGTGGTAAGCAGCACGGAACACAGGTGTGTCCAGCTGCTCAGTCTACCTGCAACAGTTGTGACCGTAAGGGCCACTGGTCACTCACAGTACGGTGCCCAGCCAAACGCGTCCAGTGCAATGTGTGTGGTCGTCTGGGCCACTATGACAAGTGTTGCCCTTCCAACATACCCAAGGGACCGCGTCGGCGGAAGCTTCAGCCCCCCTCCACCAGAGAGGGCCGCCCACAGTCTTCCAATCAGAGGTACGACGACTCCTGACAACGCTCGAGCCACATTAGGAATGTGTGCTCCCCCCCGCGTCCCAGGACCAAAGTCCCCCAGTACATCAGCGTCATCGTGACCTACGGCGGTGTGTCATCCCGCCTTCAGATGTTGCCCGACACCGGCGCTGATGCTACAGTCATCGGTCCCCAGCATTTGCAATGCTTGGGGCTCTCTCCAAGTGATCTAGGACCGCCCCCCAAGGATCTCCGCTTTATGGCAGATGGTTCACAGATGACCCCGGCCCTGGGTTCACTCCAAGCACAAGTCACCTTTGGCAACAGGTCGTGTCAAGCCTGGATTGATGTGCATAACGGTGTCCAGACTCCTTTGCTGTCCTACAGACATTGTCAGGAGTTGGCCATCATCTCCCAGGACTTCCCCAAACCTATTCTTGAGGTAAAACACGCCAACAGGGTGCAAAAAGGGAGCAGCAACGACCCTGCTGCCGCCCTACCCCTGCCTCTTGCCAGTGACACCTCTCCTTCGGATGCTCGGAAGTACTTCCTGAAGGAATTCAGCGACGTTCTGGTGACCAAGTCCGCTCTGGAATCCAAGCCTCTCAAGAAGATGGCAGGCCCCCCCATGAGGATCCACCTGAGGGACGACGCGAAGCCATTCGCTATTTACACCCCTCGACTGGTTCCCCTGGCCTTCCGCGAGGCGGTCAAAAACGAGCTGGACTCCATGGTCGCCCAAGAAATTATTGTACCAACCGGCGATGACCCGTCTCCATGGTGTCACCCGATGGTTGTCGTCGCAAAACCTAAAGGTGGTGTTCGGATCACCACTGACCTTTCCAAGCTCAACAACCAGGTGTCTCGTCCTGCGCACCCTTCTCCCACGCCCTTTGCAGCCATACGCAGCGTGAACCCGAAGGCGCGCTTCTTCACGACGATGGACGCCCTGTGTGGATACTGGCAGATAGAGCTTGCCGAGGAAGACCGACCACTCACAACGTTCATCACCCCGCATGGACGTTACAGTTATTGCCGTGGCCCCATGGGATTCGCCGCTACAGGAGACGCTTTCTGTCTTCGAGGTGATATGGCTCTACAAGGTCTGGCAAACTGCGTGAAAGTGGTCGACGACATACTCGTGTACGACGAGGATTATATGGATCACCTCTGCCGTATCTACGAGGTACTCAACAGGTGCCGGAAGCACGGCATTACCCTAAATGCCGACAAGTTTGTTCTGGCCAGCTCTTCAGTTGACTTTTGTGGGTACACCCTCTCAGGGAATGGTATCGCAGCTGACCCGGAAAAGGTCCGCGCCATTACGGATTTTCCCACCCCTGCTAACCTGACCGACTTGAGGTCCTTCATCGGTCTCGTCAACCAGTTAGCAGAGTTTTCGTCGGACATCTCCGCAGCTGCTCAACCACTTCGCCCCCTGATGAGCCCCAAGAGGACATTCCTGTGGACCCCCGACCACGACAAGGCCTTCCAGCAAGTGAAACAGGCCCTGTCTCGTCCACCTGTCCTCGCCACGTTTGACCCAGCCTTGCCGACAGTTCTGCAGACAGATGCCTCACGCTTGTATGGCGTGGGATACGCCCTACTGCAGGATCATGGTGGAGGGCAGTTCCGGCTCGTCCAGTGTGGCTCGCGTTTCCTCTCTGACACTGAGACGCGCTATGCCACTATTGAGTTGGAGCTGTTGGCTGCGGTTTGGGCGATGTCCAAGTGCAGGTTTTACCTCATAGGCCTGCAATACTTTCACCTAGTGACCGACCATCGCCCGCTTGTCCCGATCCTCAACCACTACACGCTAGACGCCGTTGAGAACCCTCGCCTCCAGCGTCTGAAAGAGAAACTCTCGGCGTACATCTTCACTGCAGTGTGGCGTGCTGGTAAGGAGCTCTGCATCCCTGATGCCTTATCCCGCTCCCCTGTCAGCCGCCCTACTCCAGAAGACCATGTACTCGACGCCGACCTCGCTCTTTCCGTCAGGACTGTGGTCACTCTCCATGCCGTCCAATCCCTTCGTTCGGACCTGTCACCAGATGACGACAAGGCAATGGAGGACCTTCGAACAGCGGCCCGAGATGACCCTTCCTATGTCCGACTCGTCGAGTGTGTGAGGAATGGATTTCCTAGCAACCGCTACGATCTTCACAACACCCTGCTCCCGTATTGGAAACTCCGCGATGAACTCTACTGCGACGGAGACCTTGTTCTGTACGGAGCACGTGTAGTTGTCCCTGCTGCATCACGTCCCCACGCCTTGGCCCGCCTTCACGACAGTCACCGTGGAGCTGAGGCCACCAAACGACGTGCACGACAGACTGTGTTCTGGCCCGGCATCAACTCCGACATCTCCAATGTTGTCCGTGCGTGTGAGCCCTGCCAAGTATTACAACCCAGCCAGCAGCAGGAACCCTTTATGAGTGACGACAACCCCACCCGCCCCTTTGAGTCTGTGTCGGCCGACTTTTTCTGTGTGTCAGGAAAGTCCTTCCTCGTTATCGTCGACCGTCTCTCTGGTTGGCCGGTTGTCATCAAGTGCGGTAATGACACGACGTCTGCCGCCACCATCAGCAAGTTCCGCCACTACTTCCGTGACGTGGGCGTTCCTGTACGCCTGCGAACCGACGGAGGGCCTCAGTTCACAAGCCGGGACTTTGCTGTGTTCCTCGACCGATGGGGAGTCCGGCATGTGTTGTCATCGCCCCATTACCCGCAGTCCAACGGCCACGCTGAGGCTGCTGTCAAATCCCTGAAGCACCTCATCCTTAAGGTGGCCCCTTCTGGGAACATTGACTGCGAGGCCTTCGACAGGGGTCTTCTTGAACTCCGCAACACACCTAACTACACCGGACGCTCCCCTGCCCAGGTTTTGTATGGACGCCCCCTTCGTTCTTGTGTCCCTGCTCACCCTCAATCCTTCTCCAAGGAGTGGCAGGCCAAGACAGAGGATTGTGATCGCCGAGCCGCCGAACGTGTTCAGGACGTCGTCGCCCGCTACAATGACCACGCCCGTTCTCTCCCCAGGTTGAGTGTCGGCACCCAAGTCCGTGTTCAGGACCCGACCTCCCTACGTTGGGACAAAGTAGGCGTAGTCATGGGTCTCGGCAGGTCACGGGACTACCAGGTGCGGTTACCCAGTGGTCGTGTGTGGTGGAGGAACCGCCGTTTTCTCCGCCCCGTAACAATGCCTTCTGCTGGCCCCGCCACCAGTGTTGAGTCCCATACCCTTCCCAGTGATGAAGTCCCTCGACGCTCAGAACGGATCCAAAAGAAAAGGTCCGCTCAAGACTTTGCTATGAGCGTATAGGGGGGAGGGAGGTGTATGTATATTATGTATGCTGGATTATATATCATGTATGTATATCATGTATGTGCTCCATTTATGTATTATTTATTCAGCCTAGCTGGCAGCGTGTGGCAATGTTATTACCATATCCCACACGCTTAATTAATGTGCCTGGCGACGTATGGAAGCTGCTAATGTATCACTTGCCATACGTCACCTATAGCAGTTGACCGGGAGCCTAGTCAAGAGAGAGTGCTGCTCTCCTTTGTGTACATACTCTTATCCAGTAAACCGAACCTACAAAACTATACAGGTGTTTGTGTTCTCTCCTGTATATAGAACTTATTATTCAGAACCTAACACACACCACCTTCAGGCACACCCACACCACCATCAGACACTCCCACACCACCTTCAGACACTCCCACACCGCCTTCAGACACTCTCACACCACCTTCAGACTCTCCTACACCACCTTCAGACACTCCGACTCCACCTTCAGACACTCCCACACTATCTTCAGACACTCCCACACCACCTTCAGGCAATCCCACACCACCTTCAGACACTCCTACACCACCTTCAGACACTCCCACTCCACCTTCAGGCACTCCCATACCACTTTCGGGTACTCCCACACCACCTTAGACACTCCCACTCCACCTTCACCCACTCCCACACCACCTTCGGGTACTCCCACACCACCTTCAGACTCTCCTACACCACCTTCAGACACTCCCACACCACCTTCAGACACTCCCACACCACCTTCAAACACTCCCACACCACCTTCAGACACTCTCACACCACCTTCAGACACTCCCACACCACCTTCAGTCACTCCCACACCACCTTCAGACTCGCCTACACCACCTTCAGACACTCCCACTCCACCTTCAGACACTCACACCACCTTCAGGCACTCCCACACCACCTTCAGGCACTCCCACACCACCTTCAGGCACTCCCACACCACCTTCAGGCACTCCTACACCACCTTCAGACATTCCCACTCCACCTTCAGACACTCACACCACCTTCAGACACTCTCACACCACCTTCAGGCACTCCCACACCACCTTCAGGCACTCCCACACCACCTTCAGACACTCCTACACCACCGTCAGACATTCCCACTCCACCTTTAGTCACTCACACCACCTTCAGACACTCTCACACCACCTTCAGGCACTCCCACACCACCTTCATGCACTCCCACAGCACCTTCAGACACTCCCACACCACCTTCAGACACTCCCACACCACCTTCGGGTACTCCCACACCACCTTCAGACACTCCTACACCACCTTCAGACACTCTCACACCACCTTCAGGCACTCCCACACCACCTTCAGGCACTCCCACACCACCTTCAGACACTCCCACTCCACCTTCAGACACTCCCACACCACCTTCAGGCACTCCCACACCACCTTCAGACACTCCCACACCACCTTCAGGCATCCCCCACTCCACCTTCAGACACTCCCACACCACCTTCAGGCACTCCCACACCTCCTTCAGGCACTCCCACTCCACCTTCAGACACTCCCACACCACCTTCAGACACTCCCACACCACCTTCAGACACTCCCACTCCACCTTCAGACACTCCCACTCCACCTTCAGGCACTCCCACTCCGCCTTCAGACACTCCCACACCACCTTCAGGCACTCCCACTCCACCTTCAGACACTCCCACACCACCTTCAGACACTCCCACACCACCTTCAGGCACTCCCACACCACCTTCAGGCACCCCCACTCCACCTTCAGACACTCCCACACCACCTTCAGACACTCCCACTCCACCTTCAGACTCCCACACCACCTTCAGGCACTCCCACACCACCTTCAGACACTCCCACACCACCTTCAGACACTCCCACACCACCTTCAGGCACTCCCACACCTCCTTCAGGCACTCCCACTCCACCTTCAGACACTCCCACACCACCTTCAGACACTCCCACACCACCTTCAGGCGCTCCTACACCACCTTCAGGCACTCCCACACCACCTTCAGGCACTCCCACTCCACCTTCAGGCACTCCCACACCACCTTCAGACACTCCCACACCACCTTCAGACACTCCCATACCACCTTCAGGCACTCCCACAACACCTTCAGGCACTCCCACACCAACTTCAGATACTCCCACACCACCTTCAGACACTCCTACACTAACTTCAGGCACTCCCCCACCACCTTCAGACACTCCCACACCACCTTCGACAATCTCACACCACCTTCAGGCACTCCCACTACACCTTCAGACACTCCCATACTACCTTCAGACACTCTCACACCACCTTCAGGCACTCTCACACCACCTTCAGACACTCCCACACCATCTTCAGACACTTCCACACCACCTTCAGACACTCCCACTCCACCTTCAGACACTCACACACCACCTTCAGGCACTCCCACACCACCTTCAGACACTCTCAAACCACCATCAGACACTCCCACACCACATTCAGGCACTCTCACACCACCTTCATGCACTCTCACACCACTTTCAGTCACTCCCACATCACCATCAGGCACTCTCACATCACCTTCAGACACTCCCACACCACCTTCAGACATTCTCACACTACCTTCAGACACTCTCACACCACTTTCGGACACTCTCATACCATCTTCAGACACTACCACACCACCTTCAGACACTCCCACACCACCTTCAGACAATCCCACACCTCCTTCAGGCACTCCCACACCACCTTCAGACATTCTCACACTAACTTCAGACACTCTCACACCACCTTCGGAATCTCTCATACCATCTTCAGACACTCCCACACCACCGTCAGAAACTCCCACACCTCCTTCAGACACTCCCACACCTCCTTCAGGCACTCCCACACCACCTTCACACACTCCCACACCACCTTCAGACACTCCCACACCACCTTCAGACACTCCTACACTATCTTCAGACACTCCCACACCACCTTCATGCAGTCTCACACCACCTTCAGACACTCCCACACTACCTTCAGCCACTCCCACACCACCTACAGACACTCCCACACCACCATCAGGCACTCTCACACCATCTTCAGACACTCCCACACCACCTTCAGACACTCTCACACCACCTTCAGACACTCCCACACCACCTTCAGACACTCTCACACCCTCTTTAGACACTCCCACACCAACTTCAGGCACTCCCACACCACCTGCAGACACTCCCACACTACCTTCAGCCACTCCCACACCACCTACAGACACTCCCACACCACCATCAGGCACTCTCACACCACATTCAGGCACTCTCACACCACCTTCAGACACTCCCACACCACCTTCAGTCACTTCCACACCACCTTCAGACACTCCCACTCCACCTTCAGACACTCACACACCACCTTCGGACACTCTCATACCATCTTCAGACACTCCCACACCACCTTCAGACACTCCCACACCACCTTCAGACACTCCCACACCACTTTCAGGCACGTCGTACACTATCTTCAGACACTCCCACACCACCTTCATGCTGTCTCACACCACCTTCAGACACTCCCACACTACCTTCAGCCACTCCCACACCACCTTCAGACACTCTCACCAACCAGCTTCATACACTCTCAGACCACCTTCAGACACTCCCACACCACCTTCAGGAACTCCCACACCACCTTCAGACACTCTCACCACCTTCAGACACTCCCACACCACCTTCAGACACTCTCACACCACCTTCAGGCATTCTCACACCACCTTCAGATACTCCCACACCACATTCAGACACTCTCACACCTCCTTCATGCCCTCCCACACCACCTTCAGACACTCTCACACCACCGTCAGATACTCCCACACCACATTCAGGCACTCTCATACCACCTTCAGACACTCCCACACCACCTTCAGATACTCTCACACCACCTTCGGACACTCCCACACCACCCTCAGACACTCCTACACCACCTTCAGGCACTCCCACACCACCTTCAGACACTTCCACACCACCTTCAGACACTCTCACACCACCTTCAGGCACTCTCACACCACCTTCAGACACTCACACCACCTTCAGGCACTCCCACACCACCTTCAGGCACTCCCACACCACCTTCAGACTCTCCTACTCCACCTTCAGACACTCCGACTCCACCTTCAGACACTCCCACACTATCTTCAGACACTCCCACACCACCTTCAGGCAATCCCACACCACCTTCAGACACTCCTACACCACCTTCAGACACTCCCACTCCACCTTCAGGCACTCCCACACCACCTTCGGGTACTCCCACACCACCTTAGACACTCCCACTCCACCTTCACACACTCCCACACCACCTTCAGGTACTCCCACACCACCTTCAGACTCTCCTACACCACCTTCAGACACTCCCACACCACCTTCAGACACTCCCACACCACCTTCAAACACTCCCACACCACCTTCAGACACTCTCACACCACCTTCAGACACTCCCACACCACCTTCAGTCACTCCCACACCACCTTCAGACACTCCTACACCACCTTCAGACACTCCCACTCCACCTTCAGACACTCACACCACCTTCAGGCACTCCCACACCACCTTCAGGCACTCCCACACCACCTTCAGGCACTCCCACACCACCTTCAGGCACTCCCACACCACCTTCAGACACTCCTACACCACCTTCAGACATTCCCACTCCACCTTCAGACACTCACACCACCTTCAGACACTCCCACACCACCTTCAGGCACTCCCACATCACCTTCAGACACTCCTACACCACCTTCAGACATTCCCACTCCACCTTTAGACACTCACACCACCTTCAGACACTATCACACCACCTTCAGGCACTCCCACACCACCTTCATGCACTCCCACAGCACCTTCAGACACTCCCACACCACCTTCAGACACTCCCACACCACCCTCGGGTACTCCCACACCACCTTCAGACACTCCTACACCACCTTCAGACACTCTCACACCACCTTCAGGCACTCCCACACCACCTTCAGGCACTCCCACACCACCTTCAGACACTCCCACTCCACCTTCAGACACTCCCACACCGCCTTCAGGCACTCCCACTCCACCTTCAGACACTCCCACACCACCTTCAGGCATCCCCCACTCCACCTTCAGACACTCCCACACCACCTTCAGGCACTCCCACACCTCCTTCAGGCACTGCCACTCCACCTTCAGACACTCCCACACCACCTTCAGACACTCCCACACCACCTTCAGGCACTCCCACTCCACCTTCAGACACTCCCACTCCACCTTCAGGCACTCCCACTCCGCCTTCAGACACTCCCACACCACCTTCAGACACTCCCACACCACCTTCAGACACTCCCACACCACCTTCAGGCACTCCCACACCACCTTCAGGCACCCCCACTCCACCTTCAGACACTCCCACACCACCTTCAGACACTCGCACTCCACCTTCAGACTCCCACACCACCTTTTGGCATTCCCACATCACCTTCAGACACTCCCACACCACCTTCAGACACTCCCACACCACCTTCAGGCACTCCCACACCACCTTCAGACACTCCCACACCACCTTCAGGCACTCCTACACCACCTTCAGGCACTCCCACACCACCTTCAGGCACTCCCACACCACCTTCAGGCACTCCCACACCACCTTCAGACACTCCCACACCACCTTCAGACACTCCCACACCACCTTCAGGCACTCCCACTCCACCTCTAGGCACTCCCACACCACCTTCAAGCGCTCCCACTTCACCTTCAGACACTCCCACATCACCTTCAGGCACTCCCACATCACCTTCGGGTACTCACATGGTAGGCAACATTTGCATTTCTTCCCTGAACATCCTTGAATGTTGACGACTCCTTTACACTGTTGCTTCGAGGTGACGCAAAACCCGCCATTATTGACGCAGGTGACCTTGGCTTTGCAAGATCTGACGCAACAGACACATCCATCCTGAGTACAACCACCACTGATGGCTTGGGTGTTGCCTCTACAGCTTTTCCTACATGTTCCCTGCATTTTCAAGCACTTGTCATTTTCCTGTCCTCTGCATTTCACTCCTGTAATCATTTAGTAGTTATTGCTCGCTGTATGGGTGTAGGAATCTCTCTCTCTCTCTCTCTCTCTCTCTCTCTCTCTCTGTCTCTCTCATTACACTACAAAAATAAATTAATTTTAAAACGTTTCTCTCCTCGATGTTGACACTTACTTGGAGTACAGCAGTAGCACCTCTTCCCTCGGCACCCCTTCTTCAGGATTTTCCCCTGGCACTTCTTCCTGGCGTAGACGCAGTAGCCGCCTTTCTCCTTGCACACCCTCTTGGCCTTACACTGTGGGGCGCAACACCAGCAGGTCTTCTTCTTCTTCCCTTCCATCCTCCTGCAGCCGTTTGTCATCTCCCGCTGTGTCTTCCCACACGCCTTCTTCTGGCACCTCCCCCCGATAGATTTACAGATTCTCCTGGTCTTACAACCTGTGTGGACTAGAAGCATTAACATCCACACCTTGAACTACAATCTAAACAAAAATAAAAATAAAACAAAAACGAAACGAAAAACGAAACGAAACAAAAAACGAAACGAAAAAAACAACAAGTATTTTCCCCACAACTACCACAGAGACGGGCATATCTCTCAGTTTCGTCACACTGAAAGGAAAGGAATTCATATTTAAGGAGCGCGGGCTTAATATCCACTGCTCTCAATCGATCCCTGAAAATGTAAGTCTGTTAACAAGGCTGCCGTATTGTTGAGATATTATAAAGTAACGTAAATACCCTGAAAGCTTTTAGAAGTTGTAACCAAAATCTAGACACAGTTCCTTTAAATATGTATGTTGATGACTGTGGGTTCGATCCCTCGTACTCGAAACTGAAGAGGAATATCAAGTCTTCGAAAACGACACAAATAACACACCCCTCTCTCTCTCTCTCTCTCTCTCTCTCTCTCTCTTTTATTATGGGTAATATTTTTGTTCCTCCATTATCTATTTATTGTACTTACCTTTCTTCCTCTTTTTGTTTTCATTGGGTTTCTTTTTAATCGGTTTCCCGGGTACTTGGTACTTGGGTTTCGACACTGCCGTCTGTTTCTGAACATTGTTGACCTTCGTGTTGATTTTGTCGTTGTGTGTTCGGTTGGTTGATTTTCTGTCCTTAATCTCTTCCTCTTTTCTCTCCTTGTTCTTCTTCTTCTTCTTGTTTTTCTTCTTCTTCTTCTTCTTCTTCTTCTTCTTCTTCTTTTGGTCATTTTCCTTATTTCTGTCTTGACTTTCTTCATTCTTCATTATATTGTAATTTTCTTTGTACATTATAATTTGGTCTTTCTTCTTCATTTGTTTATTTGTTACGTGTTCTTTTAACTCATTGTGCTTGTTTTTATTTTCTTTCTTTGTATTTGTGTCATCAATGTTTTTCTTATTTTCCTGTTTATTTGTCGCGTTTTTTGTTATGTTAGTGTCATTTTCCTCATTGTTTTGAGTCTTCTTTTTACTTTTGTTTATTTTCCTTGTCTTGTCTTTGTCGTTTTTACCAATATTTTTGTTTTTGTTCACTTTAGCATCATTTTTCCTGTGTTTCTTTATCTTTTCATCATTTCCTTTTGTTTTTGTACCTTTATTTATGTCTTTTCCTTCATTTTCCTGATTTTTGTCTATTTTTTCCTTATGTTTGTAAATTTTGCCTTCATTTTTCTTATTTTTTCCCTCGCTTTCCTTATTTTTGTCTATTTTTCCTTCATTTTCCTGATTTTTTTCTATTTTTCCTTCATTTTCCTGATTTTTGTCTATTTTTTCCTTACTTTTTCCCCCACTTTCCTTATTTTTTATTATTTTCTTCCATTTGTTTTGTGATTTCCTCTGATTTTCCTTATTTTCGGTTCTTCTAACACCTGTTTTCTTGTTTTTTCCTCCATTTTCCCTTTTATTGCTTCGTTTATTACCTGTTTTCTTCGTATTCTTCCTATTTTCCTTTATCTGGCTCTCTCCTATACCCCTGTTTTTATTCGTTGTCTTTTCGTTTTGTCTTCGTTTGGGTGGATTGTCTTTCTTAGGTATTTTGGGATTTTCTTCATCTTTATCCAGTTTTCCTTTTGGGTTCTTCTTGAGTTGCCATTTCTTTGGTTTATCAAGTATTTCTCTCTCTTGTGGTTCATCTTTATCAATCTTTCTCTTCCTCTGTGTTCTTCTGTTATCTTCTCCTCTCTTCTCTTCTGCGTTCAACTTCATCTTTTTCCGCTGTTTTCTCTCTCCGTTTTCGTCTTCTTCTTCTTCTTCTTCACTGCCACTCTTGTTCTTCTTTCGCCTTGCGCTAATATTGACATTTTCGTCTTTGTTAGCATTCTTCTGCCTGGCGATGCTTCTCTCACTCTCATCACTATCTTTCCTTCGTCTGGCGTTGATTTTTGTTCTGTCTGTACACGGGAGAACATCACGTAGATTACTGAACAGTATTATTATTATTATTATTATTATTATTATTATTATTATTACTAATATTTTGTTTTCATAATGTTTCACCTCATATAATTCAGTAGTTTCATATATAAACAGACAAACTAATTTCAATCATTCCGGTAGCAATTATCATGTCTTAGGTTTGGCGATAACGTCCCTCCCTAGTTTGACCTGAATCCTCACTACACCACAGAAAGTCACATGATGTTGACCTTTGACCTACCATGTGGAGTAACCTTGCAGCAGCGGGTGGGGGGAGGGCAGGGGGCCGGTAGACAGAGGGTAGGGTCAGACCAGGTCGTCATACATTTGCCTCCTAGTGCCTCACACAACATGACGTCACTTCCTGTGCGATCTTGACCTCGGCTAGTGAGTGCAATGACCTGAGGGTGAAGAACAGTAGGTCATGTTCTGGTGTTCATTATAACTGTTTTTAACACTTTCCGGTTATAGTGGCTATTTTATTGACTTACTGACTGATAAACTGACTCACTGATTAACTGACTGACTGACAGAATAAATGAATGAGGAGACCTTTTTTTGCACATAACACTTTTAACAGACACTGAACACCGTCCGTCCTTTAACACTGGTGGAGAGTTAGTCAGGAAAGTCTTAATGAAAGGACTCTGCGGTAATTACTGTATGCGGAGGAGTCAAATGCTTCTCTTTGTATGTTTGTGTACCTTATCGGGGTCATCTGAGGAAGCAACAGCAGCAACAAGAGGATGCATAGCAGGAGGAAGCATAGCAGGAGGAAGCACAGCAGGAGGAGGCACAGCAGCAGGACGAGGCACAGCAGCAGGAGGAGGCACAGCAGCAGCAGGAGGCACAGTAGCAGCAGGAGGCACAGCAATCACAGCAGAGATCGGGGAGACGCTTGAAGTCATCGCTGACACAGAACACAGCATCGTCAGGCCCACCACAGCAGCAACCACACCACACAGCAACGTCATCATGGCCAAGGTAACACGGGCACTCCTAGACACCTCGTCAAGGAGCGGCGACGTAGCACATGATAGCACTGCCAAGGTTGATGCAAAAGTGGCAATCAGACATGGAAGCAAATGTAATCAGGTAAATGGAAAGGAGGAGGAGGCGGGGAGAAGGATGGGGAGGGAGGGAGGGAGAGGCACCTTTTCCTCATGGTACAGGTGGGAGTAAAGGGAAGGAAGGGAGGGGGGAGGAGGGTAGTGAGAGAGAGAGAGAAAGGGAGGGTGAGGGGGAGGGTTAAGGAGGGGTTGAGGGGGAGGGTTAGGGGGAGGGTGAGGGTGAGGAGGCGGTCCCATGAAAGATAAGAGTCAATGCACTACACTATGATATATTTACCAACTAGTATATGTCATTACTTTCCGCATGTTATACAACGATTTATATGTAAATGTGGCAGGTTTACAATTGTGTGAGTGTCAGTGCCGAGGGTGTGTGACATTTGCAACAGGTGTGACAGGTGTGTACAGCTTACAGGTGGGGAACCGCTTATCAACGAACCCACTGCACGCTTCTCTTTGTTTCCTTCCCCACTATTTGTTCCATGCCGTGGCTTTCCGTTCTTATTAGAGTGTATCGTGTGAAGGTTATTGTCCTCAAATCAAAGGATGAGGACTATAATAGCTGTTTCCCTTCCTGTATTATGTTCCCTGCCGTCAACGAGGAATAAAATAGTTGTTTCCCTTCCTGTTTTATGTTCCCTGCCGTCAACGAGGAATATAATAGTTGTTTCCCTTCCTGTTTTATGTTCCCTGCAGTCAACGAGGAATATAATAGCTGTCAAAAGATAAGGATTTTTAGGCGAAACATTTGGGTAGTGTAGGCTAGATGATTAGAAAGACAACTCAGAAGATTGGTAACTCAAGTCAGGGGATTGGTAATGTAATTCAGCATGGCCCACACTTATCCGAATTACGGCTCCATGGCCCTCATTTCAGGTTCATAACAGCGTCAGTTTGGCCATGTTTCCTCCTGTTTTCTCCCACACAGCAGACTACAGGCTGTAGACGTCAACGCCATCTCGTTCATCCTCATACATTACGACGGTCGATCCCTGGAAGGTAACACAAGATATAAACCTAAATTGACATACATACATAATATATAATAATAATAATGGTTGCCCCTTGGCGTGAATTTGTTAAAGGTGTAGAAGCTGTCGCCAACACAACAACCACATCTTGTGTTAACGAATTGCATGACCCAGTATCAAGGAATAGTCCGAGAAGACCGGACAACTCGCCAACTGCACTGGCTAATCATTACCCCGGAACACGATCCGCAATTCGATTACCATCCAGGTCTCCAATTACTGCTGGGTAGATAGAGGCAAACAGGGGAAAGAAACTTGCCCATAGTTTCACCCTTCCCGGAGATCGAACCCGGGTGCACTCATTTGTGAGGCGAGCATGCTGATCATTACACCACAGGTGGCTACATACATATATACATATATACATACATACTGTACATACATACATACATCTCACCTGCGGTGTTCCCCAGGGGACCAATATGGGACCACTGTGCTTCCTGATCCTGATCAACGACGCTCTATCGGACACTCCTCACAGGTGGAAGCATGTGGATGACTGCACTGTGGGAGTTAAAGTGGACAACACCTCACCGGACTACTCATCGCTACAAGACACCTTGGACAGGCTACAGGCATGGACTAAGGAGAACAAGGTCACCATCAACCACACCAAAACCGTAGTCATGCACATCAATACCGCCACCACTCCAGTGCAAGCTCTAGCTGTCACAGTGGGTGCCCATCCTCTCCAGTTAGTGCAGTCTGCCAAACTCCTGGGTGTTACCATAGACCACAAACTGGACTGGAAGGCTCATGTAAACAACACAATCAAGGCAGCCTCGTACCGACTCTACATGCTACGACGACTTAGGTCACTTGGGGCACCCACGCCAGAGCTGAGGACCATCTACAACGCCTTTATTCTCCCCCAAACTAACGTATGCGTCACCAGCCTGGTCGTCTTCTCTCAACTCTACCCAACAACTACGGCTACAGAAGGCACAGAAAAGGGCCTGCAGAATCATGCTCGGCGCAGACTACTCCTGCTACAACAACGCTCTCTCCACCCTGGAAATGCCATCCCTCAGTGACCTCCACCACCAAGCACTAGCAAGGTTTGGCAGTGGACTACTGCACCATCCCCCTCATCGCCACCTCCTGCCACCGGCAGTCCGCCACTACAACAAAATTCAGCCCATAAGAGCCCGCACTGATAGATATAAGAATAGCACCATCCCATCTTGTGTTAAAATAATAAACAACTCCTGATTTATCTACTGTACAGCCCTGTAAATGTATTCAACGCATATCATTATGTTTGTATCAAATGTAAGTTTGTATATTTTCAGCCATCGGCTGCAACTCTATTAATAAACCGTTTATTATTATTATTATTATTATTACATACATACATACATACATACATATAGTCAGGTGTATCAATCAACTCTGATGTCATGAACAACATAAGGACATCTTTGAACAGGTGTTTCGTGTTGTACATGTGGAGGGCGTGGGGGGGGGGGGGGGGGTGTGTGGGGGCGTGTGAAGGGTGAAGTGGGTGTGAGGGGGTGAAGGGAGATGTGAAAGGGAGGTGTGAAGGGAGAGAGGGGGAAGGAGGGCAGGTGTCGAGGTGATTTTCCTGGTCGCTTTGTGAAATTCTTCTCTGTATACGTGTCATGATCGCTGTGTGTGGGTTGAACGTCAGGGGAATGGAATGCCAGGAAGTGGAGAGAGTGTCTGTGTAAGGATCTGGTTTCCACTGAATGTAACCTACCAAACAAACATGCTGGATTGGTTTCCACTGAATATCATAAACTTCAGGGAATACAGTAACAAAACCAAAACAAACCAAAACAACCTCACCCCCCCCCCCTTCCACATACACACATATCTCATATTTCGAGAGTTATATGTGAATTTAGACTATTATTTGACTACATAATAGAGAAAGAAATTAACTACTGAACTTGACATTTACAACTAATTCTTCCCTCGTCATTTCATCAACGCGCCTCTTGTAATAGCCTCGCCGATACTCTAGCCGTGAGAGGTCGTTAAGTTAGGTTAGGTTAGGTTAGGCGTTCATTTTATTGTTAAAGTGATGATGCGTCACAAAAATTGTGACCAAGTCCCATGTTGCTAATCTGACTTTCTGCCTCATTTACACACAATTGCAGGGTCTCAATTGTTTCTCTTACTTGACAACACAACATACATATATTGTTTCTCACTTTTGATAATTTTTGTTTATTTTCTTTTATTTCTTTATGGTTCTTTATTATAATTATTATTATTATTACAATTTCGCTCCCCAGTCCCTGATGTGGGTCAGTGACCACCTTTGCTAGGGTGGGCTAATCCTTGTAATGAGGGAAGGAAAAAAAAGAGAAAAGAGCACATATGGAAGTAGGCACAACTTTGGTGTATTTTGAAGTATTTTTATTTTTAGCCTCTTATAGCCATATTACCGATTGAGCTTATCATTATTTTGACAAGGGCTGGTAAGGCCACGTGACACTTGTTGTTGGTTGTAGAATGTGAAATTGCAAGTTTTTCTCAGATTCTATTCTAGATATGTAGGATCTTTAGCTCAGTTAAGCTCATACTGTAGTCACTCACTGTGTACATTTTTCTCCTGGCATAGAAGCTTTGATTGGCGGGAGGTATAGTGAGTTTTGTCAGATCAAACCAAGCCAGTTGAAAAACATACATATCAGTATCTATGAGGTTATTGTTTGTAAAATGGGAGGATGTATTATCGCCTCAGGGGCTATATTAGATACTGCACATGATATTACTGTCTGTAGGTAGTAGGCAGCTACCAAACAGGGAGGTACTACCGCGTGGGAAGACCAAACAGAGAGGTACTACCGGGTGGGAAGACCAAACAGGGAGGTACTACCGGGTGGGAAGACCAAACAGGGAGGTACTACCGCGTGGGAAGACCAAACAGGGAGGTATTACCGGGTGGGAAGACCAAACAGGGAGGTACTACCGGGTGGGAAGATATTGGAAGCATAATGTGTTGTTTATGGTAGACCCTGCTGCCATATGGCATCACGAAAATTGTGACCATGTCCCAGGTTGCTGACCTGACTTTCTGCCTCATTTACACAGGGTCATTGCAGGGTCTCAATTGTCTCTCTTACTATTGACGACACAACATACATATTTTGTTTCTCACTTTTGATCTATTTTCATTTTTGTATTTCTTTATGGGTCTGTACATGAGAATGGAGGAAATTGCAGCGGGCCTATTGGCCCATACTGGCAGTCCCATTTACACCCAACCTATGTTTGAAGCTATCCAGCGTATTCGAGTTAATAATGATATTTGGTAACTTGTTCCACTCATCCACTACTCTATTTCCAAACCAATGTTTCCCTATTTCGCGCCTAAATCTAAATTTGTCTAATTTAAAACCATTGTTACGAGTTTGCTCCTGGTTGGATAGTTTGAGTACCTTTGTTATGTCCCCATTGTTTAGCCCTGACTTCCATTTATACACAGCTATCATGTCGCCCCTCGCTCTACGTCTCTCGAGGGAGTGCAAATTAAGATGCATTAACCTGTCTCTGTACTCAAGGTTCCTAACGCCCGGGATTAGTCTTGTCATTCTCCTCTGAATTCTTTCCAAGGATTCTATATCCATTGTGTAATACGGTGACCAGAATTGAACTGCGTAATCCAAGTGAGGTCTCACAAACGCAAGATATAGTCTTAAGATAACCTCGCTAGTCTTGTAACTAACACTCCTTTGTATGAACCCAAGTATTTTATTAGCCTTGTTTCGAGCAAAAACACATTGTTTACTTGGCTTAAGATTCCTACATATCATTACTCCTAAATCTATCTTGCATTCGAATTTCTCAAATAACATCGTTGTTCATCTGGTGTCTGGTTTCCCTGTTTACATCTCCTATACTGAGTACTTTACATTTGTCCACATTGAATTTCATCTGCCATTTTTCAGACCACTCGAAAATGTTTTTTTAGATCTTCCTGTAGTTTTGCGGAGTCCTCGTCAGATTTAATTACACGTCCTATTTTAGTGTCATCAGCAAATTTACTTATGTTGCTGTCTATGCCGATATCTATATCGTTTATGTATATAATAAATAATAATGGTCCAAGTACTGAGCCTTGGGGAACTCCACTAGTGACGTTGCTCCAATGGGATTTAGTGCCGTTAATGCTCACTCGCTGTTTCCTGTCCTGTAACCACGCCCCAATCCATTTTAGAATATCACCTTTAAAGCTTTTTCTTTTCTTATTAGTCTTTCGTGGGGGACTCTGTCGAAGGCTTTGCTAAAGTCGAGATATACCACATCATAATTGTGCCCCTCGTCCACTGATTCGAAAACTGATGAAAAGAATGTTAATAGATTAGTTAGACATGAACGCCCGCTTGTGAAGCCATGCTGGGAATCATTGATCAACTTGTGCTTCTCCAGGTGATTTCGAATAGAGTTTGAAATGATTGCTTTCAGTAATTTGCCTACAATTGATGTTAGACTGATTGGACGGTAGTTAGAAAATAGTGATCTATCTCCCTTCTTGAAAATCGGTATTACATATCGCTATCCTCCAGGATTCTGGTACTACACCTGTTTTTAAGGACATGTTAAACAACTTGTCTAAGGGCATACTAAGCTCTTCCTTACATTCCTTTAATACTCTGGCAAATATCTCATCGGGACCAGGTGACTTATTAGGCTTTAGTTTGTCTATTTGCTTACTAACATCGTTACTAGTCACTACTATCTCGCTTAATTTGTTTTCTTCACTATCTCTGTATAGAGTCGGTGCCTCGGGTATCATGTTTAAATTTTCGGTGGTGAAAAGTGTTGAAAAATATTTATTCAGATTATTGCTCATTTCTCCGTCGTTATCAGTTAGCTCGCTGGTATCTGACTGTATTGGTCCAATTCTTTCTCGTGTTTTAGTTTGATACATTTGATAGAATCCTTTGGGGTTTGACTCCGCCTCCCTTGCTATCCTCAGCTCATTATTCCTCTTCGCTTTTCTTATCTTGGTCTTAACCCTACCGGCCAATACCTTATAATAATCTGGGAGGTAAACTTCACCACGATTTATCCTCCTACCTATAGCCTTCCTTTGACCAATAATGTTCTTTAAATAATTATATATCCATTCAGGGTCATTGTTGTTTGATCTGAGTTTTTTGTATGGTATGTTCTGCCTTTGTGCATTAAGTAACTCATTGTTTAAATTGTTGTGGAACTCGGCAACCTCAGATTTCGTTATCAGGTCAGTGTCAACCGTCAGGGTCGCCCTCTGTGGGTAAATTGTAGGTCACCTCATGTGAGGTCATGTAGTTTACCCCCAAGCGTGATCCCCCTTCTCTCAACTGCCTCTTCAAACTATCAAAGTTTGCCCTTCTGAAATCTGGGACTTTCGTGGAATTTTCCTTAAGGCTGCCCTGAAAATCTAACTGGAATCTGATTTTTTTGTGATCACTGTTTGCAAGCTCGTTCCCTACCTCGACATTACTAATGAGGTTTTCTCTGTTCGAGAGAACTAAATGGAGTATATTATTACCCTTGGTGGGTAACAGTAGGAAACAGTCCTGGATCGTTTCAAGAAAATCCTCTGATTCTCAGTTACCCGTAAGGTCAATCCAATCTATTTGGCTAAAGTTAAAGTCGCCTACTATACAGACTTTGCTGTGTATGGAAGCCCTGCGCATTTCATCCCAAATAAGTCGCTCATTAACTCTATCAAGATTGGGAGGTCTATATATTACTCCTGTGATTAATTTTTTCTACAGTCGATTAATTCTATCCAAATTGTTTCTGCATTCCGCTCCGTTTTTATTTCCTTATTTATTTCACACTTCAGATTATCCCTGACATAGATTGCTACTCTGCCTCCTTTCCTAATCTGTCTATCGGTATGGAATAATTTGTAACCTGCAATTTGGTATTCGACGGGTAACTCACGTGAGTCTAGGTTTATCCATGTTTCAGTGAATGCTATTATATCGATTTTTTCAGTACATACCAAGGCCCTAATATCATCTATTTTGTTTCTCATACTTCTACTGTTTGTGTAGTAGACATTTAAGTTAGTCATGTTCTGAGTTAGTCTCGTTTAGGTTTTAACTCCCTGTCTAATTTAGTTTTGTCATCATTCCTAACACTATTTCCCTGTAACCTTTCACTTTGTTTACTCGCTCCCACTGCAGTCTCCTCCACCCCCGTGCTCATTTGTTCCCCTAGCAGTTTAAAGACTTTGATATCTTTTGAACTGCCCTCTCGAGAGACCCAGCCAGGGTTGCCACCCCATCCCTAGACAGGTGCACCCCATCCCTAGCAAAAAGGTCCCTTCTGCCATAGAAGTTGTCCCAGTTGTCAATGAATGGGACTGATATTGACTTGCAATATCTTTCAAGACGGCCGTTGACACCAACTGCCCTTGACAACCATTCATTGCCAACTCTCCTTCTAGGCAGGACACCACATATGATAGGGATCCCTCCCTTAGTCCTAATACGATATATAGCTGCCTTGAACTTATCAAGAAGCTCCTCACTCCTACACCGGCCAATATCATTGCCTCCTGCACTGACGCAGATAATGGATTTGTTCCCATTACCAGATAAGATATTGTCCATCCTGTCCACTATATCCCCCACCCCAGCTCCTGGCAAACACACCCTCATCCTATTTTTATTTTTACCACAAAAAGCTTTGTCCAAGTACCGTACCTGTGAGTCGCCAACAATTAAAGTTTTCGTACCTTCCTTGTCAGTCCTGTCCCTGACTATACTAACGTCTAATTCATCTATCAAAGAACTGAAAGAGTCGGTACACTTAGCTGTTGTTGACGTATCCTTGGTGTCTAGAAAATTACCCTTATGAATATATATTAACAGTCTAATATCTAATAGGCCACGCTACCAAACTTTCCTCACTTTACAATCCTACAACTATAAATTCTACCTATACTTTTACCCTGAGTTACCTTCATTACATGGTGGTGTTAGTGGTGGTGTTAGTGGTGGTGTTAGTGGTGGTGTTACTGGTGGTGTTTCTGGTGGTGTTAGTGGTGGGTGTTAGTGGTGGTGTTAGTGGTGGTGTCAGTGGTGGTGTTAGAGGTGGGTGTTAGTGGTGGTGTTAGTGGTAGTGTTATTGGTGGTGTTAGCGGTGGTGTTACTGGTGGTGTTAGTGGTGGTGTTACTGGTGGTGTTACTGGTGGTGTTAGTGGTAGTGTTAGTGGTGGTGTTACTGGTGGGCGTTACTGGTGGTGTTAGTGGTGGTGTTACTGGTGGTGTTAGTGGTAATGTTAGTGGTGGTGTTAGTGGTGGGCGTTACTGGTGGTGTTAGTGGTGGTGTTACTGGTGGTGTTAGTGGTAGTGTTAGTGGTGGTGTTAGTGGTGGTGTTAGTGGTGGTGTTAGTGGTGGGCGTTACTGGTGGTGTTAGTGGTGGTGTTACTGGTGGTGTTACTGGTGGTGTTAGAAGTGGGCGTTATTGGTAGGTGTTAGTGGTGGTGTTAGTGGTGGTGTTAGTGGTGGTGTTACTGGTGGTGTTAGTGGTGGGTGTTAGTGGTGATGTTAGTGGTGGTGTTAGTGGTGGTGTTACTGGTGGTGTTACTGGTGGTGTTAGTGGTGGGTGTTAGTGGTGGTGTTAGTGGTGGTGTTACTGGTTGTGTTAGTGGTGGTGTTAATGGTGGTGTTACTGGTGGTGTTACTGGTGGGCGTTAGTGGTAGTGTTAGTGGTGGTGTTAGTGGTGGTGCTAGCTGTGGTGTTAGTGGTGGGTGTTAGTGGTGGGCGTTATTAGTAGGTGTTAGTGGTGGTGTTAGTGGTGGTGTTAGAGGTGGGTGTTAGTGGTGGTGTTAGTGGTAGTGTTAGTGGTAGTGTTAGTGGTGGTGTTAGTAGTGGTGTTAGTGGTGGTGTTAGTGGTGGTGTTAGTGGTGGGCGTTAATAGTAGGTGTTAGTGGAGGTGTTAGTGGTGGGCGTCATTGGTAGGTGTTAGTGGTAGTGTTAGTGGTGGTGTTAGAGGTGGGCGTTATTGGTAGGTTTTAGTGGTGGTGTTAGTGGTGGGCATTATTGGTAGGTGTTAGTGGTGGTGTTAGTGGTGGTGTTAGTGGTAGGCGTTATTGGTAGGTGTTAGTGGTGGTGTTAGTGGTAGTGTTAGTGGTGGTGTTACTGGTGGTGTTACTGGTGGTGTTAGTGGAGGGTGTTAGTGGTGGTGTTAGTGGTGGTGTTACTGGTTGTGTTAGTGGTGGTGTTAATGGTGGTGTTACTGGTGGTGTTACTGGTGGGCGTTAGTGGTAGTGTTAGTGGTGGTGTTAGTGGTGGTGTTAGTGGTGGGCGTTATTAGTAGGTGTTAGTGGTGGTGTTAGTGGTGGTGTTAGTGGTGGTGTTAGTGGTGGGCGTTATTGGTAGGTGTTAGTGGTGGTGTTAAAGGTGGGCGATATTTGTAGGTGTTAGTGGTGGTGTTAGAGGTGGGCGTTATTGGTAGGTGTTAGTGGTGGTGTTAGTAGTGGTGTTAGTGGTGGGCGTTATTGGTAGGTGTTAGTGGTGGTGTTAGTGGTGGTGTTAGTGGTGGGCGTTATTGGTAGGTATTAGTGGTGGTGTTTGTGGTAGTGTTAGTGGTGGGCGTTATTGGTAGGTGTTAGTGGTGGTGTTAGTGGTGGGCGTTATTAGTAGGTGTTAGTGGTGGTGTTAGTGGTGGTGTTAGAGGTGGGTGTTTGTGGTGGTGTTAGAGGTGGGTGTTAGTGGTGGTGCTAGTGGTAGTGTTAGTGGTGGTGTTAGTGGTGGTGTTAGTGGTGGTGTTAGTGGTGGTGTTAGAGGTGGGTGTTAGTGGTGGTGTTAGTGGTAGTGTTAGTGGTGGTGTTAGTTGTGGTGTTAGTGGTGGTGTTACTGGTGGTGTTAGTGGTAGTGCTAGTGGTGGTGTTAGTGGTGGTCGTTAGTGGTGGGCGTTATTAGTAGGTGTTAGTGGTGGTGTTAGTGGTGTTAGAGGTGGGCGTTATTGGTAGGTGTTACTGGTGGTGTTAGTGGTGGTGTTAGTGGTAGGTGTTACTGGTGGTGTTAGAGGTGGGCGTTATTGGTAGGTGTTAGTGGTGGTGTTAGTGGTGGTGTTAGAGGTGGGTGTTATTGGTTGGTGTTATTGGTGGTGTTAGTGGTGGTGTTAGAGGTGGGCGTTATTGGTAGGTGTTAGTGGTGGTGTTAGTGGTGGTGTTAGAGGTGGGCGTTATTGGTAGGTGTTAGTGGTGGTGTTAGTGGTAGTGTTAGTGGTGGTGTTAGTGGTGGTGTTAGTGGTGGTGTTAGTGGTAGTGTTAGTTGTGGTGTTAGTGGTGGTGTTAGTGGTGGTGTTAGTGGTGGTGTTAGAGGTGGGTGTTAGTGGTGGTGTTAGTGGTGGTGTTAGTGGTGGTGTTAGAGGTGGTGTTAGAGGTGGGCGTTATTGGTAGGTGTTAGCGGTGGGCGTTAGTGGTGGTGTTAGTGGTGGGCGTTATTGGTAGGTGTTAGTGGTGGTGTTAGTGGTGGTGTTAGAGGTGGTGCTAGTGGTGAGTGTTACTGGTGGTGTTAGAGGTGGGCGTGTTTGGTAGGTGTTAGTGGTGGTGTTAGTGGTGGTGTTAGAGGTGGGCGTTATTGGTAGGTTTTAGTGGTGGTGTTAGTGGTAGTGTTAGAGGTGGGCGTTATTGTTAGGTGTTACTGGTGGTGTTAGTGGTGGTATTAGTGGTAGGTGTTACTGGTGGTGTTAGAGGTGGGCGTTATTGGTAGGTGTTAGTGGTAGGTGTTAGTGGTGGTGCTAGTGGTGGGTGTTAGTGGTGGGCGTTATTGGTAGGTGTTAGTGGTAGGTGTTAGTGTAGGTGTTACTGGTGGTGTTAGAGGTGGGCGTTATTGGTAGGTGTTAGTGGTGGTGTTATTTGTGGTGTTTGAGGTGGGCGTTATTGGTAGGTGTTAGTGGTGGTGTTAGTGGTAGTGTTAGAGGTGGGCGTTATTGGTAGGTGTTAGTGGTGGTGTTAGTGGTGGGCGTTATTGGTAGGTGTTAGTGGTGGTGTTAGTGGTGGTGTTAGTGGTGGGCGTTATTGGTAGGTGTTAGTGGTGGTGTTAGTGGTGGTGTTAGTGGTGGTGTTAGTGGTAGGTGTTACTGGTGGTGTTAGAGGTGGGCGTTATTGGTAGGTGTTAGTGGTAGGCGTTAGTGGTAGGTGTTAGTGGTGGTGTTAGTGGTGGTGTTAGTGGTAGGTGTTACTGGAGGTGTTAGAGGTGGGCGTTATTGGTAGGTGTTAGTGGTAGGTGTTAGTGGTGGGTGTTAGTGGTGGTACCAGTGGTGTTAGTCGATGGTGTCGGTCGATGGTGTCAGTGGTGCGTGTCAGAAGTGGGGTGCAAATTAAGTGACTCAATAACCCAGGTGGTGGTGGCGTTTGGCAGGTAAGACAGACAGCCATTCACCATCAGTCATAAGCGCGTTAGGTGAGAACAGGACGTGGCCAAGAACAGGTGTGAGGCACAGGTAAGCTTTTGGGATTTACACATACGCGATACCCAAATCCACAACAACAAAAATCGTAAGTTTTAATTTTTTCCAACAATTCACTGATTCTATCATACAAAGAATCTCAAAATTTCGTGAATAAAAACAAATCTTAAGTGTTAAAATTGACGTAGAAATTACACTGGGATTTTACCGTAAGAGTGACGTAGGAGAGGTGGTGGATTCTCAGTGATTCTTAGTTACTTATTGTTGTAAAGATTTAGTGCAAAGATGCTGCTGTTATTTTAGTCTCATTTCGTTTCGTATCTCTGTCTGTCTGTCTGTTTTTCAGGTTCCTTCTCTCTTTCCTTGGTTTCTGTCTTTTTTTCTGTTATATTTTTTTCTCTCTCTCTGTCTATGAATGTCTTGTTTTAGGTTATATCTCTTCTATATATGCTCTCTCTCTCTCTCTCTCTCTCTCTCTCTCTCTCTCTCTTCTACGCCGTCTCTCCCTCTCTATCTTTCTCTTTTTCTAAATATCTCTCCTCTATCTCTTTCTCTCTCTCGTCAAGGTTCATTCTCTCTCTCTGTTCGTTTCTTTTTCTTTCTTCCTGTCTGTTCTTCTCTCTCTCTCTTTGTTTCTTCCCCCCATCCCCCCTCTCTCTCCCTCTCACCCCTTCCACTATTCACTACCTACCACACCTCCGTCATACCCAAACCCCCACGCTAACGAACACCTAACACCCTTTACATGTAATACCTTTAATTAATCACCAATCAACACTTACCTGAGAAAAAATACACAAGCTAAACACCTCCAATTACCCATCCTCTCCCGTATACCTCCAGCCATTGACGTCACCACCGCTAAAAGCTAAGAAATTTGGTTTTAAAAGCTAAGTGGAATGCGGTGGTTCAAAGGAAGAGTTTTATAAGTGGTGTGTTGGTGTGAAGTGTGATGAGAGGTTACTTTTGTCTGTGTTGGTGTCGAGGAACTTTGGTTGGTTCTGTAGGTTATGTATCTAAGCTACTGTGCCGAGTAGCAACCCTGTACATAAGCTACTGTGCCGAGTAGCAACCCTGTACATAAGCTACTGTGCCGAGTAGCAACCCTGTACATAAGCTACTGTGCCGAGTAGCATTTATATATATAATCACGTGGCAACACTGCACGTGTTATGTGGCAACATTGCCCCGAGGCTGCCATATGGCAAGGCAGCCCCAGTCTGACTGTGTGAGCCGTGCATGGCACACGCGAGTCACCACTTGTATTTCTCTCATCCATAATAAACGGACTCAGTGTTACTCAGTGTTTCCCTAGCCATCACTGCATTCTTCAGGGCACACTAGTAACCTTCAGGTTCAGTAGTAATGATAGTGGTGATAATGAAAATGGTGATGATGGTAATAATAATAATAATAATAATAATCGTAATAATAGCAATACTACTACTACTACTACTACTACTAATAACAATAATAATAGTAATAAATAATAAAACTACCACTACAACTGCTACTACTACTACTACTGACAATGACTATAACAGCTGTCATCATTTTCATTACAATTACCATTACTTTCATCATCATTATTAAATCCTGGTGTCTCCCTCAGCGTATATTCAACTTAGATGGTTCCTACCCTGAAGGAGGCGCTGCAGGACCCCGAGGTTCTCCATGACCTGATCCACAACCCCAAAACCTTCAGGTAATTAACGTATCTTCAGGTGATATCAATACCTTAATATCTCTGTCTGTCTGTCTGTCTGTCTGTCTGTCTGTCTGTGTCTGTTTGTCTGTCTGTCTGTGTCTGTTTGCCTGTCTGTAATTAACATCTATCTATCTAAAACATACGAATGCTTAAAAAAAACTCATTCACAATTCGTGTTTATATCGGAATTTAACGAAACTTTCTGGAAAAAATTAACGTTCGTTGATGGAAGAATTGTGTGTGGAAGAGGTGGTTCTCAGGTGTTGGCTTTATACAGCGTTATAGGGACCTTTGTTGTCAGGTATGTAACACCTGATGGGGAGGGAGGGGAAGGGAGGGGGTTTGTTACTACTTCAGGAGATGATATATTGGTGGATCTCTGGGGGGGGGGGGGGGGGCTGTGCGTGTGTGTGTGTGTGTATGTATGTAGAGGTGGTAGTCATTCATTCTTGTTCCTGTGTTTGTATGTTTGAGAGAGAGAGAGAGAGAGAGAGAGAGAGAGAGAGAGAGAGAGAGAGAGAGAGAGAGAGAGAGAGCCCTACTCTCTCCTGGGATGCTGTCAATGATGTAAACATTGCCCACAGGTTCAAGGACGGAGCTTCTGTGGTAGCAGCGGTGATCTCATGGCCTCCCCATATCGCCCTGGTGGAGGTGGACGAGGACTCACTTGAAGGGGGCGCTGTTGGGGGTGCTGGGAGATCGAAGGAGAATCACAACAATGAGTTCTCCATCGTGGGACCCATGGCCAATGTCCTCGATATTCTGGCTAACAACCTGAATTTTACGTGAGAGAGAGAGAGAGAGAGAGAGAGAGAGAGAGAGAGAGATCCTCCCTACAGGAACACAGACATATAATCACATATCCATAAATATACACGTACACACGATCATACACATTTAATGGTTGTTCTACGAGTTCGACGCTGTAGAAATTGTCGTCAACGCAACAACCAAACCCTAAGTTAACGAGCTGTATGAACCAGTGTCAAGGAATAATCGATGATGGCCGGACAACCATTATCTTAAATACACACACAGGAAAGCAAAGTATACTCATAAATTTGTCACACTCGCCAGTTTACCTCACTGAATTGCTGACACTGACATACTGACACTTGCTAACATTCATCGACAATGGGTATCTCCTTCAGGTACACTCTGACGCAGCCGGCCGACAGATTGTGGGGGACCAAGCTGTCTAATGACTCCTGGACGGGCATGGTGGGCCTCGTCAGTAGACAGGTGAGGGACCCCGTCACTCAGTACACATAATAATAATAATAATAATAATAATAATAATAATAATAATAATAATAACAATAATAATAATAATAATAATAATAATTATAATTATAATAATAATGATAACAATAACACTGAAGAAAAATATCACAATAAAGTAACAATGAACAAATTTGTGAGACATATTATAAAGAGTAAATAATAGTTATACCAAAAGATCAAAAAAGAAAACTAAAAAGAAATTATTTCAAAGAAAAAACTATAAGGGCTAACAAATATAAACATTTCATCATAGGAGGCAGACAACGCACTGGGGCCTTTCGCACAGACGGAGACCAGGATGAAGGTGGTGGACTTTACTGAATCCCTCTTCTTAGACGACCGTAGCATCCTGGTGAAGAAGGGCGACCCTGAAATCGACCCCTGGAGTTTCTTACTGCCCTTGTCCTCTCTGGTGTGGGTAGCGCTCCTCGGGTCTCTGCTGGCAGTGTGGGCATTAATGGTGTTAATGACCCACGGCCTCAGGGATAAGAGATACCATATTTCTTCCAACATGATGGCCTGGGAGATCCTTTTCTGTCATTTTCGAATGCTACTTCACCAAGGTAAGTCAGCAGAGGGGAACAATGTTTATAATTCGCCAGTACAAGGTCGTCCTTGACATGAAACGATTCCCTGCCCAATACAAAATTAAATACTTCCCAAAATTGATAAATAATTATCTTCTTTCTCTGTATAGATATGAGGTGGCCGGATCTCCGTGGGCGTCAGCGGTTGGTGGTGGGCGGGTGGGTGATGGCGGGGATGGTAGTGACATGGAGCTACAGCAGTAACCTCATGTCCCTGTTGGCAGTCCGACACGTGCCTCAACCTCTCCACACCATCAGGCAGCTCCTCGACCAGTCCTCCACCATCGTCATCATGGAACCCAATACTGCCGTCACTGATACTTTAGCTGTGAGTACTAGTTAGTGGACAGTTGAGTACATACTTGAGTACTATAAAGTTAAGTGTCACATGCCAAAGTATCATACGACTGAGTAATGATGTGTATATGTGTGTGTGTGTGTGTGTGTGTGTGTACAGAACAGCAAGTCAGGAGAGTTTCGGGAGTTACATAACCTGCGGGAGGAGGGTCGTGTGAGGTTCCAGCACGCCACCACCTATCCTAACGCCCTGGACACTCTGGTGAGGCGAGGGGACCAGGTCCTGATCACAACCTCCGTGCAAGCTGATCTCCATATCTCTCATCTCTACCTCAACACAGGTTAGGTCTCTCACTTCTACCGTCTCATAGGATAGGTCTCTCACCTCTACCGTCTCATAGGTTAGGTCTCTCACTTCAACCGTCTCATAGATTAGGTCTCTCACCTATACCGTCCCATAGATTAGGTATTTCACCTCTACCGTCTCTTAGGTTAGGTCACTCACTTCTACAGTCTCATAGGTTAGGTCTCTCACCTCTACCGTCTCTTAGGTTAGGTCTCTCACCTCTACCGTCTCTTAGGTTAGGTCTCTCACTTCTACCGTCTCATAGGTTAGGTCTCTCACCTCCACCGTCTCTTAGGTTAGGTCTCTCACTTCTACCGTCTCATAGGTTAGGTCTCTCACCTCTACCGTCTCATAGGTTAGGTCTCTCACCTTTACCGTCTCATAGGTTAGGTCTCTCACCTCTACCGTTTCTTAGGTTAGGTCTCTCACCTCTACCGTCTCATAGGTTAGGTCACTCACTTCTACCGTCTCATAGGTTAGGTCTCTCACCTCTACCGTCTCATAGGTTAGGTCTCTCACTTCTACCATCTCTTAGGTTAGGTCACTCACCTCTACCGTCTCATAGGTTAGGTCACTCACTTCTACCGTCTCATACGTTAGGTCTCTCACATCTACCGTCTCATAGGTTGGGTCTCCCACTTCTAACGTCTCTTAGGTTAGGTCTCTCACTTCTACCGTCTCACAGGTTAGGTCTCTCACTTCTACCGTATCTTAGGTTAGGTCTCTCACATCTACCGTCTCTTAGGTTAGGTCTCTCACTTCTACCGTCTCATAGGTTAGGTCTCTCACTTCTACCGTCTCCTAGGCTAGTTCCCTCACTTCTACCGTCTCTTAGGTTAGGTCTCTCACCTCTACCTCAACACAGGTTAGGTCTCTCACTTCTACCGTCTCTTAGGTTAGGTCTCAAACTGCTACCGTCTCTTAGGTTAGGTCTCTCACTTTTACCGTCTCATAGGTTAGGTCTCTCACCTCTACCGTCTCATAGATTAGGTCTCTCACCTCTACCGTCTCATAGGTTAGGTCTCTCACTTCTACCGTCTCTTACGTTAGGTCTCTCGCCTCTACCGTCTCATAGATTAGGTCTCTCACCGCTACCGTCTCTTAGGTTAGGTCTCTCGCCTCTACCGTCTCATAGGTTAGGTCTCTCACTTCTACCGTCTCATAGGCTAGGTCTCTCACTTCTACCGTCTCATAGGTTAGGTCTCTGACCTCTACTGTCTCATAGGTTAGGTCTCTCACCTCGACCGTCTCTTAGGTTAGATCTCTCACCTCTACCAACTCATAGATTTGGTCTCTCACTTCTACCGTCTCATAGGTGAGGTCTCTCACTTCTACCGTCTCATAGGTTAGGTCTCTCAGTTCTACCGTCTCATAGGTTAGGTCTCTCACCTCTACCGTCTCTTAGGTTAGGTTTCTCGCATCTACTGCCTCATAGGTTAGGTCTTTCACCACTACCGTCTCATAGGTTAGGTCTCTCACCGCTACCGCCTCATAGGTTAGGTCTCTCGCCTCTACCGTCTCATAGGTTAGGTCTCTCACCTCTACCGTCTCTTAGGTTTGGTCTCTCGCTTCTACCGTCTCATAGGTTAGGTCTTTCACCTCTACCGTCTCATAGGTTAGGTCTCTCACCTCTACCGTCTTATAGGTTAGGTCTCTCACCGCTACCGTCTCATAGGTTAGGTCTCTCACCTCTACCGTCTCATAGGTTAGGTCTCTCACCTCTACCGTCTATTAGGTTTGGTCTTTCACTTCTACCGTCTCATAGGTTAGGTCTCTCACTCTACCGTCTCATAGGTTAGGTCTCTCACTTCTACCGTCTCATAGATTAGGTATTTCACCTCTACCGTCTCTTAGGTTAGGTCTCTCACTTCTACAGTCTCATAGCTTAGGTCTCTCACCTCTACCGTCTCTTAGGTTAGGTCTCTCACCTCCACCGTCTCTTAGGTTAGGTCTCTCACTTCTACCGTCTCATAGGTTAGGTCTCTCACCTCCACCGTCTCTTAGGTTAGGTCTCTCACTTCTACCGTCTCATAGGTTAGGTCTCTCACCTCTACCGTCTCATAGGCTAGGTCTCTCACCTTTACCGTCACATAGGTTAGGTCTCTCACCTTTACCGTCTCATAGGTTAGGTCTATTCACTCCTACCGTCTCTTAGGCTGGTCTCTCGCCTCTACCGTCTCATAGGTTAGGTCACTCACCTCTACCGTCTTATAGGTTAGGTCTCTCACTTCTACCGTCTCTTAGGTTAGGTCTCTCACCTCTACCGTCTTATAGGTTAGGTCTCTCACTTCTACCGTCTCTTAGCTTAGGTCACTCATCTCTACCGTCTCATAGGTTAGGTCACTCACTTCTAACGTCTCATAGGTTAGGTCTCTCACATCTACCCTCTCATAGGTTGGGTCTCCCACTTCTAACGTCTCTTAGGTTAGTTCTCTCACTTCTACCGTCTCACAGGTTAGGTCTCTCACTTCTACCGTCTCTTAGGTTAGGTCTTTCACCTCTATCGTCTCATAGGTTAGGTCTCTCACCTCGACCGTCTCATAGGTTAGGTCTCTCACCGCTACCGTCTCTTAGGTTAGGTCTCTCGCTTCTACCGTCTCATAGGTTAGGTCTTTCACCTCTACCGTCTCATAGGTTAGGTCTCTCACCTCTACTGTCTTAGGTAAGATCTCTCACCTCGACCGTCCCTTAGGTTAGGTCTCTCACTTCTACCGTCTCAAAGGATAGGTCTCTCAGTTATACCGTCTCATTGGTTAGGTCTCTCACCTCTACCGTCTCTTAGGTTAGGTCTCTCGCTTCTATCGTCTCATAGGTTAGGTCTTTCTCTTCTACCGTCTCATAGGTTAGGTCTCTCACCTCTACTGTCTCATAGTTCAGGTCACTGACTTTTACCGTCTCATAGGTTAGGTGTCTCACCTCTATTGTCTCATAGGTTAGGTCTCCCACTTCTACCGTCTCATAGGTTAGGTCTCTCACCTCTACCGTCTCATAGGTTAGGTCACTCACTTCTACCGTCTCATAAGTTAGGTCTCTCACCTGTACCGTCTCATAGGTTAGGTCTCTCACTTCTACCGTCTCATACGTTAGGTCTCTCACTTCTACCGTCTCTTCGGTTAGGTCACTCACCTCTACCGTGTCATATGTTAGGTCACCCACTTCTACCGTCTCATAGGTTAGGTCTCTCAATTCTACCGCGTCTTAGGTTAGGTCTCTCACTTCCACCGTCTCATAGGCTTGGTCTCTGGCCTCTACTGTCTCATAGGTTAGGTCACTCACTTCTACCGTCTCATAGGTTAGGTCTCTCACATCTCCCGTGTCATAGGTTGGGTCTCTCACTTCTTCCGTCTCATAGGTTAGGTCTCTCAATTCTACCGTCTCTTAGGTCTCTCACCTCTACCTCAACTCAGGTTAGGTCTCTCACTTCTACCGTCTCTTAGGTTAGGTCTCTCATTGCTACCGTCTCTTAGGTTAGGTCTCTCATTTCTACCGTCTCTTAGGTTAGGTCTCTCGCTACTACCGTCTCCTAGGTTCGGTCTTTCACTTCTACCGTCTCTTAGGTTAGGTCTCTCACCTCTACCTTCTCATAGGTTAGGTCTCTCTACGTCTCTAGGTCCTCACTTTACGTCTCATAGGTTAGGTCTCTCACTTCTACCGTCTCTTAGGTTAGTTCTCTCACTTCTACCGTCTCATAGGTTAGGTCTCTCAGTTCTACCGTCTCATAGGTTAGGTCTCTCACCGCTACCGTCTCATAGGTTAGGTCTCTCACTTCTACCGTCTCTTAGGCTGGTCTCTCGCCTCTACGTTCTCATAGGTTAGGTCTCTCACCTCTACCGTCTCATAGGTTTGGTCTCTCACCTCTACCGTCTCTTAGGTTAGGTCTCTCACCTCTACCGTCTCATAGGTTAGGTCTCTCACTTCTACCGTCTCTTAGGTTAGGTCACTCACCTCTGCCGTCTCATAGGTTAGGTCTCTCACATCTACCGTCTCATAGCTTGGGTCTCACACTTCTAACGTCTCTTAGGTTAGGTCTCTCGCTTCTACCGTCTCACAGGTTAGGTCTCTCACTTCTACCGTCTCTTAGGTTAGGTCTCTCACCTCTACCGCCTCTTAGGTTACGGCTCTCGCTTTTATCGTCTCTTAGGTTAGGTCTTTCACCTCTACCGTCTCATAGATTAGGTCTCTCACTTCTACCGTCTCCTAGGTTAGTTCCCTCACTTCTACCGTCTCTTTGGTTAGGTCTCTAACCTCTACCTCAACACAGGTTTGGTCACTCACTTCTACCGTCTCTTAGGTTAGGCCTCTCACTGCTACCGTCTCTTAGGTTAGGTCTCCCACTTCTACCGTCTCTTACGCTAGGTCTCTCACCTCTACCGTCTCATAGATTAGGTCTCTCACCTCTACCGTCTCATAGGTTAGGTCTCTCACTTCTACCGTCTCTTACGTTCGGTCTCTCGCCTCTACCGTTTCATACCTCAGGTCTCTCACCTCTACCGTCTCATAGGTTAGGTCTCTCACTTCTACCGTCTCATAGGTTAGGTCTCTCACTTCTACCGTCTAATAGGTTAGGTCTCTCACCTCTACTGTCTCATAGATTAGGTCTCTCACCTCTACCGTCTCTTAGGTTAGGTCTCTCACCTCTACCGTCTCATAGGTTAGGTCTCTCACTTCTACCGTCTCTTAGGTTAGGTCTCTCACCTCTACCGTCTCATAGGTTAGGTCTCTCACTTCTACCGTCTCTTAGGTTAGGTCTCTCGCCTCTACCGTCTCATAGGTTAGGTCTCTCACTTCTACCGTCTCATAGGTTAGGTCTCTCACTTCTACCGTCTCATAGGTTAGGTCTTTGACCTCTACTGTCTCATAGGTTAGGTCTCTCACCTCTACCGTCTCTTGGGTTAGATGTCTCACCTCTACCGTCTCATAGGTTTGGTCTCTCTCTTCTACCGTCTCGTAGGTTTGGTCTTTCACCTCCACCGTCTCATAGATTAGGTCTCTCACCTCTACCGTCTCATAGGTTAGGTCTCTCACCGCTGCCGTCTCATAGGATAGGTCTCTCACCTCTACCGTCTCATAGGTTAGGTCTCTCATCTCTACCGTCTCTTAGGTTAGATCTCTCACCTCTACCGTCTCATAGGTTTGGTCACTCACTTCTACCATCTCATAGGTTAGGTCTCTCAGTTCTACCGTCTCATAGGTTTGGTCTCTCAGTTCTACCGTCTCATAGGTTAGGTCTCTCACCTCTTCCGTCTCTTAGGTTAGGTCTCTCGCTTCTACCGTCTCATAGGTTAGGTCTCTCTGTTCTACCGTCTCATACGTTAGGTCTCTCACCTCTACCGTCTCTTATGTTAGGTCTCTCTCTTCTATCGTCTCATAGGTTAGGTCTTTCACCTCTACCGTCTCATAGGTTAGGTCTCTCACCTCTACCGTCTCATAGGTCAGGTCACTCACTCCTACCGTCTCATAGGTTAGGTCTTTCACCTCTACTGTCTCATAGGCTAGGTCTCTCTCTTCTATTGTCTCATAGGTTAGGTCTCTCACCTCTACCGTCTCATAGGTTAGGTCTCTCATCTCTACCGTCTCTTAGGTTAGATCTCTCACCTCTACCGTCTCATAGGTTTGGTCTCTCACTTCTTCCATCTCATAGGTTAGGTCTTTCACCTCTACCGTCTCATAGGTTAGGTCTCTCACCTCTACCGTCTCATAGGTTAGGTCTCTCACCGCTACCGTCTCATAGGTTTGGTCTCTCACCTCTACCGTCTCATAGGTTAGGTGTCTCATCTCTACAGTCTCTTAGGTTAGATCTCTCACCTCTACCACCATAGGTTTGGTCTCTCACTTCTACCGTCTCTTAGGTTAGGTCTCTCACTTCTACCGTCTCTAGGTTAGGTCTCTCAGTTCTACCGTCTCATAGGTTAGGTCTCTCACCTCTTCCGTCTCTTAGGTTACGTCTCTCGCTTCCACCGTCTCATAGGTTAGGTCTCTCAGTTCTACCGTCTCATAGGTTAGGTTTCTCACCTCTACCGTCTCTTAGGTTAGGTCTCTCGCTTCTACCGTCTCATAGGTTAGGTCTTTCACCTCTACCGTCTCATAGGTTAGGTCTCTCCCCTCTACCGTCTTATAGGTTAGGTCTCTCACCGCTACCGTCTCATAGGTTAGGCCTCTCACCTCTACCGTCTCATAGGTTAGGTCTCTCACCTCTACCGTCTTAGGTTAGATCTCTCACCTCTACCGTCTCATAGGTTTGGTTCTCTCACTTCTACCGTCTCATAGGTTAGGTCTCTCACTTCTACCGCCTCATAGGTTAGGTCTCTCAGTTCTACCGTCTCCTAGGTTAGGTCTCTCACCTCTACCGTCTCATAGGTCAGGTCTCTCACCTTTACCGTCTCATAGGTTAGGTCTCTCACTTCTACCGTCTCTTAGGCTGGTCTCTCGCCTCTACCGTCTCATAGGTTTGGTATCTCACCTCTACCGTCTCATAGGTTAGGACTCTCACTTCTACCGTCTCATAGGTTAGGTCTCTCTCCTCTACCGTCTCATAGGTTTGGTCTCTCACCTCTACCGTCTCTTAGGTTAGGTCTCTCACCTCTACCGTCTCATAGGATAGGTCACTCACGTCCACCGTCTCATAGGTTAGGTCTCTCACCTCTACCGTCTCATAGGTTAGGTCTCTCACTTCTACCGTCTCTCAGGTTAGGTCACTCACCTCTACCGTCTCATAGGTTAGGTCACTCACTTCTACCGTCTCATAGGTTAGGTCTCTCACATCTACCGTCTCTTAGGTTAGGTCTCTCACTTCTACCGTCTCTTTGGTTAGGTCTCTCACTTCTACCGTCTCATAGGCTAGTTCCCTCACTTCTACCGTCTCTTAGGTTAGGTCTCTCACCTCTACCTCAACACAGGTTAGGTCTCTCACTTCTACCGTCTCTTAGGTTAGGTCTCTCACCTCTACCGTCTCATAGATTTGGTCTCTCACCTCTACCGTCTCATAGGTTAGGTCTCTCACCTCTACCGTCTCATAGATTTGGTCTCTCACCTCTACCGTCTCATAGGTTAGGTCTCTCACTTCTACCGTCTCTTACGTTAGGTCTCTCGCCTCTACCGTCTCATAGGTTAGGTCTCTCACCTCTACCGTCTCATATATTAGGTCTCTCACCTCTACCGTCTCATAGGTTTGGTCTCTCACTTCTACCGTCTCATACGTTAGGTCTCTCGCCTCTACCGTCTCATAGATTAGGTCTCTCACCGTTACCGTCTCTTAGGTTAGGTCTCTCGCCTCTACCGTCTCATAGGTTAGGTCTCTCACTTCTACCGTCTCATAGGTTAGGTCTCTCACTTCTACCGTCTCATAGGTTAGGTCTCTGACCTCTACTGTCTCATAGGTTAGGTCTCTCACATCGACCGTCTCTTAGGTTAGATCTCTCACCTCTACCAACTCATAGATTTGGTCTCTCACTTCTACCGTCTCATAGGTTAGGTCTCTCAGTTCTACCGTCTCATAGGTTAGGTCTCTCACCTCTACCGTCTCTTAGGTTAGGTTTCTCGCATCTACTGTCTCATAGGTTAGGTCTTTCACCACTACCGTCTCATAGGTTAGGTCTCTCACCGCTACCGCCTCATAGGTTAGGTCTCTCGCCTCTGCCATCTCGTAGGTTAGGTCTCTCACCTCTACCGTCTCTTAGGTTAGGTCTCTCGCTTCTACCGTCTTAGGTTAGATCTCTCACCTCTACCGACTCATAGGTTTGGTTCTCTCACTTCTACCGTCTATTAGGTTTGGTCTCTCACTTCTACCGTCTCATAGGTTAGGTCTCTCACTCTACCGTCTCATAGGATAGGTCTCTCACTTCTACCGTCTCATAGATTAGGTCTCTCACCTCTACCGTCTCATAGGTTAGGTCTCTCACCTCTACCGTCTCTTAGGTTAGGTCTCTCACTTCTACCGTCTCATAGGTTAGGTCTCTCACCTCTACCGTCTCTTAGGTTAGGTCTCTCACCTCTACCGTCTCATAGGTTATGTCTCTCACTTCTACCGTCTCTTAGGTTAGGTCTCTCACCTCTACCGTCTCATAGGTTAGGTCTCTCACTTCTACCGTCTCATAGGTTAGGTCTCTCACTCTACCGTCTCATAGATTAGGTCTCTCACCTCTACCGTCTCATAGATTAGGTATTTCACCTCTACCGTCTCTTAGGTTAGGTCTCTCACTTCTACCGTCTCATAGCTTAGGTCTCTCACTCTACCGTCTCTAGGTTAGGTCTCTCACTTCTACCGTCTCTTAGGTTTGGTCTCTCACTTCTACCGTCTCATAGGTTAGGTCTCTCACCTCTACCGTCTCTTAGGTTAGGTCTCTCACTTCTACCGTCTCATAGGTTAGGTCTCTCACCTCTACCGTCTCATAGGTTAGGTCTCTCACCTCTACCGTCTCATAGGTTAGGTCTCTCACTTCTACCGTCTCATAGGTTAGGTCTCTCACTTCTACCGTCTCTTAGGTTAGGTCTCTCACCTCTACCGTCTCATAGGTTAGGTCTCTCACCTCTACCGTCTCATAGGTTAGGTCTCTCACTTCTACCGTCTCTTAGGTTAGGTCTCTCACCTCTACCGTCTCATAGGTTAGGTCTCTCACTTCTACCGTCTCTTAGGTTAGGTCTCTCACCTCTACCGTCTCATAGGTTAGGTCTCTCACTTCTACCGTCTCATAGGTTAGGTCTCTCACTCTACCGTCTCATAGGTTAGGTCTCTCACTTCTACCGTCTCATAGGTTAGGTCTCTCACTTCTACCGTCTCATAGGTTAGGTCTCTCACTTCTACCGTCTCTTAGGTTAGGTCTCTCACCTCTACCGTCTCATAGGTTAGGTCTCTCACCTCTACCGTCTCATAGGTTAGGTCTCTCACCTCTACCGTCTCATAGGTTAGGTCTCTCACTTCTACCGTCTCATAGGTTAGGTCTCTCACCTCTACCGTCTCATAGGTTAGGTCTCTCACCTCTACCGTCTCATAGGTTAGGTCTCTCACCTCTACCGTCTCTTAGGTTAGGTCTCTCGCTTCTACCGTCTCATAGGTTAGGTCTCTCACTTCTACCGTCTCATAGGTTAGGTCTCTCACCTCTACCGTCTCTTAGGTTAGGTCTCTCACTTCTACCGTCTCATAGGTTAGGTCTCTCACTTCTACCGTCTCATAGGTTAGGTCTCTCACCTCTACCGTCTCATAGGTTAGGTCTCTCACTTCTACCGTCTCATAGGTTAGGTCTCTCACCTCTACCGTCTCATAGGTTAGGTCTCTCACTTCTACCGTCTCATAGGTTAGGTCTCTCACTTCTACCGTCTCATAGGTTAGGTCTCTCACCTCTACCGTCTCATAGGTTAGGTCTCTCACTTCTACCGTCTCATAGGTTAGGTCTCTCACCTCTACCGTCTCTTAGGTTAGGTCTCTCGCTTCTACCGTCTCATAGGTTAGGTCTCTCACCTCTACCGTCTCATAGGTTAGGTCTCTCACCTCTACCGTCTCATAGGTTAGGTCTCTCACCTCTACCGTCTCATAGGTTAGGTCTCTCACCTCTACCGTCTTAGGTTAGATCTCTCACCTCTACCGTCTCATAGGTTAGGTCTCTCACCTCTACCGTCTCATAGGTTAGGTCTCCCACATCTAGCGTCTCTTAGGTTAGGTCTCTCGCTTCTACCGTCTCATAGGTTAGGTCTCTCACTTCTACCGTCTCTTAGGTTAGGTCTCTCATATCTACCGCCTCTTAGGTTAGGTCTCTCGCTTCTATCTTCTCTTAGGTTAGGTCTTTCACCTTTACCGTCTCATAGATTAGGTCTCTCACTTCTACCGTCTCCTAGGTTAGTTCCCTCACTTCTACCGTCTCTTAGGTTAGGTCTCTCACCTCTACCTCAACACAGGTTAGGTCTCTCACTTCTACCGTCTCATAGGTTAGGTCTTTCACCTCTACCGTCTCATAGGTTCGGTCTCTCACCTCTACCGCCTCATAGGTTAGGTCTCTCACCGCTACCGTCTGTTAGGTTAGGTCTCTCGCTTCTACCGTCTCATAGGTTAGGTCTCTCAGTTCTACCGTCTCATAGGTTAGGTTTCTCACCTCTACCGTCTCTTAGGTTAGGTCTCTCGCTTCTACCGTCTCATAGGTTAGGTCTTTCACCTCTACCGTCTCATAGGTTAGGTCTTTCACCTCTACCGTCGTACAGGTTAGGTCTCTCACCGCTACCGTCTCATAGGTTAGGTCTCCCACCTCAACCGTCTCATAGGTTAGGTCTGTCACCTCTACTGTCTTAGGTTAGATCTCTCACCTCTACCGTCCCTTAGGTTAGGTCTCTCACTTCTACCGTCTCAAAGGTTAGGTCTCTCAGTTATACCGTCTCATAGGTTAGGTCTCTCACCTCTACCGTCTCTTAGGTTAGGTCTCTCGCTTCTATCGTCTCATAGGTTAGGTCTTTCTCTTCTACCGTCTCATAGGTTAGGTCTCTCACCTCTACTGTCTCATAGTTCAGGTCACTGACTTTTACCGTCTCATAGGTTAGGTGTCTCACCTCTATTGTCTCATAGGTTAGGTCTCCCACTTCTACCGTCTCATAGGTTAGGTCTCTCACCTCTACCGTCTCATAGGTTAGGTCACTCACTTCTACCGTCTCATAAGTTAGGTCTCTCACCTGTACCGTCTCATAGGTTAGGTCTCTCACTTCTACCGTCTCATACGTTAGGTCTCTCACTTCTACCGTCTCTTCGGTTAGGTCACTCACCTCTACCGTGTCATATTTTAGGTCACCCACTTCTACCGTCTCATAGGTTAGGTCTCTCAATTCTACCGCGTCTTAGGTTAGGTCTCTCACTTCTACCGTCTCATAGGTTAGGTCTCTGGCCTCTACTGTCTCATAGGTTTGGTCACTCACTTCTACCGTCTCATAGGTTAGGTCTCTCACATCTCCCGTGTCATAGGTTGGGTCTCTCACTTCTTCCGTCTCATAGGTTAGGTCTCTCAATTCTACCGTCTCTTAGGTCTCTCACCTCTACCTCAACTCAGGTTAGGTCTCTCACTTCTACCGTCTCTTAGGTTAGGTCTCTCATTGCTACCGTCTCTTAGGTTAGGTCTCTCATTTCTACCGTCTCTTAGGTTAGGTCTCTCGCTACTACCGTCTCTTAGGTTCGGTCTTTCACTTCTACCGTCTCTTAGGTTAGGTCTCTCACCTCTACCTTCTCATAGGTTAGGTCACTCATCTCTACCGTCTCATAGGTTAGGTCACTCACTTTTATCGTCTCATAGGTTAGGTCTCCCACATCTACCGTCTCATAGGTTGGGTCTCCCACTTCTAACGTCTCTTAGGTTAGTTCTCTCACTTCTACCGTCTCATAAGTTAGGTCCCTCAGTTCTACCGTCTCATCGGTTAGGTCTCTCACCGCTACCGTCTCATAGGTTAGGTCTCTCACTTCTACCGTCTCTTAGGCTGGTCTCTCGCCTCTACGTCCTCTACGTTCTCATAGGTTAGGTCTCTCACCTCTACCGTCTCTTAGGTTAGGTCTCTCACCTCTACCATCTTATAGGTTAGGTCTCTCACTTCTACCGTCTCTTAGGTTAGGTCACTCACCTCTGCCGTCTCATTGGTTAGGTCTCTCACATCTACCGTCTCATAGCTTGGGTCTCACACTTCTAACGTCTCTTAGGTTAGGTCTCTCGCTTCTACCGTCTCATAGGTTAGGTCTCTCACTTCTACCGTCTCTTAGGTTAGGTCTCTCACCTCTACCGCCTCTTAGGTTACGGCTCTCGCTTTTATCGTCTCTTAGGTTAGGTCTTTCACCTCTACCGTCTCATAGATTAGGTCTCTCACTTCTACCGTCTCCTAGGTTAGTTCCCTCACTTCTACCGTCTCTTAGGTTAGGTCTCTAACCTCTACCTCAACACAGGTTTGGTCACTCACTTCTACCGTCTCTTAGGTTAGGTCTCTCACTGCTACCGTCTCTTAGGTTTGGTCTCCCACTTCTACCGTCTCTTACGCTAGGTCTCTCACCTCTACCGTCTCATAGATTAGGTCTCTCACCTCTACCGTCTCATAGGTTAGGTCTCTCACTTCTACCGTCTCTTACGTTAGGTCTCTCGCCTCTACCGTTTCATACCTCAGGTCTCTCACCTCTACCGTCTCATAGGTTAGGTCTCTCACTTCTACCGTCTCATAGGTTAGGTCTCTCACTTCTACCGTCTAATAGGTTAGGTCTCTCACCTCTACTGTCTCATAGATTAGGTCTCTCACCTCTACCGTCTCTTAGGTTAGGTCTCTCACCTCTACCGTCTCATAGGTTAGGTCTCTCACTTCTACCGTCTCTTAGGTTAGGTCTCTCACCTCTACCGTCTCATAGGTTAGGTCTCTCACTTCTACCGTCTCTTAGGTTTGGTCTCTCGCCTCTACCGTCTCATAGGTTAGGTCTCTCACTTCTACCGTCTCATAGGTTAGGTCTCTCACTTCTACCGTCTCATAGGTTAGGTCTTTGACCTCTACTGTCTCATAGGTTAGGTCTCTCACCTCTACCGTCTCTTGGGTTAGATGTCTCACCTCTACCGTCTCATAGGTTTGGTCTCTCTCTTCTACCGTCTCGTAGGTTAGGTCTTTCACCTCTACCGTCTCATAGGTTAGGTCTCTCACCTCTACCGTCTCATAGGTTAGGTCTCTCACCGCTGCCGTCTCATAGGATTGGTCTCTCACCTCTACCGTCTCATAGGTTAGGTCTCTCATCTCTACCGTCTCTTAGGTTAGATCTCTCACCTCTACCGTCTCATAGGTTTGGTCACTCACTTCTACCATCTCATAGGTTTGGTCTCTCAGTTCTACCGTCTCATAGGTTTGGTCTCTCAGTTCTACCGTCTCATAGGTTAGGTCTCTCACCTCTTCCGTCTCTTAGGTTAGGTCTCTCGCTTCTACCGTCTCATAGGTTAGGTCTCTCTGTTCTACCGTCTCATAGGTTAGGTCTCTCACCTCTACCGTCTCTTATGTTAGGTCTCTCTCTTCTATCGTCTCATAGGTTAGGTCTTTCACCTCTACCGTCTCATAGGTTAGGTCTCTCACCTCTACCGTCTCATAGGTCAGGTCACTCACTCCTACCGTCTCTTATGTTAGGTCTCTCTCTTCTATCGTCTCATAGGTTAGGTCTTTCACCTCTACTGTCTCATAGGTTAGGTCTCTCTCTTCTATCGTCTCATAGGTTAGGTCTCTCACCTCTACCGTCTCATAGGTTAGGTCTCTCACCTCTACCGTCTCATAGGTTAGGTCTCTCACCGCTGCCGTCTCATAGGATAGGTCTCTCACCTCTACCGTCTCATAGGTTAGGTCTCTCATCTCTACCGTCTCTTAGGTTAGATCTCTCACCTCTACCGTCTCATAGGTTTGGTCTCTCACTTCTACCATCTCATAGGTTAGGTCTTTCACCTCTACCGTCTCATAGGTTAGGTCTCTCTCCTCTACCGTCTCATAGGTTTGGTCTCTCACCTCTACCGTCTCTTAGGTTAGGTCTCTCACCTCTACCGTCTCATAGGATAGGTCACTCACTTCTACCGTCTCATAGGTTAGGTCTCTCACCTCTACCGTCTCATAGGTTTGGTCTCTCACTTCTACCGTCTCTCAGGTTAGGTCACTCACCTCTACCGTCTCATAGGTTAGGTCACTCACTTCTACCGTCTCATAGGTTAGGTCTCTCACATCTACCGTCTCTTAGGTTAGGTCTCTCACTTCTACCGTCTCTTTGGTTAGGTCTCTCACTTCTACCGTCTCATAGGCTAGTTCCCTCACTTCTACCGTCTCTTAGGTTAGGTCTCTCACCTCTACCTCAACACAGGTTAGGTCTCTCACTTCTACCGTCTCTTAGGTTAGGTCTCTCACCTCTACCGTCTCATAGATTAGGTCTCTCACCTCTACCGTCTCATAGGTTAGGTCTCTCACTTCTACCGTCTCTTTGGTTAGGTCTCTCACTTCTACCGTCTCATAGGCTAGTTCCCTCACTTCTACCGTCTCTTAGGTTAGGTCTTTCACCTCTACTGTCTCATAGGTTAGGTCTCTCACTTCTACCGTCTCTTAGGTTAGGTCTCTCACCTCTACCGTCTCATAGATTAGGTCTCTCACCTCTACCGTCTCATAGGTTAGGTCTCTCACTTCTACCGTCTCTTACGTTAGGTCTCTCGCCTCTACCGTCTCATAGGTTAGGTCTCTCACCGCTACCGTCTCTTAGGTTAGGTCTCTCGCCTCTACCGTCTCATAGGTTAGTTCTCTCACTTCTACCGTCTCATAGGTTAGGTCTCTCACTTCTACCGTCTCATAGGTTAGGTCTCTGACCTCTATTGTCTCATAGGTTAGGTCTCTCACCTCGACCGTCTCTAAGGTTAGATCTCTCACCTCTACCAACTCATAGATTTGGTCTCTCACTTCTACCGTCTCATAGGTTAGGTCTCTCACGTCTACCGTCTCATAGGTTCGGTCACTCACTTCTACCGTCTAATAAGTTAGGTCACTCACTTCTACCGTCACATAGGTTAGGTCTCTCACCTCTACCGTCTCATAAGTAAGGTAATTCACCTCTACCGTCTCATAGGTTAGGTCTCTCACTTCAACCGTCTCTTCGGTTAGGTCACTCACCTCTACCGTCTCATATGTTAGGTCTCTGAATTCTACCGTCTCTTAGGTTAGGTCTCTCACTTCTACCGTCTCATAGGTTAGGTCTCTGACATCTACTGTCTCATAGGTTAGGTCTCTCACTTCTACCGTCTCATAGGTTAGGTCTCTCACTTCTACCGTCTCATAGGTTAGGTCTCTCACTTCTACCGTCTCTTAGGTTAGGTCTCTCACCTCTACCTCAACTCAGGTTAGGTCTCTCACTTCTACCGTCTCCTAGGTTAGGTCTCTCACTGCTACCGTCTCTTAGGTTAGGTCTCTCATTTGTACCGTCTCTTAGGTTAGGTCTCTCACTACTACCGTCTCTTAGGTTAGGTCTTTCACTTCTACCGTCTCTTAGGTTAGGTCTCTCACCTCTACCGTCTCATAGGTTAGGTCTTTTACTTCTACCGTCTCGTAGGTTAGGTCTCTCACCTCTACCGTCTCATAGGTTAGGTCTCTCACTTCTACCGTCTCTTAGGTTAGGTCTCTCGCCTCTACCTCAACACAGGTTAGGTCTCTCACTTCTACCGTCTCTTAGGTTAGGTCTCTCACTGCTACCGTCTCTTAGGTTAGGTCTCTCACTTCTACCGTCTCTTATGTTAGGTCTCTTACCTCTACCATCTCATAGGTTAGGTCTCTCACTTCTACCGTCTCTTAGGTTAGGTCTCTCACTTCTACCGTCTCATAGGTTAGGTCTCTCTCTTCTACCGTCTCATACCTTAGGTCTCTCACCTCTACCGTCTCAGAGGCTAGGTCTGTCGTGTTGAATAATACTAATAAATCACAATAAAATGTTTACAAAATCTTTTAATAATCCCTATCATTGTTTACTTCAACATTTAGAACTTACAACATCGATTTGAACAACATTTAAAGTTTACCAGAAATGTGTTCTACAATGTTTAAAACTTTTATTACGTGTTTTATTACAAGTCCTCCTCCTCTTATTCCTTCTCCTCCCCCTCTTACTCCACCTTCTCCTACATCTCCATCCTTGTCCTCCTCCACTACCGCCTTCATCTCCCCTCTCTATCCCCCTCATAATCCTTCTCCACTTGTGCCCCTCTTTCTCCATCTTCCTCCTCCTCCTTCCTCTTCACCCTCCTTCATTACCATCCTCCTTCTGCCCCTCCTTCTTCCCCTTCTTCATATGCTACAGGTCGGTGTGATTTCTACATGGGGAAACAAAGATTTATGTCATCCAGCCATTGTATGATTGTCCAAAAAGGAAGTCCCATCGTATCACTAATTAACCGCAGGTGAGATGCTGATTACAGGTGAGGTGCTGATGACAGGCGAGGTGTTGATGGATAATTAGAGTGATTAATGTTGGTTAATTAGAGAATTTCATCATAGTTAAGTAAAGTTAGTTTTTTTTAAGTTTATTTGTGGTAGCTATTAATCCTCAAACAGGGTAGTTAGTGGTGGTATAATGAGTAGTTAATGCTGGTTAATTAGGATAGATATTGATGATTAATTTCGTTGAAGATACTTTCCTCCCCTCTCATGTATTTTCTAACAGGTACTTTCATTCCCAATGTGTTGTGTTTTGTGTTGTGTTTGTGCTGTATGTGTGTATATGTGTGTCTTATGTTATGTGTTGTGTTGTGTTGTGTTGTGTTTCAGGCTTCGTGCTCTTGTGGAGTTCGGCCTCTATGAACACTGGCTCTTCTCAACTTTACGCCACAGTCGAATATGTCGATTTGCTCCCTCCAAGATCACTGTTAGGCCCTCTCTTGCCTTCAGCAACCTATGGGTAAGTAGAGAGAGAGAGAGAGAGAGATAAGAGTACGAACTAGTCTGCAGGAACCTGTAGTACAACTCCTCATATCTTCGTCAGGGTATGTTTGTGCTGCTGGGTGCTGGTCTCCAATTGGCTACCCTTGTGTTCTGCCTGGAGGTGGTGGTCGGTAGGAGGAAGAGCTCACCAAGGACTCACACACTCAGCTCTAAGCTCTAGTAATGGAGTTCGGGAAGTAACAAGAAGTAACACCAAGTTTAGCTCTAAGTTTGAGAGGCTTATGTTGAAGTGGTATTTCAAGATCGACTCTTAAGTTCATATAATAGATCATGTTCAGCTAAAAGTTCATAAGGAAGATCAGAAGCTCTAAGTTCAATAAATTTACATACTAAGTGCGTCATTAAGCTCTAAGAATGTCAATCAGTAGTAATGACTGACTAGCTGGCTAAAAGAACTTTGAACCCAATTCCTTCGACTATCAGCCCTGGGAACAGCTGATCAGTCTTGATAATTATAACAACCGCACACACACACACAAAAAAAAAAAAATTATAACCTTTGTCGACTCTCCTTAGTCAAATTGCCTTACTGTTTACTAGTGTTGTTTACCTGTACTGTCAGGGCACACGGTAAACTCTACTCTGCCCGTGTGCACCGTACACCTATATTTTCTACTATACGCTGAACTCTATAACTGCAGTAATTTATATAAATGCCTTATATGTCTCACCAATTGTAAACCTGTATGGTAATTTTAGTGAATAAATATTAATATTATTATTTGCATAGTGTCAAAATACAATAGTCACTGCAGTAAAGATTCGAAATCACAGAAAATGTAATCTAGTTAAGATATTATAAGTAACTAAAATATTAAAGTGATGTTACTTAAGAGTTTTATTAATTAAACTTATTCTTTCCACATGTTTTTTAGCTTGTTACCCGTTCATGTTATCTGCCTTTTCTTTGTCATTTTGTTACGATTCTCTTTGTTCATTGTTATTACAGGACGAAACTAAAGAACCCTGAGGTAACTTGTGATGTTTGGTTGAGATTATTGTATACAGGGATGGAAACTCCAGAAAGACCAAACGTCCCTAGTGAAGGCGCAACACAAAGATTAAGATGATTCCTGAACAAAGTCATCTCGATTATCCAACTTGACTGAGGGTCTTGAGACTAACAACCCTTCAGACAAGATACAATAAAACAGATATTATAGAGACATTTATAAATTCTTGGAAGGGATGGTAAACGTGATCCCAGGCCAATTTATTGTGATGTTGTAAGAGCGTGATTTCCTTACTTCACATTTTATACTATCCTTCTGAGTTATTCCTTTTATTCTTCAATGCTATATATATATATATATATATATATATATATATATATATATATATATATATATATATATCTATATATATATATATATATATATATGTAACCGGTCGGAATTTACTGGACTTTAATTTCTCACTTGACTTGGGGTTTATTAAAATTTAATAGGTGGTAATGGCAGTGGAAGCGCCCATTTGAGAAAAATCCCGAACCAGCACAAGAACACTTAAATCTACTAAACAAAATGAATTGTCCGTGACCCGTGGAAGGATAGCGTCTGTGACTGGGATGAATGAGACACACTGTAAAATTTAGACACTTATATTCCCTCCAACACTACAAACACAATCAAATAATGGTACACCAAAATGCGCACCTCTTAACTTGAACTTTAAACACTACTCTGGGGAATAAAAGTTATACATGATATAGAAATTATTAGAAACTCAGGCAACAATAAATTTAAAGTATTAAGAAATGTTGCTTGCACACATGAAACAGGCCTTAAGGGTTTATACAGAATAATATCCACCACTGCGGAAGTGGTATAAAAATAAGAAATTATTAATTCCACCATGAATAGGACTAAAGGGCACTCAACATAATTATGTTACACCGACAGATGCAGGCCTTAAGGGTTTTCAACAAAATAATATCAGTCGCTGAGGAAATGGTATTAAAAAATAAGAAATTAAATACTCTACAATGAATAGGCCTAAAGGGCACTCAATATAATTATGTTACACCAACAGATGCACACCTCCTAACCTAACTTAAACACTACTCTGGGGAACAAAGGTTATATCTGAGATTGAAACTATAAAGAAATTTTAAATGCACACAGCATACATTAGTAACTGAAAAAATAGTATTAAATACACACAAAAATATTGTCACTATTATAAAGACGTTACTGAGTCCAATACCCGTGAACCATGCTCCCTAACCTAACACACGCACAGGTTCCACCTGCACTCCGTAGTCGTTTAAGGCACAACCAACAGGCACCCGTAGTTGAAGGCCCAAATCAGCCTTTCTCCACCTTGGAAAGTGTACCTCTAAACTCCACTGACTCTTGGCCCCAGTGTGCGACCCTGTATCACTCAGCTAGCTTCACTTTACCCGGGGTACATCCATAAAGCGGAAGGGAGTGAGCCAATCAGACCTTGTACAGTTGAGAGAAGCTTTAGCTTCCCGTTAGCAAGAGGGTTTCACTAAGCTGCTTGAAACATGTGGTATTGTGAGCCGAGGTAGAGGAGAGCTGATGACCCCAACGATCGTCCCGTCGTCAGCTGGGCACCCAGACGGCTAGATTCCCTCAAGAGATCCTTTGATACCCCGCTAAACAGTGACAGGCCTACACTGATCGGTCCAATGGCGACAATCGCCACCCTCAATCATCAACGGCAGTCTCAAACGGCAGTCAATCTCTCACAGTCAAGTGGGTTGTGGCGGAAACCCGTCCTTGTGAGAGGCGAAGACCTGTGTGACCCTCAGACCAGGCGGGGCATCCTCAGCCAGCACCAGGCAGTAGCGCGGCTCTGAGAACTGCCCAGGACCACCCGGACCAGACAGGAGGCGGGTCGTTGTTAAAACTGATGTTAAATAACGAAGGCACCAGTTCACGTGGTCCGTCTCTCCTGGGTACAAAACAGAGATGGTTCTCTGGCGTGACCTCCTTCACAACTCACCCACTCTTGCTCTAGTTTACTTTATCACTGCCCTATCTAAACCCTGTCTGAGATTGAATGAGACTTACTTGTTATACTGCAATAGCGCAGCACAGGTGACTAGACCACGTGACTATTTCTGTGGACGGACTCCCAGGGATGTCCTGTAGGTCCAATCGCTTTCACGTGACTGAGGACCAGCCAGCGTCGCATCTCTCCAAGGCGCTAGCTTAGGCCTATGTGACATATTTTTCGCCTAACTAATAACTCCTTGGGACACCCGTAACATTATTCAGAATGATAAACGATCTATAATAATTTCAAATTCAATAATAGTCCCTTAACTTCATGAATCGCATCATTATTAATTCGGCAAATTACATTTAATATCACTTAGGCCTAGTTCCACAACCTCTCGCTATGTGCAGGGAGCGCTCTCTTCCCTCCGACGACCTTGAAAGCTCAGTATCGCCAATGGCGCGGTGTTTGAAATTACACTGAAATTTCTGAATATTACATATATATATATATATATATATATATATATATATATGCAAGTAAATCACTGTAGGTGCGCGTGATCTAGGTATATATATATATATATATATATATATCTAGGGACGAAACACGAGTATGGCTCGTCTTAGTTACCACTCCCGGGTTTCCCTTCTCCATATCCTGGTTGTTGCGTCACCGCCTCAGTCTTCTTTGTCAGCTCCAATTCGAGGAGAGGACTTCACTCTGGGAAGTGACCACAGGATCACCTATCCTGGAAACCTACGGCACAGTGACTACCTACCGTCTTCTACCATGCTCAGCCTTGCTCGTCAGCCATCTCAGCTCCTCACTTAAGTATTTGTAATCTTGTATTGCCTCTCCCACCTCCACATTGCTTCACTATTGTTTTATGTTTTATTACTATGTATATACTGTTCATGTTTAGGTTAAGTTTGGTTAAGGGTAGTTTATAAGCTGAATATTTTGTTAAGGAATTTATGGTACTTTATTATATACAACAAAAACTCGCATCCTTTGTCTACCCTTTTATAGTCCGATTGTCTTTGTTTTTTTTTTTGTTGTTACCTGTTGGGATCTGGGTAGACGTATAACTATATTCTAAATCCCCAACTCGTAACAATATATATGTAACCGGTGGGAATTTACTGGACTTTAATTTCTCACTTGACTTGGGGTTTATTTAAAATTAATAGATGGTAATGGCAGTGGAAGCGCCCCTTTGAGAAAAATCCCGAACCAGCACAAGAACACTTAAAACTACTAAACAAAATAAATTGTCCGTGACCCGTGGAAGGATAGCATCTGTGACTGGGATGAATGAGACACACTGTTACACTTAGACACTTATATTCCCTCCAACACTACAAACACAATCCAATAATGGTACACCAATATGTGCACCTCTTAACTTGAACTTAAAACACTACTCTGGGGAATAAAAGTTATACATGATATAAAAATTATTAGAACCTCAGGCCTAGACTCACGGTCTCAGTGTGTGACCATTAGTCTACTCAGATAGCCTCAGTGTACTCCCAGTGCGTCCATAAAGCGGACGGGAGTGAGCCAATCAGACCTTGTACAGTTGAGAGAAGCTTTAGCGTCCCGTGTCGTTTAGTTGTCGGGAGCACTCGTTCACTCAAGAGATCCTTTGCTACCCCGCTAAACAGTGACAGGCCTACTTTGATCGGTCCAATGGCGACAATCGCCACCCTCAATCATCCACGGCAGTCTCAAACGGCAGTCAATCTCTCGCAGTCAACTCCGGGTCAACTCCAGTCAAGTGGGTTCTCACGGAAACCCTGAAATGAACTCACTGTTAGCTCTAGTTTACTTTATCACTGCCCTATCTAACCCTGTCTGAGATCGAATGAGACTTACTTGTTATACTGCAATATTTCAGCACAGGTGACTAGGCCACGTGACTATTTCTGGGACAGACGCGCAGGGACGTCTTGTCTCTGTGAATGCTCTCCGGGACTGGGGGAGAGGCCTCGTCGCATTCTCTCAAGGCGTGAGCTTAGGCCTACGTGACTTATTTTCCGCCTAACTAATAACTCCTTGGGACACCCGTAACATCATTCAGACTGCTAAACGATCTATAATAATCTCAAATTCAATAATAGTCCCTTAACTTCATGAATCACATCATTATTAATTCGGCAATTTACATTAAATATCATATAGGCCTAGTTCTACAAACTCCCACTATGTGCGGGGAGCGCTCTCTTCCCTCAGACGACCTTGAACGCTCAGTATCGCTAATGGCGGGGCATTCGAAATTACTCTGAAATTCCTGAATATTACATATATATATATATATACATATATATATATATATATATATATATATATCTGCAAGTAAATCACTGTAGGTGCGCGTGATCTAGGTATATGCTGATAACCACAAGGAAAGAAGAAAACACGAAGTTCCCAAGCGCTTTCGTGTAATTTACATCTTCAGGGGTGAGTACTCACCCCTGAAGATGTGAATTACACGAAAGCGCTTGGGAACTTCGTGTTTTCTTCTTTCCTTGTGGCTATCAGCATATATATATATATATATATATATATATATATATATATATATATATATATATATATATATATATATATATTTATATATATATATATATAATAATAATAAACGGTTTATTAATATAGTTGCAGCCGGGGCTGAAAATATACAGACTTACATTTGATATAGACATAATGATATAATATGCATTGAATACATTTACAGGGCTGTACAGTACATAAATCAGGAGTTGCTTATTATTTTAACAATAAATGGGATGGTGCTGTTTTTATATCTATCGGTGCGGGCTCTTATGGGCTAAATTTTGTTGTAGTGGCTGACTGCGCGAGGTGGGTGGGGGGCTGCAGGTGGCAGGAGGTGGCGATGACGAGGGTGGTGCAGTAGTCCACTGCCAAACCTTTCCAGTGCTTGGTGGTGGAGGCCAGTGGAGGTCACTGAGGGATGGCATTTATGTGTGTGTGTGTGTGTGTACATATGTACTTATAAAACCCCAAAACATTTTTTTCAAAACTTCCATAAATTTTACACAAATTCTCTATCTTGTATTTATCGTCTAAGTGCTTTTAAGTCTAGTTCATCATACATTCTCAGGTGTTGGAGTTTATTCAGTCAGGTATATACGTGTTACACCTGTTGTATAGTAAGTCACTTGTTGATGGCTTCCTACAAGATCAAGTAAACTGTTTTTGTTTTGTATTTTGTATTGGAGAAAGTGATTCAAGTTTTTCCTCTATGCAATCACGAGGGTTTCTATCATTACAAAATTCCTCCGGCAATAACTGGACAAGAGTGGTTTATAATGCTTCCATGAGGACGGAATGAGGGAAGAATGAGTTGCTTTACTTACTGTAGTTGTATTCTGTGGAGCGTGTCTGTGTTTTTATTCTATGTGTCATTCAATAAATATTTTTGATATAAATTTGGTAAATTGTAGAGGCTTTAAGATGTGGTATGTATAAAAAGGTGCGGTGGTGGATGTGGCCCAGACATGATGGTTGCAACAGGTGCGAGGTGGCCAACATGGAGCCGTCGCGTCGTGCGGTTATTGCCTTGTCCAGAGACCCTTCACCTAGAGGCGACGTAGCAGACGATGGCGTAGCCCAGGATGAAGAGCGAGATGAGGGAGGGTAATAAAACCTTTGCCAGGGTGTTGGCTAACACCGCGGCTCTGTTTACCTCGACGTGTCTCTTCTTCGTCTCAGCGGGAAATTTATCTCCTGACGAAGTAGTCACCGAGATTACCGTCACGTTGCTGGGGAAGGCTTTGTTTTTCCTGAGTCTCATGTTCTCCACAATGACGAGGACGAGGACGATGACGAACTCGACGACGATGAGGAAGACGAACCACAAGTCGATGAGTTTAAGGTAGGCCGTCTTGGGTATAGACTGACTCGTCTGGGTGAAAAGGGCAGCCAAGACCAGCAGGGATGTTAGCGACACCATCACCCGGTCCTGTAGGAGGGAGACCACATCTAAGACTGACTTATGAGTGACCACAACTTGGATATGTCTCTCAAAAGACTCGACCTAAGACCAATTTTCTATGTAACCAGAACTAAAGGGCGAAAAAATAAGTGTATAAAGAAATTGAAAATAGAAAAGAAAAAAATCATATTAATCCACACCACGAAGATGCCGGAAAACCAGCTTTTTAAAGTGAGACATTGTGTGAATTATGGAAACACAGAAGAAGGCAGAGCATTCCACAATTTGGCTGTGTGAGGAAAGAAGGATGTAATATAACGGGTTATTCTAGTGTGACCGACATCCACACATTGCCCGTTAAAGTACCTGTAAAAGAAAGAGTGAAACTACATTGCGACGAAGAGAAAGGGAAGAAAGAACTAAAGGAGGAGAGTTAATAAGACGAAATGTCTTTGATTCCACCCTATCTAACAGTTGGACAGAAGAAGAGCCACCCCAGATATTAGAGCAGTACACCAAGTTTGGACGAATGAATCCCTTATATACTTGAAGCAACTGCTCAGGAGTGAAGCAGCTGCGGCATCTGTACAGCATTCCTTGCTTTGGGGAGGCAGCTTTAGCAATGTTGAGGATGTGTGGCTTCCATGACATATTAGAGGAAATGGTGAGACCTAGCATTTCTATTTTAGAACTTGGCAGAATGATTGCATCCTGAAATGTGATTGGTGGGAAATCATCTAATTTGGAAAGTGTATTTGGTAAATACTGAGTTTTATTACTATTGAATTTAACCAAGTTGCTACCTCCCCATTCGGAGATGCTGCACAGATCTGCATTGATAGATGAAATAATAACAGCTCTAGAAACAGATCTCGTTTGAGAATTAGGGGGAAGGGAAAAATGTGAAGAAGAGTGAAGAGTAAAATCATCAGCATAATAATGGATAGAATTAGTAGTAGTGGGAAGTAAATCATTGATAAAGAGAAGGAAGAGAGTAGGTGAAAGAACAGAACCATCTGGGACACCACTATTGGTACAAAAAGAGCGATCCCTCGACAACATCTGCCATGGATCGGTTCTCAAGGAAGCTAGAAATTAGAAAACAAACTTGGGAAGAGAAACCATAATAAGGAAGTTTAGAAAGCAAAGACTTGTGCCATACCCTTTCAAATGCTTTGGAGATGTCGAGGGCCACGACGAAAGTTTCCCCATGATCCCTAAGAGAGGATGACCAAAGATGGGTGCAGTAGGAAAGCAGATCACCAGTAGATCTCGCCTGGCGAAAGCTATACTGGTGATCCGACAAAAGAGAATGGCGTTCAAGGTGACGGAGAAAATGAGAGTCTAAGATAGTTTCGAAAATCTGAGAGAGGAATGAAGTTAGGGCAATAGGGTGATAGTTAGAGGGATTAGAATGGTCACGCTTCTGATAACCATCTATAGTTATTTCGAAGTGTAATACTCATGGGAAACAGATAATAAGAACATAAAAAAAATAAGGAGTCTGCAATAGGCCGGTTGGCCTGTGCATGGCAGATCCTGTCGAGAGTTACTTCCACTCTCGATCATCCATGAATCTATCCAGTCTCCTTTTGAAACTTTCCAGCGTTCCAGCACTTACTACATAGTTGCTAAGCTTGTTCCACTCGTCCATTACCCTATTTGTGAACCAGTTCCTTCCTATCTCCCTCCTCAACCTAAACTTATCCAACTTAAATCCGTTGCTTCTAGTCCTGTCCTGCTCGGATATTATAAGAACTTTATCTATATCCCCTTTATTGATTCCTTTCACCCACTTGAATACTTCTATCATATCTCCCCACACTCTTCGTCTTTCTAGGGAATGCAAGATTAGTTTCTTAAACCTATCCTGATATGGAAGGTTTCTCAGTACCGGAATCATTTTCGTCATTCTAAGCTGCACCGACTCTAGTGAATTGATATCCATTCTATAATAAGGGCACCAGAACTGAACCGCATAATCGAGGTGCAGCCTGACTAGTGCAAGATATAGTTGTAATAAGACCTCTGCACTCTTATTACTTACACTTCTAGAAATACAACCCAATACTCTGTTTGCCTTATTTCGAACATTAACGCACTGTTTTCTAGGCCGTAGGTCCGGGCTTACAAGTACCCCTAGGTCTCTTTCACAAGTCGACTTCTCTAGGTTGATGTTCTTAAGGCTGTATACATTGACAGTATTTGTTCTTCCAATATTAAGTACTCTGCACATGCTGGTGTTGAATTTCATTTGCCATTTTTCAGACCACCCCTGCAGTTTATTTAGCTCCTCCTGTAATGCATTTGCATCCTGCCCTCAATTAATCTGCCGCCCTATTTTGGTGTCATCCGCAAACTTGCTTATGTCACTGCTGATCCCAGTATCTAGATCGTTTATGTAGATTATCAACAAGAGTGGGCCTAGTACTGACCCCTGGGGAACCCCACTGGTTACACGGCCCCACTCAGATTTAACACCATCTTCGCTGACCCTCTGCGTTCTATCGGTGAGCCATGATTTTATCCAATTTAAAACTTCCCCTCGATACCATGAGCCTTAATTTTTCTCAGAAGCCTCTGATGCGGTACTCTGTCAAATGCATTGCTAAAGTCTAAATAAATAACATCGTAATTTTCGTCATTATCGACTATCCCGAAGACTTTCCTAAAAAACGTCAGCAGATTTGTTAGACAAGATTTTCCCTTTGTAAACCCATGTTGAGAGTCGTAGATTAATTTGCTTTTCTCTAAATGCGATCGGATGCTATCTGCTATAACTGATTCAAGAAATTTCCCCACTACTGACGTCAAACTGATCGGCCGGTAATTTGACACTGATGCCCTGTCTCCCTTTTTAAATATGGGTACTACATTTGCCTGTTTCCACAAGTCTGGCACAACTCCGGTGTCTAATGATTTTGTAAATAAATTTACAAGGGGTCCGCTAATCTGTTCCCTACACTCTTTCAAGACTCGAGGGAAAATTTCATCCGGCCCTGGGGATTTTGTCTTCTTTAGTTTATTTATCCTCTTAAGAACATCCTCTTTTCTGATAGTGATATTCTTTAATTTCTCTTCTTCCTTTCCCCTAAACATCAGTTCCACCTCTGGAATTTCCTAGCGAATTTCTTCTGTAAAAACTGATAAGAAGTAGTTGTTCAATGCTTTGCTTATTTCTTCACTGCCATTTATCACTTCTCCCCTCCCTGACTTTAAAGGCCCAACTTTGTCCTTGACTTTTATCTATATACCTGGAAAAATCCCTTGGGATTCGCCTTGGATTCTCTTACTATTTTGATTTCAGAGTCATTCTTTGCCTTCCTTACATTTATCTTAACATTCCTAGATAGTTCATTATACCTATTTCTGAGCTGCTCCTTCCCTCCCTTTAATGTCTTATAAATTTCTTTCTTTATTCCTATGTCATGTTTAAGTTTTCTGGTCACCCACCTTGGCTCATTCTTATTTGACCTAATTTTTCTGTATGGTATATTTTGTTCTTGTGCTTTATGTAGTATACTAGTGTATATATTATAGCCATGATCGATTGCTGTGTCATCTATGACCTCACCCCTTCCTACTGGGGACTGGCGTGACTGTTCCCAGGTGACCTCACCTACGTACCTTCTTAATCCCTGATAATCCGCCAACCGAAAGTTTGGGACTCTGACCATATTGTCATTGTTTTTTGTTTCCCAATTTAGGGTGAACCTGATTTCTCTGTGATCACTGTTCCCTAGTTCTTCCCCTACTGTGATATCTCTGATAATATTTTCTTTATTTGTTAATACTAGGTCTAATATATTGTCACCTCAAGTAGGTTCTGTAATTAGTTGTTTCAAAAAATTGTCCTGTAATGCGTCTAGGAAGTCTTCAGATTCATAGTCACCTACAATGTTGTCCCAGTCAATATTTCTGAAGTTGAAATCCCCCATAATGCATAGGTTGTTATATTTTGCTGCCCTACTCATTTCCTGCCATATGGGCTGAGCTGCTTCTTTGCCCAGACTTTGGGGCCTGTAAACACTCCCATAATTAGTTTTTCTCTTCCTTCCGTGATTTCCACCCATACAGACTCGGTTCCCATTTCACCTTTTTTTTAATTATTAATACAACATTTTAATGTATCCTTGACGAAGAGTGCGACCCCTCCCCCCTCCTACCTTCCCTGTCCTTGTGAAAAAGGTTGTACCCTTCTATGTGGTACTCTGATAAAAATTTTTGCTCGCCAGATTCATCCAAGTTTCGGCGATTGCTATGACGTCTACATTCTCGGTACATACAACCGCTCTCAGCAAGTCTATTTTATTTCTAACGCTCCTACTGTTTGTATAGTATACATTTAAGGCCACCCTTCCTTGGTCCTGCTTTACCCCTTGTCCTGAGTAACTAATTTTACTTCCCAGGGCCTGCTTGTTTTTTTACTCCCACTTTCCCCTACCTCTCTCTACTGGCGAACCCCCCCCCCCTTTGGAGTGACAATTTCACTCTCCAGGGATGCAGACAACGCCCTTACCCCCGCACGATACAAGTGTACTCCGTCACGACTGTACAGGTAGTCGTTGCCATAGAATCGTTGCCAGCTATCAATGCATGCCCAACCATTGTTTGTGTAGGTTTTGTATCTAAGCTACTGTGCCGAGTAGCAACCTTGTATATAAGCTACTGTGCCGAGTAGCATCTACTGTATGTACGTAATTACGTGGTAACACTGCACGTGTTTTGTGGCAACATTGCCCCGAGGCTGCCATATGGCAATGCAGCCTCAGTCTGGCTCCGTGGGTCGTGCATGGCACACGCAAGTCACTACTTTTATTTCTCCTATCCGTTAATAAATCGACTTCAGTGTTACCCGGTGTTTCTCTACCCATCACTGCCTTCTTCAGGGAACACTTGAAACCTTCATGGCGCAGTGAGTAGGATTTGTGGACTTACAAGTGTAGTGAACAATGCCGACGGTTACATCTGCCGGTGACTCTAGTGTGTTGTGTTGTGTTGCGTTGTGCTATGCCGCGACGTGCAGTGTTGCGCCGTCACAGTGAGTTTTAGTGATGGTGGCAGTGTTAGTGTCAGTGTATTAGTGTGTCTAAAGCTGAGTTGAGCATTGGCCTGTTTTTTGTGGTACCCACGGAGCACGCAGGCGTACACCCTTCTTGTGTGACATCCGGGGAGACACTAACGTTCTCACCTCCGCTGCAGCTCCAGCCACCCGCATTAAGGCCACCACGACTTGCTCTCTCAGACACACACAAACACATGCACGCATGCACGCACTCACGGACAGAACAGTGGACTCTATGCGTTATTTCTGCGCTGTTTACGTCATATATATGTGGTTCAAGCTGATGAGGGGCCACTTTATATACTAAACAGCGCAGTTCAAGCATACTAAGATGGGCGGTAAGAAGGGACAACGTCAAGATGGGAGACACGACTCCCCACTTTCCCCTCTACCGGGCACAGACGGAACTTCTGCGCCCACTGCCCCTCATCCTCCACCTCCAGAGACGGACATTGCCACAATTCTGAGGTGGATGAACGACAGGGACGAGAGACGCAGAGAGATGGAACTTCAGAGGGAGGAGATACGAAGAGAGGAGGAAAAGGCGCGCTTTGATGCAATATTGGCGACCCTGGCGCTAACCCACCCTTCCTCACTCGCAGGTAAAGTGCACCAAGGCGCCAGTACCCTCCCTCCTCCACCACACCAGCGTCCTCCAGGTACTCTTGCTACTCCAACAGCTCCCAAGGCATCTGTTCAACCCCCACCCGCCCTCTAACCAGACGTCACGTTTCAGCTTTTTCGTGAGTGGAGGCGGCGTTGGACAGATTACTCCACGATGGTGGACCTTGACAGCATGCCTCCAAACAAACAGCTCATCCAACTGCGGATGTGTTTGTCGCTGGAGACCTAGAGAGTTTTGGAGCACACGTTGCAAGTGCCTCTCGATTCTACGTCTTCAGTGACGGATGTGCTCGACCTTTTGCAGGAGCACGTTAAAAGTCGGAATAACGAGGCTTTGCGTCGCCGCGCCTTCACCAGTTGCAAGCAGGCGGAGAATGAATCCTTTGACGACTTTTTTGTACATTTGAAGAGTTTGTCGGAGGAGATCGGCGTCTGCAAGGCACACAGCCGGGAATGTGAGGAAGTCTGGATCAAGCACGGGATCTTGACAGGTGTCAGGCAAGAAGAGTTGGTGCAGCAACTCATCCCCCTGGTTGCTCCTCCACACTCCAGGCCACCAAGTCCGCCACCTATGCCTTTCGGGCCCCACCTGCTGTGAGAGTTATCTCACAGTACAAGAAGGGTAAGAAGGCGGCCAACAATGTGAAGGCTGCTGCACGTTCTTCCACGCCTCCGCCTAGTGCTTCCTGTGGCAGCTGTGGAAAGCAGCTTGGCCCCAAGACATGCCCGTCCACCGACGCACTGTGTCGTGGATGTGACCGTAAGGGCCACTGGTCTAACACAGACAGGTGCCCTGCATGAGGCCACAAGTGTCAGGCCTGCGGTCGCTATGGACACTACGACAAGTGCTGCCGCCAACCCAAGCCCAAAAGCCCGAGACGAGGAGGAAAGCAGCGCACTTCCATCGGGGTGGTTCGCACGCAGTCCCCTTCAGATAGCCCACACAGCCCCAAGCAGCAGCTGAGTCACATCAGGAGGGTGGAATCGACCACACGCCCCAGGGCTACCCCTTCCCCTACCATCCGCGTCGCCGTCACACACGGTAATATGTCGGGTCACATCGAGGTGATACCAGACACCGGCGCTGATACTACAGTGATAGGCCTGAAGCACCTCCAGAAACTGGGCCTCACCAAACGCGACCTGGGACCACCGCCGCAGCTGCTGTACTACAATGCGGACGGTTCCCAGATGCCGGACGTTGTGGGCTCCTTTCAAGCGGAGATCACCTACGGCGACAGGTCGTGTCACGGATGAATGGACGTGCAGCCTACTCTCGCTACACCCTTGTTGTCGTGGGAGCACTGCAAGGAGTTAGGCGTGGTGCCCAGAGACTTTCCCGAGCAGATCCCAGCTGCTCGGTACACCTCCAGCAGGGTGCGTGAGTCAACGAGCGACGCGCCTGGCGCTGCAGCACAGAGCTGCCCAGAACTCGCGTCCACTCCCGACCCGCCTCCACCCAAGTCACGGCTGCTTCCTCTTCACAGCGAGACGTCTTCTTCAGCCACAAGGACCTACTTCCTGAAGGAGTACTCGGAAGTGCTGGTGACAAAGGAAGCCCTACGGACCGCGCCACTGAAGGCTATGGCGGGTCCGCCTATGAGGATACAACTGCAGGAAGATGCGCAGCCGTTTGCCATACATACTCCCCGGTTGATCCCTCTCGCCTTCAGGGATTCAGTCAAGAAGGAACTGGATTCTATGGTGCCCAGGGTGTCATCGTACCCATTGGTGACGACCCATCCCCTTGGTGCCACCCTCTAGTCGCTGTGGCTAAGACTAATGGTGGAGTGCGGATTACTACCGACTTGTCTAAGCTTAACAGCCAGGTGTCCCGTCCCGCCCACCCTTCACCCACACCTTTTGCAGCTATACGGAGTGTGGATCCGAAGGTACGGCACTTCTCGACGATGGACGCCCTCTGTGGTTTCTGGCAGATCCCACTGAAGAAGGAGGATCAGCCACTGACCACTTTCATCACGCCTTACGGACGCTTCCGCTACTGCCGTGGCCCTATGGGATTCACTGCTACGGGGGACGCCTTCTGTCTCCGTGGTGACATGACACTTCAAGGCGTGACCAACTGCGTGAAGGTAGTGGATGACGTCCTCCTCTACGATGAGGACTACCTGACGCACCTTCGCCGCATCGACGAGGTACTAACCAGGTGTAGGACGCACGGCATCACTCTGAGTGCCGAGAAGTTCGTCTTGGCCGCACCTGCAGTGTCTTTCTGCGGCTACCGACTCTCAAGGGATGGCATTACTGCAGACCGGGAGAAAGTTCGCGCCATAGCGGACTTTGCAAAACCTGCCAACCTTACGGATCTCAGGTCTTTCATGCGCCTGGTGAACCAGCTGGCAGAATTTTCTCCTGACGTCTCCGCCGCTGCCGGGCCTCTCCGCCCCCTGATGAGCCCCAAGTGGACTTTCACGTGGACCCCTTACCACGACCTCGCCTTTCATAAGGTGAAGAAGGCCCTGTCAAGTCCATCTATCCTCGCTACTGTCGACCCAGCGCTCCCCACCGTCCTCCAGACAGACGCCTCGCGCCTGTACGGGGTTGATTACACCCTTCTCCAGGATCACGGTGGAGGAAAGTACAGGCTCGTACAGTGTGGCTCTCGCTTCCTCACCGATGCTGAGTCTCGCTACACTACCATCGAGCTGCAAGTTTTACTTGAGTGGCCTACAGCACTTCGACCTCATCACAGACCACAGGCCCTTGGTCCCCATTCTTAACCACTATTCGCTGGACGCCATCGAGAGTCCCAACCTCCAGCACCTGAAGGAGAAGATTTTGGCCTTCGTCTTCACCGCGGCTTGGCGCGCAGGTAAGGAGTTGTGTATCCCGGATGCCCTCTCCCGCTCCCCAGTCAGCCGCCCGACACCTGAAGACGAGATGCTCAGCACCGAGGCCGGTTTCTCCGACAGCAACATCGTCACTTTGCAGGCCGTACAGTCCCTCGCCAGCACCCAGGCCTCAGTGTCGCCACCCGACAGCGGTCTGGCCCTTGAGAGAGTGTGAGGACTGGGTTCCCTCGCGACCGTTTTGACCTCCACAACGCCCTACGCCCATATTGGAAGATACGTGAGGACCTCTACGCAGCTGGGGACCTCGTCCTGTACGGTGCCCGTGTGGTCGTCCCTGCAGCTCTCCGTCGTCGCGTTCTGGCCCGCTTACACGACAGCCATCATGGAGCAGAGGCCACCAAGCACCGCGCAAGGCAGGCTGTGTACTGGCCCGGCATTGTCGCGGATATCGTCAATACGGTCTGTGCCTGTAAGCCGTGCCAGATCATGCAGCCCAGTCAAAAGGAGGAGCCCCTCTGGTGCGACGACGAACCCACCAGGCCCTTCGAGTCCGTGTCGGCTGATTTCTTCAGCACAGCTGGGAAACATTTCTTAGTTGTCGCCGACCGACTCTTTGGCTGGCCTGTGTTGGTAATCTGTGCCTCGGACACTTCC